>CM048042.1:24209873-24787373 GCA_026259375.1 Verasper variegatus | reverse complement strand
TCTCTAACACACACACACACACACACTCTAACACACACTAACACACACAAACACACACACACACACACACACACACACACACTCAATGACTCTCTAACACACACACACACACACACACACACACACACACACACACACACACACACACACACACACACACACACACACACACACACACACACTCAATGACACTCTCTAACACACACACACACACACACACACACTCAGAAGTTGAGAGCATCTCTCAGCTTGAGGCTCTTTGAAAGTTCAGAGCAACGTGATTGGTCAGCAGCTGCTCTCGTCCTCTGTGATTGGGCCTCAGTTGGAAACTGGTTCTTCTGATTGCAGCTGAAACAGAAACATGTTTATTCCTCTGATGGAACACACACACACACACACACACACACACTGATGTACTGATCCATTCTGCTTTAACGACCCTGAAGGTGACAGAAGCTCTGAGGTGTTGGTTCAACTGTCACTAAATTCAATATCTTCAACTCATCATCATAAGTTCAACAAACACAGTAAATAACAAACAGAATATACAGAGATGTACCTTTCATGTGAGAAGTTTCCAGATCCAGTGCTGCTGAGTTTCCAGGTGAGTTCCTGCTGCTTCCTGTCCAACCAGAGGTGGCAGCATCCAAATGCATGAAAAGAGGGGGGGGGGGACCTGGAGCGTACCATACTGCAGAGGGGTGTTTAACTCCAGGTGTTGCTCTATTTGCTCTTGTAGGAGCATTGATAAAGTGAAAGGATATTTTTAATCAATTTCAATTAACAGTGGTTTGTCTGGTGGGAGGGGCTTAAACTATAAAGCCAGGGGAGAGCGGCTCCTCTGGACAGTTTATGTGCTGGAGTCCGACAGCCGGAGTCCTGGTGTTGGTCGTGTTGGTTTCACAAGAGTTTCTTTATTTTCATTCTTTGTTTTTAAGGTTTCCACAAATTCACCTTTGCACAAATGCACGTTGCTCCTGAACGGAGACGATACAACCGGACACCGGGTGAAGATCAGAGTTTTTACTTGAATAACTGATTTCCTGGTGCCACCCTCTCCCAGAGCTTCAGCTCCAAAGGCCTCATCAGCCAAAGCTCTGAACCGAGCTTTGGAGCTGATCACTTGAGTTTCTTAATCTTGCTGAGATGTTGCTTTAGCCTCGGCAGAGTTATGCACTTTCATTCAAGGCTGTAAATATTGTTGCTTTTAGTAAGATATCATTCTCACCTTTGACTCTTCAAAAACCAAATAAACCAAAAATAAGTACTTTAAGTTGAATGTTTTTCTGGAATAATGTTTTGTCCTAGTTTGGGACAGAACCCTAAATTCTAAATAACCAGGTTGTCACTGTGGTGCTGCTCTGACACCAGCGACAGTTATGAGCGGCAGCGGGAGGACTTCAGAGAGACGGAGCGGAGAGATGAACAAAGGACCTTTTAAAGAAGATTTGGTCTGAGACGTGACGGGACGTTAAGTCCCTGAGGGCGAGCGATAAGATCTGTGACTAATGGTGTTTGAGCTTGTGCCGCTCTCCCCCATGTTCACCGAGCATGTTGCCTATATCTGAACGAGCGTCGCTTCTCCCCCAGCAGACGAGTGACAGCACAACCTGAGGCCCACTGATGGGTCAGAACACCGTTTCACATCAGAGCCTCAGTGGACGCTCTGCTGAAAGCAGGTTGAAGTGAGCATTGATGATAATCCATCATTTCTTTAATTACTGGATACGATTCAGGAAACAGACACAAATGAACCTGCATCTCTTTGAAAAACATTTTTATACTATTTACGTGACAACCAGAACCAACAGGACAGTTGTGCTGTGATATCTGACATGATCCAAAACTAGAAGTACAAAATATCGTAGTTTGAATCTCTTCCTGAGGCGTCTGCAGCTCCGGCAGTTTCTCAGTAAATCCAGGTTTTCTCATCATGAACCTGCAACATGGAACAAAATCCAGAACAGAATAAAGAACCTGAAGCTCAACTGCTTTTCAATCAATTTAAGTTTGTTTATTTCTTTATTTTTTAGCAGGATTATAGAAAAACGACCAAACTTGGAGGAATGAGGCCTCATTAGATTTTAGTGGATTAAAGGAGAATTCTTTTCTTTTTTACTTCCTTTAATAACATGTTTCATGATAAATAAACCATTTAAGTCTTCAGATTGCTTCCTTTCTATAGTTTACTGTAAGAACTGTACATGAGTGTGTGTGTCAAGTGTTTAAGGGTAATTCTGGTCCGTGAATTAATTTCACTGAATATAGATTTTATACATAAAACAAACTATTAAAACCTCCATATAATTAAACAAGTTAAATTTTTTAAATTAGAATAAAACCAAATTAAACGGGGCAATGTGGAAATGTGAAAATTACTGAAAGAAAGTTCAACACAGTGTTTTTTATACAACAAGAATATAAAGAGAACAGATGATTACTCTGCAAACATAAAAACATGATAAACTAATAATCACATATTCAGACGTCACATCTTCCCTCAGGCTCCTGCTGCAAATGTCTAAAACCACCTTTAACAATAGAACATTTTATTTATTATTTCATTTAACTGAATCTATCATCTACATACATGAATCTCATTGAGGTTTAATCTTCTAAACTGTTTGTCTTCCGCGTGTTGTTAAATCCATCCTGATGAATTGATCTGCATGTGGGACAAAAGAAACCCGTCGTTAAATGTGCGGCGGAGTGTCGACCCTGCGGGGAAATATGATACCTTAACCAAAACCCCTCTCACGGAGCGAGAGAGAGAAATTGTTGCGTTCAAAGCATTTTATTCCTCCAGAAAATCCCTCTATTGTATTGAAGTGGAGCAGATGGTTCTCTGGGAGGGAATATGGGAATCAGCAGAACTAATTTCACCTCCTGATCTGAAGGACGGACCGGCCCGCTGCTCGATCCTTAACCAGCACAACAGCTGTTGGTGAATTAAACCAGTTAAGACTCATTTTAAAGCTATTAGCCTCTTGAAGTCTTACAACATCAACCCTCCCCACTAACTCCCTGAATTGATTACTGGTACAAAGAGGGAAAACAACCAATAACGAGTTAAGACTCATGTCAAAGCTCTGAGCCTCCAGGTCTTAACGAACATTCAACAAAACACATTCAACAAAACGCTCTCACAAAACCACAACAACTGGAAAACACTCGTCAGTGAAAGCTCGAGACGGACGAATGTCACCAGAGGCGTATTTTCAAAATGATGCTGATTAGTGTCTCACAAGAAGCTGTGTCCTGTATTCACATTAAAATCAAAACTGTCAACATTAAATTCAATAAAACGCTAAATTAAATCTGTAAATCGAACACAAACTCGATGTAAACTTCACTTTCTTTAAAGATGGACAATCATTTTGTGCACATTATTTCGGGGCAGTTGTGTTATTAAGATTTTGTGTTCACGCTGTAGCAAGTTGCGAGAAGAAGCTGCTCCATGGACATGCAGAGTGAAGTTAGAAAACCTTGTGTTCATCCTACCTGGTTTATCTGCACTGAAGATTCAATACTCAATGTTTTTCATCACATGAAACTGAATTGTCTTTGTTACTCTTCACGTGTGTGGTTTAAATATGAGTTTGAGTGATTCACTGAGCTGATGTTGTTTCAGACTCTGTTGAACAACCGACCCAAGTTTCTAACTTTTCAAAATAAAGGTGCTGTAGTTCCACAGCTGTAGATTATCCGAGGACGTAGAGGAAGACAGGTTCAACTCCACAGACTGACCGTTAGCATGCACGCACACACACACACACACACACACACACACACACACACACACACGCACTGTGACAGAGCGCTGGTCGTCTGTTTATTACATTTGTATTAATATTGAACGTATCACGTGTCCAAATCCTGCACTGTACTTTCTCCGCCACTTTACAACTCACAGGCCAAAGTGTGAAGTCGATTAGATTTGTGAGATCCAGTTGACCACATGTGTTCCAGCTACAGACGGACAGAAATCTTTGGAATTAGGGTAGGGTAGATGAAGTTATAATCTAACGCAAAACGATCTTCTGACGAATGTCACCATCACAACTCGAGGACTCGGAGTCTTCAGAAGATTCCGAGGTTGTGAAGAGGAGGAGTTCAGTGTCACCTCCATGAAACTTGTATTAAAGGATTTTTAGTTTTTCAGAGAAGTGAGAACTTAAGCAAAAAGAAATTGATTTTACATTTAATATTCACAATATCAAAGTGAAGTCATAAACTTATTTGTAGACTGACTTCAATAAAAACACCTGTTCACATCCTGGGCTCCTCCCTAACAACTGTGTCCATCCTACCTGGTTTACACACACTTGTGAGCATCTGCCAGTTTACAAACGAAAAGTCAAATATGTCTGTGTATTTTCTCTTTCACTATTTGACTTCCTCAGCCAATAGTGTCTCTCTCTCTCTCGTCTTTGCGTCCACTCTCTCGCTCTCGGACTCTCTTGCTCTCCGTCTTTCTCGCTCTCTGTCTCTCTCTCGCTCTCTGACTCTCTCGCTCTCCGTCTCTCTTGCTCTCTGTCTCTCTCTCGCTCTCTGACTCTCTCGCTCTCCGTCTCTCTCGCTCTCTGTCTCTCTCTCGCTCTCTGTCTCTCTCGGTGTCTCGCGGCCGGAGCATCTGTTTCCAGGCGCTGTGGAACAGAATGGATTAGTGGAGGCCTTCAGTGTCGGAGCGAAGCGACAAGCATTAAAGCCATATTAACTTTCCATTAAACATCACCTCACTGTGTTGAGGGAGAGGGAGGCACAAGCCCTGGGATAAAGCCCCTGTGTGTGTGTGTGTGTGTGTGTGTGTGTGTGTGTGTGTGTGTGTGTGTGTGTGTGTGTGTGTGTGTAGTTTTTTTTTGGCGCTGGAAAAGAACAATAACGCTGAATGAATAATTACTGACTGACGCTCTGTGAAATCTTACATTGGACTCACTGTACTTTTGTCATGTTTAATAAACGTCAGTGACATCATCAAACTGCAAATATCTTTAAAAACAGTTTCTGGAGAATCTGCGAGTTTCGTGAGAAGATTCGTTTTTTAATTGATCTGAAAACCGATGAAAATCAAGGATGTTTAACACATTAATTAACTTAGATGATATTAATGTAGTGGAGTAAGATCGTAGTGACCTTTGTAACCTCCGACTCATTGTTTTGGTTTGTTGGCCGTTATGTCTCCACTAACATGGAGGAGATGATATTTATGCTGCCGCCAGCCACCAGGGGGCGATCAAGATGTTTTGGCTTCACTTTTGGGATCCTCCAGGTCAAACGCTGGTCACATCATTTATTTTATGACCAAATAGCAGCAACACCCTTCGCCTCAGCCGTCGTCGTTTCTGATGAGCAGATGATATAATAAAGTGAACATGTTGCGATGACATTGAGCTACGAGCCGTCAGCGATTAGTCCGTGTTGCTGACAAACATGAGAAATCTGTTGCTCGGTGTCCCCGTCGTAGCCTCGGGACACCGGTGCCACAGAGCACGCTCATTGAATCCTCATTAGCTGTGGATTGGTCATGGGAGCTCAAAGCTACGCATGGCTGTGCTAACAATCTTCCCCATTATACCGGCTTCCATTCTTACATTCAGCAGCCATTCTGCTCTAATCTCATTTGAGTCTCATAACGTTCAGCGGCCCTTCAGCGGGAGGCTTAAAGCACCTGGCAGGTTGTTTAGAGGGGAGCTTGTAAATGCCTGTGGTTAAAATGGGCTCCGGGGCCCAAACACAAGCCGAGCGGTGCTGGGGCCGAGGGGTGGGGGGGGGCCCCCGATGTGGTTGTCAAGTCGAGTTTGCGTTTGGGTTTTGTCAGTGTTGTGGGGGAGAGAGAAAGTGACCCAGTGCTCACACCAACCTGTTGCTCCACGTACCTCCGTGGGTTTTTTCTCATGCTCTTCAGATGAAGCTTTGGACCCAGCGTCATCTCGGAACCACAGGAAACCACAGGAAACCACAGGAAACCACAGGAAACCGCAGGAAACCACAGGAAACCACGGTGCACGGTGCACGGTGCAGAGTAATCACCACACTGATACATTCAAATCCAGCCACAGCATGAAGTGACTCTGTTTCACTTGAATTTCTTTCTGTTGTACCAAAGTGGCTGATCGACACTACTGCGGATATATATATATTTATTGTTATTGTTCACACGACTCTGGTTTTACAAAAAAAATCTCAGTCAAGACGAGAACATGATGACAAACACTCAAACAAGCATCGTGGGCCAGTAGGTGACGATCAAGTCTTCTAGATGAACGCTGTGGTCCAAGAAACACTGAAGCTCCTTTTCCTCTGGTCCACAAACCCACTGGGGCCTGGTGCCCACGAGAGGATTTCCAACTCTTGGAGATCCCAGACGTAATGACATTTAAGAGATGTTCGATATAATAATCGTCAGAATTTACACACTAGACGATTTGGCCAGAACGTACGACAACACACTTTCACAGTCGTGATTCCAGAGACTTGGATTCTCACAGAAACTCGTGTGATCAAACGTGACTGAAACATGGAGGAGGATCTCCATGCTCTGACACAATCAGTAGCATTAAGATTGTTTCGTAAACCCCTCACACTTCAGGATGTTTTGGGCAGATTATCTGTTCCGACTGGCCTCTAATCTAGAACGGCCTCTAATCTAGAACGGCCTCTAATCTAGAACGGCCCCCCTGATGTCAGAAGGAGCGAATTGGGTCTAAAGTCGGCCTGATTATCCTTAAATGTTCACCAGCCCCACTAACATCTGGGGTTTTTCTGCAATGCGAAAACAACGACTGCTGAACGGTTCAAACACCTTCCAGACGGCAAGCAAATGGATTATGGTTAAACTTGTTCAAATCACAAACAATTCAAATTCTGAAAAGATCCACAGTGGATACTCGTTCATCTTAGAATATACTTTGTTGATCTTATATGTGTTTTATTATAAGGAATGAAAGAGATGACGAATGAGAAATCAAACTGTAAAAACTGAGGCTCCTCAGCAGAGTCGCTGAGACCGTGAAGAAAATGTTGTCGGAGCAAATCCAGTTAAAAATGCACAAACATCTTATTGTCATTCCACCGTCAGAATTCCTCCACATCCAGATTCCTGTGTTGCTGCTGATAATATTATCATGTCTTCATGCTGCTGCTGGCTTCAGGCCTGCGGCTCGTTCACAGGGATTCGGCTAAATGTCGGGGGTGCACACAGAGCCTGGGGAAGCAGCTCGTCCCAGGGCCTGCGCTAAGCCGGGCTGACGGGTTCAGCTCAGGGTTGAGGGCAGGGACTCGGAGCTCGCCGAGGTGACGGGACCAAGGTTAGCGCCGGGCTTAGAGATGAATACGGCCAGTCTTATTTCTGAGGTGGGCTGAATGCAAGGACGCCAGCGCAGCACCGCTCAGCTAGCAGGTATTGAGCAGTGCCACGCCACATAATTGGATTGAATGCCAGCCATGGTATTTATGTCACTTCTCATCTTGTCAATCCCATAACAGGCATGGCAACGGCGTGGGGATCTCCCATGGTGACGGGACTTTGCCTTATTCAGATAGAAAGGAGAAAAAAGAGCCAAGCCTCATTTAATTCACGTTTAATTCTCACTCAAACCGTTTTAAGGGCTGATGTTATTTGCATAACAGGGAAAAAGGGACTCTGCGGGCCTTTCCAGTGTGTGTGTGTCTGTGTGTGTGTGAGACAGAACAGGAACAGTGTTGTAATTGAGAGTGTATAGTAGGCTTATATATGCATACGCTGAGGGACAAGCGTTCTCACACGGATCAGCAGACAGAGAGATCCTGTTGCAGGACACTCATGCGTACCGCTGTTTATACGCGGATTCAAATCGTTTATGTGACGGCATTTCTGCGCAGCGTGAAGCGGGTACATGTCCCCACGTTGGACGTCCTGCAAACACAAAACTACTTTCTTTTAAATCAATGTGAGATTCATTTGAAAAACGGTCCCTTTCACGTGTTTACCGGCGAATTTGCAAGTTGAATTTCCAAACTTAGCTCTGAATAGAAGGTTCAGAACAGAGACGGATTTGTGATGCTTCGGGAAAATCAGTCATTAGATTCATGCAGAATATAGAAAATAAAACACTTTTATTTTTTGGGAGTGAAGTCGCTGTGACACATTTATCATCATATTCGCCCAAAGAAAACATTAGTGTGAAATGTTACGTATCTGTAATCGACAGTTTAAGCACTAATGCAAGTTAACAAAAGTCAACACGTTCTTTACTCTAATAAAAACATCTGTTACTTTGTGTTACTTTGTGTTACTTTGTGTTACTTTGTGTTACGTGATAGATACACAACAAGGAATCGTCCTTTCTGTGTTATTGTGTCTGTGTTTGATCTGTGCAGAAGATAGAAGCCGAAACATCTTGATCGCCCCCTGGTGGCTGGCTGCAGTATAGATCATAAACCCTACCTCCTCCATGTTAGCAGATAGGACATGGACTCCACCAATCAGAATCGTCACTTTTACTGAGGATTGTGGGTAATGTCTTACGTCTCCCTGACATTGTGAATTCAACACTTGAAACTCTTGAAACTCAGTTGCTATGATACAGACGTGTGTAGATAATAACATCTCATAGCCTGAGGTGCATCTACCTTGGATGGTTAAAACATTATGACTGATAATCTCTGTTCAGAAAATGAATGATGGAACTTTTTACTCTTGGAAACTCACTGAACTCTAAACACTCGCCAACACAGATATAAATATGAAGAGTTTGCGTTTGGGTTTTGTCAGTGTTGTGGGGGAGAGAGAAAGTGACCCAGTGCTCACACCAACCTGTTGCTCCACAAAAAAAGTTGTTTATGTATTTAATCAGACGTGGAACATGAGGACCTGCATTAGACTCATTAACAAGAAAGCAAAATCAACACTAACACTGTCGTTTATGTGTGAAAATACTTTATTAAGTAATTAGAATGTGTTAAATCACCAAAGTAATTTAAAACAAATCAAATAAACTAAACTATATTTCCTAACAAGTGAAACTATCTAATTCTAGTTTTCCATGTTGTGGTTTGTAAAACAGCAGGTCAAACTTTCTCTAAGGACATAATCCTTCTTTTGTCTTGCAGCCACAAAACTTTCCTTTTATCTCCTCTGGACTCGATTTCAAACGCATTTCACAAACTTTACTTCCATTGTTAAGGATGTTCAGGTTGTTCTTTTATTTGTTTGAAATTAAGACAATAGATTTGAATTTAATCACCAACTGAAAATTGGCAAATAAAAGCAACAAAGAGAACAAACAGGGTTTTCAATATTATTAAGTATAATGTTTCATTTTTACTTCTGTTTTTCGGTCCCTGTGCTTCTCTGGTTTTCTTTAGAGCTGTAAAACGTGGAGCGTCCTCCCGCCCTCCTGCTCTCGGGACTAATCCCTGGTTCAACCTTTGATTTTAACTTGGTCTTTCTCTCTTGATCCCACCGTCTGCCGGAGCGCAGAGCGAGGAATGAGAGCGGAGAGGGATAAAGTGACTAATCAGCTTCCTGCTGCTTCTCTCTTCATGTTCTTTGTTGGCTTTCGGCCCTTTAGCCTGTCTCTTTGCTACCTGCATGCGGACACACAAATGCACACAGGCACATGTTATGATATGCGCCGACTACACATGCATGTGCGTATGTGTGGTTTGATCTGGTTCCCTGGTGGACGCCATTGTGCCGGGGCAGGAAACGGCTAATCCAGTCGGACCCGACCCAGTCAGGGATCTGTCGCTCACATAATCAAACTGGCAGGAGCTCTGCTATGGGAAAGAGGAATAAATACAAATCTATCTCACATCTGCAGGGGCAGACTCATGTTCTCTGAGGGTCAGGGGCAAAAGAACTATAAGAGGGCTCCTGGTGAATGTGCCATCAGTAGAGAACGGTGATTTTACAACTAAGTCTTTATCTAGATGAATGTTTAGTGACTCAGAGTTTGAGGAAATCCTTTATTTAGCAAATTACAGGAAATGATGAACCTTACTACTGATTCCACACGTCTGTCTGTGTGGAACACGTCATGACAACAGATCATCTTATCGGCTTCAGACATGTGTATTCTTGGTGGCACAAGGAAGAGCAGTGTTGAATTTGGTTCGACACAAGATACGTTTAATATTAATAAACTTTGAATAAACAGACAAAAGGCCAAACAGCAGCTGTAACTGGTAAAAACATCTGTCCCAGATCATTTAGATAATTCGATTTAGTTTTTTCATCATATCAGACTTTACCAAACATTCACAGGTGCTGATTTCTATCATGATTCAACATTCATAGAATCACTTTCTCTACAAGGTATACACAACAGCTTCAGTGCAGACAAACCAGGCAGGATGAATAATTCTGAAGTATCAACACAGGACGAGAGAACACAACATTACAGACACTCACGTTTACAGCAGGAAACATGAGATGATGCAAAAAGACACAATAACAACATGTGGTCGTCAGTGACTCGGTCGATAAGAAAGAACTTTGATCTGAAGGAAGGAGATGAAACTATCACAAGGTGGAGCCTGTGTTTCTTTTCTCTTCTTGTTGTGGCCAGAACTCAAAGCCAATATTCAAATGTTTAAAATCACATTTGAATTTCCATTCGGAGAAAAACAAACACGTTTCTCGTGACAAGACGACGACACAGTCCGACAGAAAGTCAGCCATTGATGGAACAAGAGACGTGTCCTCCTGATTCAAAGGACTGAATCCAGAGCTGCACGTTTTCATTTGCTGTTTGAAAACTGTGTCCGGCGATTCTTTCTCATACAGCGAACGTGCACGAAGACGCACACGTGCACACACACCAGATTACGGTCATGGCGCCCAGCGTGAGAGCCATTCATGCTACTTCCTATTTCAGCTTTGTTTGATAATTTCACATGGACTAAAGTCAGCACACACACACACACACACACACACACACACACACACACACACACACACACACACACACACACACACACAGACACACTAGAATAAAGGAACAGCCAGGAGGATATCCCCATTTCTTCCATATCAGGGTTCCTTTGAAAACGTCGACCCGCAGCTGAATGAGAGGTTTCATTGAAGCCATTCACCTCAATGATCTGCTCTGATCTACTCACAATCCACCATATCTGTCATACATGGGTAGGTCCGAGAGAGAGAGAGAGAGAGAGAGAGAGAGAGAGAGAGTTGGGGGGGGGGGGTAGATAAAGACAAAGAAAGACATGAAGTTAGAATGAAAGAAAGAAATAGAAAGAAAAGATCTCATACCAATCCATATGTTTTTTAGATACATTCACGTGCCGCTCTCACTCTTTCCCTCTCTCTCTCTCACTCTTCCTCTCCCACACACACACACATACACACACACACACACACACGCACACACGCGCACACGCGCACACACGCACACACGCACACACGCACACACACACACAGCAGAAAGTCAACAGTGAGTGGTGGGACACAAGCAGGGTCTTTCGTTCTGCCTTTTTCACAACCAGACAGTAATGGTATCAATTTACCATGGGCATTACCAGCATGGACACGCACACACGCACGCACACACACACGCACACACACACGCACGCACACACACGCAGACACACACACACGCACACACGCACGCACACACACGCAGACACACTGTGAGTAATCCCTCACTTAAAGGATGATTTCATGGGGGTCTGTCAGTCCTGAGAAAGGTGAGAGAAGCTCGTGTATGAATCCAGAAGCTTCTGCTCCGACGCTCATCAGAGTCAAAACATGTGAGAAGCATCAAACCTGTGACGTTGTCTTTGTGTTTCCACCTGTGACGTCAAAACCTTCTTTCAGTATTTATTCATGTTTATTTGCAGGCAACCTCTGAATCTAGAAACCTTCTGTTTTAAAGATGTTTTCACACCTGAGAGTCTGAACCAGCTTCATGTTTGTTCCATAGTTTCATTTGATCTGTTGGTTTTGGTTACGTGGGCGGAGTCTACCTGTACTTGACTCTGATTGGTTTGCAGACGGCGTCTCGTCCAGGTGTCACGTTGCAGACGATGATTCTGTGTTTTACCAGGTTTTACAAAACCTGCGTTCATCCACTAATTCTGGTGTAAAAGTGATGAATGTCACCTTCAAGGCTCTGACATTACAGGTTGTGTGTGTGTGTGTGAGTGTGTGTGTGTGTGTGTGTGTGTGTGTGTGTGAGTGTGTGTGTGTGTGAGTGTGTGGCCTTCCCTGTGTCTCTAATCCCTGTAATAGAGTGAAGATCATGAAAAGCTCCACTTTACCATATGTCAGCTAGTGCTTCATTCTTCTCAGTCCTCAATCAATCGTTTACTTCAGAGCACCACACACACACACACACACACACACACACACACACACACACAGTTACACACCTGCCCCCCCCTCTGGACACCGTCCGTCCTCTGCGTTTGTGTCTTGATAATTGTTGCTTTTCTAAACTGAACGAGAGAAAAGAATAAATTTGGACCAATTGACATGTTTCCTTCATCTCAATGTTCCACAGTGAGAGTTCAGAGAAAGTTACATTTGTCTTTGTCTCATCAGCAGACGAATCGTTTTCATCTCACGTCAACAGCAGAGAAACTTTGTCCGACAGATTCATGACACTAAGGTTGTTTGTTGCCTTTTTTCTTTTCTAATTTCAGTTTTTCAGTTTTATCTTGAAACTAAAATCTCCATGTTGCTTTAATAATCTCTTGTATAATGTTACAATCCTATGGTTTTAAATTCTGGCCACTACTTTATATAAATCAACTTTATAAAAGTTTTTAAATTTACTTCTTTACTCCAATATTATTTATTTATAATATAATATAATCTTATATCTGAACCGACTCATCCTTCTAGTCCGACACTTTTCATTCTACCATTGATTCTGTGTTAACTTATACGACAAATAAAACTTGAAATGCTAATTTAAATTATTTCAGTTTCGTAGCTGAGTGATTTATGAAACTTACACCAAAGAATAACTTACCAAGAAACTTATATTAACACAGGGGACGGACGGATCTTCAGATATTCAACATTTAACAGGACATGAAGCCTCAAATAAGGACTTCAGATAAGACAAGATAAAATTAGGTTAAGATAAGATAAGATAAAATAAGATAATCCTTTTAGTCTCTCAGCAGGGAAGTTTCAGTAAAGTAATGATGAGTAAATATTAAATACTTCAAAATGCAAGGAGATAGAAATGAAATAGAAGTAATATCCAGTTTAAACAGAATAAACAGAGCATCTACAGTGTGAGAATATAAACAGAGAAACCATGAATTGCACAGAAATGAATATTCTCTCGTAAATGTACGACTTTATTCTGGATTGGTCAGATTTGATCCCCTTCAAGTGGCTCCAATGCTCTGTGATGGTCGTTATTAGAGCTCTCCTGGTTTGAGAGAATACTTCACCGTCATAACTTGAGGACGTCATATTTACCAGATGGACACACTTCACATCCGTTTAGATATTATTAAAGAACTTTGGGATTTCAAGGTAAAAGCTTTTGCAGGAAACAAATCCCTCCCCTGGGACGAGGGAGGATTTCAGTCGACACCTGCATTGAAACCTTCTGTTTGCTTCTCGGCTGCAGTTTGATTAAAGTTTCTTTTTTTTCCAGCTTCACACATACGAGGCCGATCATTCCCCTCAAGTGCTGCAGCACTTTGAAGTCCCACATTCATCCATCTCTCTCTCTCTGCGTCTCTGTGCTCGACTAAAACCATAATGATGTAAAGAGGCAGAGGAGGAGGGGCTTTAAATTAGGCCGCCGTCTTTCTGTCTCATTGTGTTTAATGGCTCTTATTGTGAGAGCTGTCAGGCCACAAGTGATCTCTGAAGGAGGGATCGGGCGACTCCTTCTGCCACCCAGAAGAAAGGATGAAGGGAGAAGTGGATCAGAAGAAGGAGTTGGGTCGGTGTGAGACCAAAGCAGAGAGACGTGAGAGGCAGAAAGAGAGTGAGCGGCGATTCTCTGCTTTTAATTAAAACGCTCGGAGGAATTCTAAGTCTGAGCTCAGAGCTTAATGTGCTAGAAAACCAGTCTGTGTTTGAGAGGGAGATGGAGGAGAGAGGAGTGGAAGAAGAGGACGGTGAGAGCAAATGAGAGGCTGCTCACAGATGAAGCCATTAACATTTCTCATTAATCAATTAACTCTTTTCACTGATTAAGAAAAGACTAATTAACTCCTGGGTAGAAGGGCCACGAGGCTGGTGGAGGGCAGATGGTTGCATCACTGAGAGAAGTGCTGAGAGGAAAAAACAACGTTCTCAGAAAGTCCTCGTTTCATTCAGTTAGTTAGTCAGAAAATCACAAATCAAACAATAAAACAATTAAAACGACTTGTTTTTCCTGCTTCAATTTTAAGCTCAATAAAAGAAAATGAAAATAGGACATTAGAAAATGAGAAACAGGCACTGAGGTCGATTTGGATATTAAATTCTTTGTAACTTGCGCTCATCATTAAATACACTTTAATTCAATTTTTATTCTAAATATCAACAAACACGTTGCACTATATATAAAGTTAAAATTATTTTACAAGAAACAGGAAATTTAATGTTTCCATCCAAAGCATCTTGATCGCCCCCTGGTGGCTGGCTGCAGTATAACTCATAAATACTGCCTCCTCCATGTTAGCAGATGGGACATGGACCAAACAAAAAAAAACAACGTAGATGTTAAGTAAATGTTTGTCAAAGATGTTTTCTGTAATTTCAGGTAGTTCTTAGTTCAAGTGTTCGTGTTTCTGATCAGTTTGGTTTTGATTTGTTATTTAATATTATTATTTAAACGCACTGAGACGTCATGATTGACAGCTGCCACTGACTCCTGATTGGTTGAGCAGGTGTATCGTGGAGACGTTGTCCCTCACACCTTGATCAAAGGAGCAAGATGGCAGCTTTCGTATGCAGGATAGAGTTTGACTTCATTTCACTCCAGAGAGAGATCAGACCTCATTTCCCAGAGTTCATGTCTCATCGGTTTCTGGGGTTTAATTGCTAGAGGTACATAAATTTCCTGGTTCAATGTGTTGACAGGTGAAGTTAGTGGGACTCGGCCTCAGTTGGATTTAAGGATCCAGGCTCTTTTCAGTCAGAGAGAGAGACTCAATAAAAGAGGCAGTGAGGCAGTGAGGCATGCTGGGAGGCCGGGAGCGATCTGCTGCCTTCCTCTACCTGAGAGGAAACACAACACACACACACACACACACACACACACACACACACACACACACACACACACACACACACACACACACTAACATTCATACCAATGGGCTGTCAAGTGCAGCTGAGAGAAGCTGTGAGTGGGGCAACAACAATGGAGCCTGGGGGCTGCAGGGTGACCCCGAGGAGTCTATAATTCACAAAGGGGGTGGGCTATCATTCACACACACACACACACACACACACACACACACACACACACACACACACACACACACACACACACACACACACACACACACACACACACACACTGAATAGATTCACAGGGGCAACACAGGCAGTTCCTTATCACCTTGGAGGCGAAGGGGAGAAGGCAACATAAGAGCAGAGCTGAGGAAAGAGAGGGAAGACGATGGTTCAGGTTAAAGTTAAAGTTAAAGTTAAGACTAGATTTACACAAAGCATCATTACAGTAAAATTAGTTTTTAGGTAAGAAGTAAAGTTCAGATCCATTGGGAGTGTTTCTTCCCTGTCATTATTTAACAGTGTTTACTTTCATGCTCAGATTTTAAAATGCTTTCACTCTAAACCCTGCGCTCACTCTCAAACAGCCCCTGGTTTTACCTTGGTTTGCTCTGCTTGTGCTCAAACTGTGAGTTTCAGCTCTTCTCCTCATGCTCTCATGCTGATTCTGTGCACGTGTGAAACGTCTGATTTCTATTTATTTATTTATTTATACTTGTTAATGTTTTTGTGCCTCTCACTTTTGGAGAAAACATTCAGCAACAGATCTCGTTTCACTTTCATGCAGATGATACGTGATTATTTATCTGGTTCAAACCAAATGAGCTGAACTTTACATCCTGTTTGTCGAGTGTTCAGGACGACAGCAACTTTCACAGGTTTGGATTATGGACTATTAGAAGGTACCACACAGAACCAAAACTAAAGGAGCAAAATACAGACATTTCACACACACACACATGCACGCACACACGCGCACACACGCACGCACACAGACACACACACAGCAGTTTTTCAGCTCATTAAGCAGAGGGTTGCGTGTCTAATCAGGTTTTGTGTGAATGCTGCAGGGTCATTATGATCTAATTTACCTTTAGTGGTTATTCAGCTGGGCAGAAAGGGAGGGAAGAGGAAGGAGGAGGAAGGAGGAAGGAGGGAGGATGGATGGAGGGAGGGAGGAGGGAGGAGGGAGGATGGATGGAGGGAGGAGGGAGGATGGATGGAGGGAGGAGGGAGGATGGAAGGAGGATGGAGGATGGATGGATGGAGGGAGGGAGGAGGGAGGAGGGAGGAGGGAGGATGGATGGAGGGAGGAGGGAGGATGGAAGGAGGATGGAGGATGGATGGAGGGAGGAGGGAGGATGGAAGGAGGATGGAGGATGGTCCAGGTCTGGGTGGAACTTGTTCAGCTCATTTGTTCTTCACACTAACAAGGATTTATGTGTAATTCATGTATTTGTCCCATGAGATTTCCTCTGTGGAAAGGTTGAGGTCATTGAAGCTCTGCTGCTGAATCCTGCACCTGAGGAACGTAGAAAACTCTTAACGTGTATTAAACTTAAACTGTTTCCTAACGTCTTTTTCTTCTTATTATTCCACACTGAGTTTAATCAGATTATTATTTACGTCCCTGTTCATCTTGCTCCTCCATCATCTTTTGTTTTTTTAAACTATTTAGCATAATCATAATTTAGATATAAAGACTTGGGTTAAAAGTAGTGATCAAAACAAATGAAGAACGAAACTTAAAGAATTAAATAAACCACAGTAAAAGATGTAGGAACTTTAGATATAACAGAGAAGTAAACTTGTTAAAGCTGCGATTTATCAAATGAACAATAGCTGTTGCTCTGTATCTGTTCTATCAGCCATAACATATCATAGAAGTTCAAAAACTAGTCAAACTTATCCAACACCCAAAGATATTAAATGAGAAAAACAACCAAGAGAAACTAGAATGTGACTCATAGAAATGTATGAATAAATAATAAACTATAGAAAAACAGATGAAGCCTTTTTCCATCACAACCTTTATATTGCCCCTGTCCTTTTGTCCTTCACACTCACTGACCTGGTTAAATTTCATGGTGCAGGAACATGTATAAACACCCCCCCCCCCCCGAGTGTGTTAAATGGGTTAAAGAGTCGGTGTCGTGGAGCAGCAGTGTGTGTCCTGGTCAGCGTGCACGGATAAAGGCTCCATATGTTACTGGTCAGTGAGCTCCAGCACCCGGCCAGGAGGGGACGGCCGCCTGCCAATCAAACACAACAACAGGGGGGAGTCGGGCTCAATTCAGCTCCTCGAGAGAAACCAGCTCAGACTGTTTGTGTTAAAGTTGATTTATTAAGATTCAAACAAACCTCTGATCGTGTTTCTGTGATCAGACTCCAGGTTGAGCTCATTAATCCAGGGCTTCACAAACTGAAGGACAAGAAATCAGACAAACCAGACGACAGTACGAACCTTTACTGCTCTTTACAGAACTTTAATGACGGAAGTATTCAGTGACCAAAATATCTGACTTTTCATGAACAAAATAAAAACCGTGTGGCGGCAGCAGACCTCGTCCAATCCAAACCAACGAGGCAGAAACATCATGTTGTCATTAGAGGCGTGTGATTGGTGACAGGAATGACCCAAAGAACCCCCCCCCCCTGGATCTGAGCGCCCTTCTAGTTGAAATAGATCTTTCCTCCAGGACTGTGCCACTGGGCCTGTTCGTGTTGTTCCTCCTCTCTCTGACGCCCATTAGAATCAAATGGAATGTAAATTGTTTCATCACGAACCCTCTCAGCGTAGTTAAGTCATCAATGTGAGTTTCCAGCGCCTCCATGTGCTTCATTTCCAAGCACTCGTATTAATCTTTTGTGAAAACACTTGAGCGTCCTCGCTTGTCCGTGTGCACGCTGGACTTGTGTTTCCTTTCAGCTGCTGAGAGAAGTCATTCAGCGACCATCATTCACTCAAACCGCTCGGCCACAATGCCGCTCGGCCGCAAATCAAAGCCTCTTAATGATCCCATTCTGCCGACGCTGAATCTGATCCATGTGTAATTCTTTGGGAAGCTTTTGGCACATTTGATGAGGAGATTAGAAGAAACAGAAAATCGGTGGAAGATGAAAAAGGGGAAAAAAGGAGAATAGTGGCTTTTCAGGGTGTTTACAGATTTCAGTTGTGTCCTGGGTGTTGAGCGCCGGGTGTGTGGTCGACGCCTTCAAGTGCCACTTCACCGTCACATAGGACCTGAGCTCTGATCTGCTGAGATCTTTTCTGTGGACCCGTGTTTTAAAGCCGGTGTTCTCGGAGTTATAATATCTGTGTTATGTCACGTTAAAGGAATTTCAGAAGGATTGGAACCAGCAGCTAATAACAGACCTGCCCGGGTGGGAATAAAGCACCAAACCACCAAGAATCATCCAGAAACTCGCACCGAATCCTTCCCATGACCCAGCGGCACCGGGTCTTGACCCGCTGGATGGTCTGATCGCTTGACCTCAATTTGCACTTCAGACTCACAGCAAAATAAAAAAGCACAGAAACACAGAAAGTGGTTTCAAAGAAAAGCGGCGATTTCCAAAACCCCTTCAATCTGAAACCAGCGTGTTGCGCAGGGTTCTGTGGGGACGGGACGTGATTGGTCAGTCCGGTGTGAACTTCTACCATCAGGGACGTCAGGTGACCACAAACAACCACTTGTGTCCAGGGGCCTCATTTAGATCCATTACCCACTTTCAGACCCCATTTTGTGTGTATACACCACTTTTCATATCTATGATAACAAACCTGAATCCTGCTGTTTTATAAACGAGGCCCCGGACGTGTCAACTCTTTATTTGAATCTGCAGCAAATTACACAAACTCAGAAACATCAGTCCCCTGAATATGTCTGAATTTCTTCATTAAGATCCATAAACTATTCTCAAAAACATTGAAAATTCTGCCCATTTTCCTTCAGTAAAATATTTGAGAACATCCATCCCCAGTATTAATAGAAAAGTAACATTTGACCACATGGGGGCGCTGTGCACATACTCATAGAGTCTCCAGTGATACACGAGTCATGTTTTTAGTAAACAACCTTCTTCCTTCTCTCCTCAAACACTTCCTGACTGAGTGGGGACTCAGATTCACACTTCTGGATATTTTCCCCTGAGATTTATTCTAAATATTTTCAACCTTCTCACTCATTTCTGAACAATGTTGTGATATTATCTTACTTTTACAAATACATGTGTGTATTTTCTATGTTTTCTCCCTGTTAAGATTATTGTTGTCCTCCTGTGCAGAACCCTGATCATAGACGACAATCTTGTGACTGTTCAGATTCTCGTTTCTGTGGATTAATTGATGTTATATCATCATTTCACTTGTGACTTTCTGGAGCCTCTCTGAGTTTCTCCTCCTGTGCTCGTCGTGCTGTTTCCTGAGCAGCAGGTGAAATCATCTGATTGAAATCAACATGAGTGTGGTTTGGTTCTCTCTCATCTTTAACCTCGTTTCTTTAGCAACAGACAAACAACACACGCAATAAGCAGCCACACACACATTCTATACAGTATTTAATCTGTGTCTCACAGCGTCTCAGTTCCCTGAATGACGTCTCGTATTCTCCGTGTGTCTTCCTGCAGCGCCTCGTTGTGAGGGTCGATCTTCAGAGCAGCTTGGTAGTCCTGAAGTCCTGAGGAAACACGTCACAAACAAATGAGCTGAAAGTCGTGCGTGTGTTGCTTTTGTCTTTAAACCCAAGTCAAAGGTGTAAAGTGTAGAAACCTTCGGCGTAGAGCTGGAGCTGACAGAAAGCTGAGCCCCTGCGCACGTGGGCTCGGGCCCTGGCAGCAGCGTTGGCAGCGACCGGTGGAGTCAACAGATCCAGAGCCTGCAGAGAAACGGGAGCAGATGATTCCACCGGTTTAATACAGCTGTGCTGTCGCAGTCACTCAGAGTAGGTGGTGATTTCAGTAGAAGCTGAATCACATGGTTGAAGTTAACATCATGGAGCTGTCAATCACACTGTGGTATCCACCCCCCCCCCTCCCATGCATCCGGTGCTTTATGGTCTATTCTTTTTGGTCTTTTAGCAACTTTAGTTACTCTATGTATTCTTACTTTGCACAATAAGACTCATAATCTATGAAGTAAACTGTGCTGCTTTTGCTTTGTGTTCCAGTCTGTGTCACACGGTTCATCCACCTGCTGCCTACATTACCCAGAATGCAGCCTGACAAAAGAGTGAAGTTTCAGACTCGTAGTCTTCTACTGAGCCTCTAAAGTCCTGAGAGATAACTGGCTCGAGAGAACAAGTTATCTATCTTCTTCTACTTTCCCCTTTGCTGCAGTAATAAAGGATCATCTTATTCCGTCTTATCTCCTGTTGGTTCGTGGGAGTTGTTCATATCATCTTCATCCTTTAACATGATTAGACACTTGTGAGGTCAAAGGGGCTCCTGCAAAATAGGAGTAGTAGTTTTTGGTTTGTCTAGTGCCTTGTATTTCTTCTTCTACACCTCGTGCACATTTCACATTGATTGTGTTGAGATTTAATGACGACAACAGTGACCCACACAGCAGTGATCAGGCAGTAAAGGCACCAGCGGGCAGCTTTGGTTTGATATACTCTGGAACATGCAGTGGAGAACAGACGGGCACAGATGATGTGACGCTCAGGTACAGACCTTGGAGGAATCCTCGAGGGCCTTGTGCAGGTTCCTGAGCTTCAGATGACAAGCGGCTCGGTTTGAGAACAGAGCCGGCATCTGCCTGTTGAGCCTGATCGCCAGGTTGTAGACGTTCACTGCACTCAGGAAGTCCCCGGCCGCAAAATACTTACTGAAAGAGTCAGTTCAGACGAATCAGAGAAACACAAGTACTGTTAAATATGCAGAGGAGATTCTACATGAAGAGAAGGGACTTCACTTACTCTCCCTTGTCCTTTAAGAAGTCAGGGTTCCTGTCCTCCTCCTTCAGGTCCTTCAGCTCGTCAACATCTGGATTTAATGCACGTCGGGCTTCAGCTTGTTTCCTGAGCCACTGATGGTTGTAAAGTGAAAACACAAAGCAACGGAGCGAGTTAACACAGAAACGTCTCTGAAGAAACGTCTTCGTCAGACCCGTTACAGAGTTTTCTCTAATAAAGAGCACAAAGTCCGAGCCAGGACTCGTGGAGGGAGAGTAATAGATTCTTTATGGGACAGATGCCACTTGGCAGAAGAAGAGCACTATTGAATGTGAGGAGCCACAGAAACAGTCCTGTCAGCAGAGTCACTGAGAGTCGAGGCCAAAGTGTTTTCATCAAGCTGCACAACTCATTTCATCCTCAGTGTTCGCTCCTTATCTTCTTCTCCTGGACGACCTCATGACCGCCTCCTATGGGTGGACGTGGCGCGGTGGTTAGTCCCATCCCAGCAAGGAGGCTCCCCGTTCGAATCCCTGCTGTGGTCTTTTCACCCCATGTCTGCGTGTTTTCTCTCTGGAGCTCTGTTCAGAATTCTTCATACTTTAAAAGTTTCCTTCTGAATATTGGAGATAAACTTTGGTTTTTCATAACTTCTACGTTTTTTTAACTGATCGACAGTTCAGCATCGAACCCGCTCACCAAGGTTACGTTATTTTTCATCCCTCTGAATAACCTCCTGCTGTATTCTCAAATTGGCTCATTCGGACATTATCCAGAGGGGCCGGCAGGAGAATCTCTGGAGAACCTACTTGAATGTTTGAGTTCTCACTTGCAGCCCCTCTGGATAATTTCAGGAGATTACCCAGAGTTCCATGCAGGTCTGAAAGCATCGAGACGAGACGACTCACCTCTTCCTCTTCTTCAACTCTTGACTCTCTGAGGGCTGTTGGAAAAACTCGAGGGGTGAACATGACCTGAATGTTTCCCGTGCGTCTCGGAGCAGGAACATCTGCTGGTTTCTTCTGAGTCTTCACTTCTCTGACACTTGGACCTGAACACAGACACACATTTATTATAACAGACATAACAAACTGAAGTAGACACAGATTTGATCAAATAGGAAATTACAAACCTGATTTAACATTCCTTCCAGTTTCTTGCTTCTCAGTCAAAGCCTTCAGATCGTCTCTCTGACGCCGGACTTCAGCTTCTCGTCTCTGTCTCAGCTGCCAAGCTTCCAGCTCTGCTGTGGTTCTCGCTCGCTCCGCGTCCTTCGTCTTCTGGATGCTGTCTCTTGCCTCCTCTTCAAGCTGTGATCAGGTAAAACAAATGATGACATAAAAGTCCTCCTATGTCAGTGCAGTGGATTTGGACGCCTGGTGATATTTTACCCTCATCATCGTCTCCAGTGCATATTTCTTCTCTGCTTGCTGCTTCTCTTTCTTGGATCTGGACTCTGAGGAAAGCTTCTCCTGGTATTTCAACAGAGCTCGTTCCCTGATCTCCTTCTTTTGGTCTTTATCATCTGAAACACAAAGTACTAGAAGATGACTTGTATGTAAAAGCTTGGTACTCTGAGTAACGCACTCAGACGAGCTCAAGCCCGACAGTCTGCTGATGAAACCACATTCAAATCCACTCGATCCAGGAGGAAAAAAGGAGGATGTCACAGTTTTGTGAAATGTCAACAAGTTCGGCTGGATGCTCTCACCTGTGTTTATCGTCAGATGATTCCAAACCTTCTTGTTTCTCTTCATCAAGTTGAGGATCGCGACTCCGTTTCCCACCTTTGCTGAGCTCCTGTCGTCGTCCACAGGTTCCAGCAGGAAAGCTTCAAACAGATATGGTGGGTAATGCACCTGGACGACGTTTTATTAATAAAGAGAAACATCAAACTCTCTTTTAAGTATTTCAACAGTTCAACTTTGACTCTGTTCGTCAAAACCTAATGTGAGATAACTGTCTACAAGTGGTAGATATGATATTTATTAGCTGGACTGGATGTAAGGATTTTAATGATGCTTAAGATAGATGGATAGATAAATAGATAGATAGAAAAGAATAGATAGAAAGATAGATAAACTAAATGATAGATGGATAAATAGATACTTGTACTCTTTCACTTCACATTTAATTCCTGTACCATTGACAGGTTGTTTTTATGTGTAAAGACTGATTGGTTATAAATGTGTGATCATCATTATGCTGATTAGAAGTTTACCTTGATGTATTCGTCTGTGGAGACGATGTCCACCTTCTCAGCTTTAGCTCCTTTCAGAGGAACGTGAATATGAACAGTGGAGTCAGTCTGAGTCCACGAGTGGTCCGACACCAGCAGAGGCATCTCCTTCACGGACACGTGCAAGCCTTCAAGAAATAAGAAACAGAGAAGAAGCTGAAAACTCAGGGGTTCCTTCTTCCGGGTTCTTGTTCCGTTTGGCGTCTCGTTGCTATGGCGACCAGCGAGGTGGCGGGGCTGACGCTGCCTTCGCGTCGGTCGGAAAAAATCTGAATCGTTAAAAACCAGTTTAAATCCAGTTTAAAACCAGTTTAAAACCAGCGAAAAGGCACCGTGTTGTGAGCATATTTTGCAGGAGAAACGCTTCACTTCCTGTGTCCAATGTAAATCGAATTCAAGTTGTAAAACGAGGCTTACCCTCTTTTTGGCAGTAGGTGGCGCTATCACTGTCACCACAGACTAATGGATCTGTTCTTTGCAACAGTCGAAGACATCAAAGAATCTATGACCACTGACACTGTGACATTAAAGTCAACTGTATATAGATATATCTTGGAGGGAGTCTTACAATTTGATTGTTCCTGAGTATGAAGACAATAAAAGACCTTAAATCCCTGAACCTTGAATTTTGAAGCCAGAAATTCAGAATAATATTTTTCACCAGTTTAAAACTCACAACATTAAAACATGATATTCATTCATTTATTCAAAAACTTTGTATCTCCGTCAAGACATTTATGTTTCTTTATCGACCTCGATGCTGCTGCTCTGCTTCAACATGGCAGCATTCAGAGTGTGAGGAAGAGGAGCTGTGTCATCCATCTTTATTTACAGTCTCTGCTTGACATAAGCTGCACTTCACTGGAGTCATGGGACGATGAAGCTCACTGAGGTCACTGTGCTGCGGTGGGACCACGTGAGAGCAGATCGAAATCAGATCACGCTTTCTCAAACTGTATTTACGGTTCAAATCAACCGGGACTGAACTGTGTGAGATCGACACTTTACGATCTCTTTCCCAGTTCTTAATGAGCTTTATATCTCTTTTATTCTTCTGTGGAAGGAGTTGCTGACCTGTCATAAGATAAGATAAGAATCTTTTATTGGTCCCACGACGCAGGGAAATTTGGCAAAGTAGCCAGAAAAAAACAAGACAGTTCATAGAAGTCATCATTAAACATTCAGTATAACTGTAATGAGATATAAAAATAGCAACAGCGTAAACAGGGTGGCACAGTCAGTGTTCTGGTACAGCTCTATCTAGGAAGTAAAGTGACAGACGACAGAATAACAGCCTTAACTTCTGCACAGAAAACTACAGTAAGTAATAAGTCCTCAGCGTCTGCACAGTCAATGAACCCGTGTCTTTCCTTTGATCTGAACATCACAGTCACAGATGCTATCAGAATATTACAGTGATAAACACAAGGCCACAGATATCGTCACAATAGCCAAGGTGATATTTTACAGACGCATTGTTGTGTCATCTTGATATTCTCTCTTGTTTACCGGATTCTGCTGCAGCAAATTCACTTATCTACATCTTACATAACTTTGAAGTTTGGGACATGCTGTTCAGGATTTTAATAACTCTGTTTATCTCGAAGGAGGAGGGTTTGAGTCATGTGAGGCTGAATCTTCACCTCTTAGCTTTACAGCACGTTCAGGAGCTGACCCACCCCGGGTGGTCCTCCTCTTCACCTCGGTGAGAGACTTGTGCCATCTGAGGTTAATATGTTGCCAAGGAGGAGACGTTAGAAAACCTGCTGCTGTGGTTTCACAAACCAGTGCAACAGGAATGAATGGGATGGTAACGTCTACATGGATTCACTGGGATTTTATGGAAATACAACAAATGTGATAATATGGTTTATTTCAGCTTCAGCATAAATAATCTTCACAGTATTCTATCATAAATTGTGAATTAGAAATAACACACAATATTTATGCCCAACAATTAGGCTACGTTGTAAAAATCGAAACTGAAACATTATGAATATCTTGCGTCCGTTTTTTGATTGTGTGTTTTTGTTTAACCCGTCAGTTTGAAAAAATATATTGTAACCATTGTTACCTGGTTAACATTAATGTTTCCGATTTAAAATAAAGAGTGAATGTGAATGAACTGTTTTAAATTAGATAATAAATTAAAAAACAAAAATAATAATTTGGGGGAATTGATTTATTAACTTTCACATAATCCTGCTGACAAATGAACCAACCAACAGACACAGGTGAAAACATAATCTCCTGTAGACGGAGGAAGAAACATGACACCAAAACAGAAAACTCTTCTGGGTGTAAGGAGACGAAAGTGTGAGGATATTTTCATCGGAGCTGGCAGCACTTTCCTCGTGTTCTGGAGACGGACTTCAGAGCATCCATCCTCTGCCAAAGTCCTCGTTCCAGCTGTTGCAAAACGAGAAGCGAACGTCCTCAAGTGATTCCGGCGAAGAGGAAGGGCAGAGGCTGGATCTGCAGATCCTGAGCTGTCGAGCTGAAGATGTATTTCACCGGTCACCACTTCTCTCCCCTCTAACGACTCATGTGCTTTACAGCTGCTTTACCGCCACAAACAGATGTTCACTACGTGGTGGGATTATTCCAAACGGCCCCTCTGTTAAAATGTAACCACAGAATGTAACACGAAATAAATGACTAGAAGGTGACGTGGAGACTGAGAGAAGCAACATTAGTGTTGTCATTCAGTCTACTACTGTTTTCAGGAGATATGGAAATCTGAAGTCTAGTTCACATTTAATTTATTTAATTTACAAATAGTAGTTATTTGCTGATGCTGCTACTTATGTTGTTTTCACCCTTTATTTCTGTATATATTTTTACACCTGTATATAAATATATCTTGGAGGGAGAAGCCTCTTATGAATTTCATTTTAGTATGAAAGAGGAAGACAATAAAGACCTTAAATCCTTGATCCAAAAATTCAGAATAATCATTTTTCATCAGTTTCAAACTCAGAACATTAAAACATGATATTCATTAACATCGATGATTAGAAAACATCTCGCTCAGTGGTTTTAAAGTTGTGGCTGATTGTTGTATTTCTAAATGACGACAGAATCCTGTTGATCATAAGTTATTCCCATTTTATTTCATCAACACAGGAATTTAGAATCAAAATCGATTTTTTTAAATTTAAGTTTAATTTACTGTTGTGAGAAGCTGATGAACCTGTTGCATAATGAACGGTAAGAAATAAGAAGTTTTTCCTCCGTCAAGAAAAACATTCGTTTGAATTAGTTAATTGATCATATAAAAACTGTCTGAGATCATGATTGACAGCTGAAACTAACCTCGATACTGCTGATCCATTAATCATCAAATCAACCGGGATTGAAATCCTTGAGATTTACAATGTGTTTCCCAGCAGTTTTATTAAATTAGCTTTATACCTCCTGTGATCGTCTGTGGGAGGAGTCGATCACCTGTGGGATAAGATAAGATTATCTTTTATACGTCTTTATTAGGTTCCTGATGTTTTTAATCAACCATTTTTTTAAATTTATGTTTGAATTACTCTCGTGAGGACCTGATGAACCCACGAATCATAAAAGATAAGAATTTTTACCTCCGCTAAGAAAAACATGTTTTCGTCTAAGTCTGTTCATTTGTTTGTTTGTTTGTGAACAAGATTACACAAACAGTTGTGGACGATTTACCATGAAACCTGGTGAGAGGACGTGAAAGTCACGTTTTGGTGCGGATCAAGATCACGGGGCGGTTTCAATACTTTCACTGAATTCCCAGAGAATACTAAAGCATTGACATCTGTGTGTAACTTTAAAGGACTGTTAACTAACATGTTAACAGCAGCTGTTCATTTTGATTATCAGCCATAATAATTTAACCATCCAAGGTAGACTTGCCTCAAGCCATGAGATTGGGAAACAATCTCCTCCAAATCATGTCGGCTACGATCGTTCAGTGTTACATTACGATTACCACAGAGGTTCCATGATTTCTCTTTCTCACATAATGTGTTCGTTTAGAGAAATGAAAGTTCAAATTCAAAAAGAAGCAGCTGGAAATCTTCGGAAAGGATCATTCCCAGTGGTTTCTGGGATGTGTAGTTCCTTCGCTCTCAAAATAATTAGGTTCACAGTCCTGTACCGTCGCCTTTTTTCTGTTTTACAATCATTTCTTTGCTCTGAATCAAATATTTTATGGTGGATATTCATCCTGTAGCTGGTCGACCTGGTTCCAGGATAAAAACTTCATTTAAAGGATTTTCTGAAATGTCAACAGAGAAAATTAATGGTAAATTTACTCCCGGAACCAGAGACGTTCTGAAAGTGGACTCTAACTGTTCGAGGCTGATTTCTATCTTTTCCTTTATAAGCAGCCATTCTGTCAGTCACGAGTCATTATCATTGTGTCAGGTCTCCGTTTGCAATCTCACAGTTAATGTGTCACCTGTTACAGTGAATGGGAGGGAAGATGCTGCCCATGGTGTTGTATAAAAGTTCACCTTCCACCTCTGCGTGCCCTCAGTTTGAGGATTCCCATACAGGCACACGACATGGGGAAAGGTTTCTACATCAGTAAAGCTGTTGGGGTGGTGGGGGTCATCCTGGGTGCAGGGGCCCTGGCAACAATCATAGCTCTGTCTGTCGTCTACTCGCAGGAAAAGGCTAAAAATAACGACAATCAGGTTTCACCGACGGACGGACCAACGACATCCAAACCCACTGTAACGACACCTGCCCTGTCCAACGAAGCCTGGGACAAGTACCGCCTCCCCAAGAGCCTGGTGCCGGACCACTACAACGTCGACCTGTGGCCCCGACTGACTGCAGACCCCACCACTCAACTCTACATCTTCACTGGTGAGAATCAGTTGGTTTCAGTTGCATTGGTGTTTGAGTTAAATTAAAGAAATAAAAGCTGCAGGAGTGCGGCGGCTTTTCTGTCAGATAAAACAGTGATGGAGATAAAGTCTGATGAGAGGTTAATGAATTACAGGATTCTGGATCAGGATGAGTCTCCTGACATCTGACCCTCACTCACCGATCACCTGAAGGCCCCTTTGACAGATTTGCTTTTAATTGGACTGAGACAGACTTTTTAAAACCTTCTTTTATAAAAAGATTTTACAAATGGTTCACATCGACTCTTTACACTTATTCTGCTTCTTTATATTATTCTAAATTTCTCTGCTCGTGTTCATTTATTCTCTTTTTATTTACCTGTCTGGTGTTATTTCTTCATGCTAAATCACTTTATAGTCATCTAGTATAGTGCATTGTATAAATACAGTTTATAATAATTAATAATTGTTGTTGTTGTTGTTATTCATAGTAGAAATATTATGAATCACTATAAAGTAAAGATACTTTACATGGTCTTGCTTTCGTGTGAAAATCTTTTCCAAAACGTCAAATTCAACTTTAACTTCTTTATTGTAGTTTTGTCACCGTGTGGTTTTGGATCATGTTAAAGTTATTGAATAGTTGTTTAAGGAATAAACCTTAAATCTACAGTTTTCCAAATTTTGGAGGTCGTTACATCAATCTACAGGTTTGATCTTTTTGCTGCACAGGATCTTTCTTACTCTTCTAGATTAAATTTGACTACATCAGGACCGTACGTTTTTTTTACGGAACCCTGAATCCTGATAGGTGATATATTATCTGATCTTGATAGGACAAGATAGTTGCTCCGAGACAAAGTTTCATTATATGTCCCTAGGTGGAGATAACATTTTATTAGCTGAGTTCTCGTCATCGCTGTGACAAGCTGTTAGAGACGCATCTGTGCAAACAAGATTTCAAAACGACTTCAGGTGCTTTTTCAAACAGAACTAAGAAAAACAACTTGCTGACAGAGAGGACTGAGGATTTGTGAGTGGACACTAAAAACACTTAAACATATATTAAATCATTTAAATAATTGAAGCATGAAATCAGATTTTCAAATGCCACCTTAGAAAATTCTAATTACCACTGAGGAGATAATGTTTTCTTTGCTATTTGTCTGTTTGTGCCGATTGTACAGAAACTACTGAACTACTTTTCTTGTAGAATTATGGGTAAAGTCAATTATGACATTATGAGTTTGTGTAATGTGGTGCAGCTTGATTTAATCTAAGGGACTGGGTTGTGACTGAGTTTCTAAATAAGTTATTTCATGTTGTTGCAGGTGAGTCCACTGTGGAGTTTAGATGCACCGAGGACACAGACCTGATTCTCATCCACTCCAATAAACTGAACTACACCAAACTTGAGAATGGCCAGTGGGCGAGGCTCAGCGCGGTCAACAGCGATATCAAGGCCCCGCTGATCAAGTCTTCGTGGCTGCAGCCTGTGACTCAGTACCTGGTCCTGCAGCTGGACAGTAAACTTATGAAGGACCATCGGTACCACCTGTACACCAACTTCACTGGAGAGCTGGCTGATGACCTGGGAGGCTTCTACCGGAGCGAGTACATGGAGAATGGACAGCGCAAGTATGTGAACTTAATGTGTCCGATAACATCGAGTGTGAATCCAGAGGGTTTCAAAACTCTCAGTTTGGTCCTAAAAAGAGCGGTTTTGATAACATTTCTATTTCAAAAGGTGTATTTGGTAAAAAAAAGACCCAACATAGACAGTTTGAACTCACAGTGTCCAGTCTTTGTGCTGATCCAGGCTAAAGAATTGATTAAAGTAAATTGATCAAATTTATTTAACCGTCTTGCTTTTGGCAAAACTCCATACAAGCTGTTTGCTGAAAACATTGAGCTGTTTTTCAAACACAAACCTAATTTGTCTTTTTCCTGTCAGGGTTGTTGCGACCACCCAGATGCAGCCGACAGACGCCAGAAAGGCTTTCCCCTGTTTTGACGAGCCGGCTATGAAAGCTACTTTCAACATCACTCTGTTCCACGACCCTGGAACTGTTGCCTTGTCCAACGGGGCAGAAAAAGGTGAGTTGCACGACAATAACACGTTTATATTCACCATCTAGGACATATTGAATGAATGTGGAAGATCCATAAAAATAACTTATCTCTTGTACAGAATCGAGGGCCGTCACCATGCATGGCAAGAATCTGATGCGGACAGATTTTGAGCAGACTGAGAAAATGTCCACCTACCTGCTGGCCTTCATCGTCAGCGAGTTCGGCTTCATCAACAACTCCGTTGATGATGTTTCGGTAACTGACACGTACCTCTGTCATGAATTCAGTTTGTATTTACAGGAAGTAGCAACAACCAGCATTTTTCAGAACTGACAGTTTCTATTACTGACAACCTTATTTTGTAATCATGACTTTTTTTATTAACTACGACTTTCGTTACAAGTTAAACGATACAAACACTGTTTCTCACTTTAATAGCACGTGTTAAACAGCTGGTATCAAATTAAAACCATAAAGGTTCACTGGTTTCAATAAATAAATATTCAGGCCAACAGAAATTGATGTTGCTTATGTGTTTGATTGTCTGCTCAGATCCGTATCTTCGCCCGGAAGCCTGCTATCGATGCAGGGCAAGGACAGTACGCCCTCAACAAAACTGGACCCATCCTTAAGTTCTTTGAGAGATATTACAATTCCAGTTACCCTCTGCCCAAATCTGGTGAGTCAGCCACATGATGATCTGGATTTGAATGAGTCTGGTTTCACCCTGAGAGTAGATCCCTAATCAGTCAGCTGCAACTGCCAACCGGAGGAGGTTACTCTCTGTTTCGCATATGAAGCCTTTGAGAGGCCAAACAACCTCAAATAATTAATTATACTTGATTATTCAATTCTCTGGGCAATGAACCACGAATGATCTCTTTCCTGACACAGATCAGATCGCTCTGCCAGACTTTAACGCCGGAGCCATGGAGAACTGGGGTCTGATCACGTACAGAGAGACGGCGCTGCTCTACGATGAAGCAGTCTCCTCCAACTCCAACAAGGAGAGGATTGCTACCATCATCTCTCATGAACTGGCTCACATGGTTGGTTTTAATGTTTAATGTCATTTCTGAGTTCACCTCCACCAATTCTAATGTCAAGGCTTTTCTTTTGTCTGTGTATCTGTCATTCGGAATTCGTTGTGTGTGAGAGTGATGTTCGTGTGCATTCATATGAATTCAATCTGAGGGAAATGCTGCAGAGAAAGTAACAAACTTTATTTCCTGACACATACCACATCCTTCCTCCTTCCAAGTGTTGTGTTTATCCGTCCAGTACTTTTTGCATAATTCTGTTGACTATCAGACAGACAGACACAATGTAAACATAACCTCCTAGGCTGAGGTAAAAAAAGTATAGGACCCAGGAGGAAACCCTGGGGAACACCACTGGAGAGCACGGCAAATTATTGTGGTGATCCGTCCAGTAGACAGACAAAGTGATAAAACCTTGAAACAAAGGTCGAGAGGACTTGGATGCCTTTTGCTTCATGTCTCAATTGAAAAATATTCAAGTAGTTTCACGGACATTGCATCTGAAATTAGTCGAGTCCAAACCATGTCTGCATTCCTGCTGTTTATATTTCATTTATGCTAATTATCTCGGCATTGACACATTTTTCTCTGTGCTGTCTTTATAGTGGTTTGGTAATCTGGTGACCCTGAGGTGGTGGAATGACTTGTGGCTGAATGAAGGCTTTGCATCTTATGTTGAGTACCTGGGAGCAAACGAGGCTGAACCGAACTGGAACATAGTGAGTATTTCCCAGTCTATGATGTCTCCCTCTCGCCCAATGGACTAATCTGAACTCATGTAGAACACTGGAGCTGGTGTCCGGTGGCGTTTTCAGCGTTCTGTCTAATTTGCCCCACAACAGAAAGACCTCATCGTGCTCAACGATGTCCACAGGGTGTTTGCCGTCGATGCTCTGGCCTCTTCTCACCCGCTGTCGTCCAGAGAAGAAGACATCCAGAGACCAGAGCAGATCAGCGAGCTGTTTGATGCCATCTCTTACAGCAAGGTGGCGTCACACTCCTTCACTTAAACCAAGTTCTCACTTCATGAGTTTCAATGATTTACATTGGGGGGTCTTCGTTTGTGTCCCACTCTCATATCATGTATCTTCCTAACATCAATCAACCCAGGTTATGTTTTATATTCCTGTCCAATAGAACTATTGGATTGTCTGAATGACCAAATTACTTTGTCGTTCCTCAGGGAGCTTCTGTTCTGAGAATGCTGTCGGATTTCCTCACTGAAGAAATCTTCGTAATGGGACTCAGCGTAAGGACCTCATTGAGGAACACGATCAAATAATTCCCACATCGGCAAATCTTTGCAAATGTATTCTCTGTTTGACATTATGCATCCGATCACTCCAACAAAATCTGCTAAATGAGTTGTACAATAATTTTTGCAATGAAAGGTGGTTCTTCTTCAAACATGAGAACGTGACCATTCATTAGGGTTGAGTTTTGTCTCCGTCTTTTCATATATCGGTGATAAATCGATACTTTTAAAATGGTTCCGGTGCCAGAACAGATAAAAAAGCACAGAACAATTGTTGACAATAAGAATGGCTAGGACAAAATGAAAGTTGAAATTAAAGAATTAAGCCTAAGTCTAACCCTGCAAAGCTAAATAACCTCTGTTTTCTCTTGCAGACCTACCTGAAGGAATTTGAATTTGGGAACGCAGTTTACACCGACCTGTGGAAACATTTGCAAATGGCAAGTTCCTTTCTCCAGATTCTTCACATTAGAACACTTAGAATAGTCTGTTACTTATAGTTCTGTTTCCACAGGCCGTTAACACCACTGGCACTGGCCTGCCTGAAAGTGTCCAGGACATCATGAACACCTGGGTGCTGCAGATGGGTTTCCCTGTGGTCACCATAAACACCACCAGTGGGGACATCTCCCAGAAGCACTTTCTCCTGGATCCAGACTCTGAAGTCACAGTTCCGTCTCCCTTCAAGTATGTACACACACTTTCTTTCCTTGCTCCCTCTCATAAGAACAACAAAGTCATGACGTACTAACTGATACAAAATATGAATTCTCCATTTATATCATTTATGCAAAATGCATAATCAACACAATCTAGACTGATTGATGTATTTGTTTCACCTACAGTTACGAATGGATTGTTCCAATCAAGTGGACTAAGAATGAAACAGTCCAGACCCCTTATTGGCTGAGGGAAAAATCAGGTATGATGTAAAGACCTCAGCAACAATGCTGAGATTTTAACAAGTCACATTCATTTACACGCAGTATTCTTTGATGGCGACCAAAGTCTTTTTCTGGTTTGCCCTTTTCAGCAATCAATAATTAGTCAAATAAATAAGTATAAATCATATCTCAGTACATATCATTTACCACGTGAGAGCAAGTGCCTTGAGTAGCGGGTCCACTTTTCAACTCCTGTCGCAAATATAATGTTTGAACCATAAAGATCGACCGTGGCAACGAGATTAACAACCAGTTAATTAATTTTCTCATTTCAAAAACGTTAGCGCATACAGCTCAATTGACAACAATCTGACGTCGGACACACGGCGTCTACAAACCAATCAGAGTCAAGTATAGATCTAGACTCCGCCCACGTAGGTGATGACGACAGGACGTACATATGTCGGATGAAATTCTTTAGTCCCTAAATTACAACTTGAAACCAAAACTAACAATGGAACAAACACATGAAGCTTAGTTCAGACTCCGAGGAGAGAAAACGTTCTAACTCCGACCTCCTTGTCGTCTGTAGCAACACAGGAAGCGATGAAGACGACAGCAGGCGAGTGGGTGCTGGCCAACCTCGATGTGGTGGGTTACTACAGAGTCAACTATGACGACAGCAACTGGGACAAGCTGCTGAACGCTCTGAGCACCAATCATAGCGTAAGACACTTCTGACAGATGCCTTCATACAAACATGTTTCCTAATGTTTCCTTTCAAGAGAACTAACAGAGACATGTTGTTTTTCCAGGTCATTCAAGTGATCAACAGAGCTCAGCTGGTGGATGATGCTTTTAACTTGGCCAGGTGAGTCCAGCTGATGTTATATTGAACAGATGATGAAAGCAATGGCAGAAAATAGTTTCTTTTAACTTGTTGCCTTCAATAAAGCCAAAATACTTCATCAAAGTCGATCCGGTTAGCAAAATCCTTTAATAATATCAATAACAACAACAATGCCAGTAATATTTTTCAGGTAGTACTTCTGCACAGCTCCCATTACACAGATCCTGCCATGTATTTTTGTATTTAAAATGATGACGTTACACATTTATTTTGTAGAACGAAGTATCGCATAAGAAGACAAAAGTCGTAATATTACGAGAATAAAGTTTACGATAATAAAGTTGATATAATACAAAATAAAGTCTCAATATGTCAATTAAGTCCTAATTTTAACTGAATAAAGATTCCAAAAATTCAGCAAAAGACCATCAACCATCAAGACAATGTGGTAAATATCTGCAGTGTATTAAAGAGTGGAATGTAGAACTTCTTTTTTAACATGTTGTAAACTCCACAGAGCAAAGATCATCCCGACAGTCCGCGCCCTCAGTACGACCAAGTACCTGAACAAGGAGAGAGACTACATGCCCTGGGACTCGGCTCTGGGAAACCTGAACTTCTTCTACCTCATGTTTGACCGCAGTGAGGTTTACGGCCCCATGCAGGTGTGCAACATTAAAAAAGACATACAAATATAAAGAAGCAAAGCTAATTGAGTTGATTTCATGATGGAAATATCAGATTTCCTTAACTGCAGCATGTTCTCCTTGTTTTTAGGATTATCTGAGGAAACAGGTCGTCCCTCTGTTTGATTACTACAAGACGCTGACTGGAAACTGGACTCAAGTACCACCTGGACACATGGACCAGTGAGTACAGATCCCTCAGTCGTCCAGAGCACTTCACAAACACCCCTGTTTTATTCTCTTATTCCGTCTTTCTTTGCTCCTCCTCTTCACGTCTTCTAACGCTCGTCCTCCTCATGTCTCCTTCAGGTACAATCAGGTGAACGCCATCAGCCAGGCGTGTAAGACGGGCCATGAGGAATGTCTAACCCTGGTGAAGGGATTGTTCAAGCAATGGATGGACACAAACATTAACCCGTGAGTGTAGACACCATCCCAATGGATAACTGACTATATTACTCTTAAACTGCATTATCTGTGCTGTACTGAGATTGAGACACTTCATCTCTTCCTTAGGATCCACCCCAACCTGCGCTCCACGGTGTACTGCAATGCCATATCAGCAGGTGGCGCTAAAGAGTGGGACTTTGCTTGGTCAGAGTTTCAGAACGCCACCATCGCTAGCGAAGCTGAAAAACTGCGCTCAGCTCTGTCCTGCACAAAACAACCGTGGCTGCTCCAAAGGTCTGCTCAACTTACCAATATTTATACAGTATAAATACACATTTTTACACACATATATTTATATTAACTGCTCCTGCTGCTGTGTGTTAATGCTCTCAGGTACCTGGAGTACACTCTGGATCCAGACATGATCAGAAAGCAGGATGCCACCTCCACTATCGTCTACATCGCCAACAACGTGGTTGGTCAGTCTCTGGCGTGGGACTTTATCAGGGACCGGTGGTTGTACATTTTCAAACAGTGAGTATGACTCAACATTTTCTAACGTCGCTGCCTCACATTGAAACGTGAGAAATGTTTTATCGTCTACAGAGATTCAGCTGTGCTCAGCATCTGGTCCAGAATACAACACTTTAAATGGGAGTAGAAGGTTATAAACGCAGGTTTATGGAGTGTGAGGAAACACGAAGTGAAGCACGGCCACACATAAAAAAATGTACTGGTGTTTTACAGTGCAGCTTATCATCAGTGAGAGCTTTTATTGACTCAGACGAACTTTGGTCACGACTCAATGATGATTAGCAGAGTTTAAGTGCAGCTCATTCAAATGTGTAGTTAGACCTTTCACTGCTTATTCATGTTATACACATGTAGACTTTAACTATTTTCATTGTAGACAAATATAAGCAGTGCGTGTTTCTCCGTCTTTTGTATGTCTGACTTCTAATTCTCCTCTGGTCTCAGGCGGCTGCACCTACAGCAACATGATTGATTCCTATAATCAATAAATTAAAACATTTTTTAATGAGATTAATCTGTACACATGTGCATTAAGTATGTGTCAGGAAGAGTTATCATGTCATTCAGCTTCTTTTACTTTGAGTTCGTAGATTAAGAGAACAAACTGTTTAAAGGCCAAACGTAGTAGAAGTGGTTTTAATTTGTAGCTGATGGTTTTTTTTATTTCCCCTCACAGGTACGGTGGTGGATCATTCTCCTTCTCCAACCTCATCAATGGCGTCACAAAACGCTTCGCCACTGAGTTTGAGCTGAAACAGGTTCGATATTCCACATGATTTTATCCACTATGAGTTTTTATGGAACAACACACATACACAGCGTTTGTCTCTTTAGCTTTTCTGCTTTAACTTGAGCTGCAGTTGCTACAACACCTGAGCATTGAAGAGCTTCTCCTTGATCTACAGAAACAGGTTTAACACAGTTGTTATCATACAGGCCTGTGGCCTCTACAGGAGAATACAGCATTGTTTTACAATCTCGTAGCTGGTGGTGAGTCTACCTTGGATGGTTAAAATATTATGGCTGAAATTTTAAATATCTCTTCAGAAACTGAATGAGATTTTTCCTTTGGGAGCCAAACCATCAACTAAAACCCAAGGAGATGTCAACAAATATCTAGAAATCTAATCTTGCTGCTTTTGTTTAATGAAGGAGACAGAATCCGCAGGTAACGCTTCTAATTTAAGATCAGAACATAAGCTTTGCCGATTCGGACCTGACACCAATTTATTTTGTATCCTGTAACACTGGTGTTTTCATGAGTTTAGTACCCGGGGGGAGGTTGTCCACACGTTGTCCTCCCAGTCATCTGTGTTGTTATCACGTCAAACTGCTGAGTCACTTCCCCAGACGCTCATTTCTCTGTTTTGTTCGTCGTCACAGCTGCGGCAGTTCAAGGCCGATAACGCAGAGGTGGGTTTCGGCTCCGGCACCCTGGCGGTGGATCAGTCCATCGAGAGAACCGTGGGCAACATAAAATGGATCGCGGAGAACAAGCAGAACGTCCTGAACTGGTTCCTGGCTGAAACGAAGCCCTGATGAAGCCGCGTGTTCACCCTTTATTTACATGTGATTAGAAACAATCCTAGTTTAATACACCGAATCTTACTCGTCGGAGGAGGACATTTTGCACAACTCAACTGGAAAAAGTAGAATTACAGTGTATTTCAAAACCTAGAAAATAAAAGTATAATCAGAAATGATGTGTTGATATTTAAAGCTGGAGAGAAGATGTTTTTGTTGTTGTTTGTTTTATACTTTTTTTTAAATCGCAGTTTTAAATACACAAAATCTCTGAAATGAACAAAATTACAGTTTGGTTTGTAAAAGATGTTTTTGTAACATGTCAAAGACTCTGAGTTTTGTTCTTGTAATGTTGTGTAAAAAAACCATGTTCATCCTCTTTTGTTCATATCAGCTCTGTATTTAATAATATTATCTTCTTCTGTTTTTCTGTAAATTGAGTAGATGTTTATTTTCTTGTCACAATACAAAATAATTTCTGATAAAGTTGAAGACCTTGTTTTTATTGTTCTGATTTAAACATATATATATATATATATATTTATTTTTTTTTAATTATCCTCAAGGATTACAGGTGCACATGAAAAAATAAATAAAAACCACCTGTCAATACGATATTGAACAATCAGGAAATTGATAGACAGGTATACAAGAAGAAAAGTAAAATAAGCAGCGCACGGCCAAGGCCCAACGATCCCTTAACTCAAATACAACTAAATCACACATACTCATAAGTATCAGTCCCGCAAATATGCCTGATTTAAATCATCTAAATCCATGAATTATTCTCTGAGAAATCAAAGGAAATTTTGAATAACATCCTAAGAAAGTGAGAAAAAGATCCTGGATCAGGACCAAGATGTAATTTGGTTCCCTGTCCCATCCCCTTTCCCCGTAATCCTGCTTAAAACAAACACACACACACACACACACACACACACACACACACACACACAAAAGCTTTGACCTGTGAACAACGTGAGAGAAAGACAATAAAACCTTTTTACGTCCTCTGCATGTGAACCGTCAGCAGACTGGTTTTTATAACTGATTCGTCAACAGCCAATAAATTATTGTGGTAGATAATGAAGATGACGAAAATCACTTCTGCATAACAGAAACCAGACGAGCTTTGTTTTTCCACAGCGGCTGGTTTCCTCTCAGTGTGGAAACCTGCGCGCCGCGTGTCGGAACATGGGGAAAAGCTGCCAAGTCACAAAGTTGTGCGTTCTGTGTGTGGTCTTGGCCCTGGTCTCCGTGGCGACCATTGTCACGTTGTGGACTATTGCCCTGACGGGGGAAGACGGGGGTGATGGTGTCAAAGCTCCTTGGGACAGGTAGGTGACGGGACACTTCTCTCTGTGTCCTTTGCTGCAAGAACCAATCGTAGACTGAGACTAAAGATGCACGACACGTCTCCACTTCCGCCCACTGTATCTCCTACAAGGGAGCGGCCATCTTGTGCTGTAACTTGGCAGAGGTGGTCGTGGAGTTAAGGAGCTGTGGCTGAGTCAGTCTCAGCTGTCAATCATGATGTTTCAGCCAAATTACTAATTAAAACCAAACTCAACAGCAGCATGAACATATTACATCATCTTTATTTCATCTTTATCTCCTCTCTTTTAAAACCGTTTTACTTTATCCTCTTTTAGTATTTTATGACTTTGTCTTTATTTCACCTTTATCTCCTGTCTTTTATTATTTTATTATTTTTTCATACGATCATTATCTTTGTTAATCTCCCTCTGGTGTTAACTCATTGTGAATTTATGACTTTTACGATAGTGATCCCTGATATTAATGTTTTGCTGTGTCTGGTTGACCAATTGTTCTTTTGTTCACAGGTTTGAAACAAATATAAAGTAATTAAATATTCAGCTTTAACAGATTTAAATTGATTTCATTTGCGTCTTCAGCTGTCAATCATGACGTTTCACCCAGTTTTTACATCATCAAATAACTAATAAAAAACAAATCAGAAACATGAACACTTGAACAAACGACAGTGGGATGAGAACTACCTACAGTGACAGAAAACATCTTTTATGTGTATTTCGGGTGCATGTCCCATCTGCTAACATAGAGGAGGTGGGTTTATGACCTATCCTGTGCTGTCATGTCGTCCATCTTTATTTACACTCATGGTTTACACCCTAGCCTGAAACCTACAGAGATGATTTATCTGGTTTGTGAACTAATAAACAAATTCTGTATATGTACGTGCACAATATAAATCTATAAATATTTATTTTGTACATGATGTATTACTTGTATGTGTATATATACTCAGTAGAGTTTTGTGTTGTGCTCAGGTATCGTCTCTCCAGCGCTCTGGTCCCTGAACATTACAACATCAGCCTGTGGCCTCGTCTCAGCCGTGACCCAAACACCGGCCTCTACATTTTTACAGGTGATAAAAGTCTCTTATCTGCTCTGGACTCACGTGTCTCAGTCAACAGATAAAACCGCACATGATGGAAATACACATTCTTCATGTCTCTATTGGTGCCATCGACTTTTATAGTCTTATTCATAACAGCACATGCTTCCAATATAAAGTCATACTTTTATTTTGTAATCGTACTCTCATCATCCTGTGCTTTGTTTACCAGCCTCGAAATCACTGGGGTGTCCTTTTAAAGAATTCTTTATTTAATTTAAAAAACGTGATGCACCATAAATCAGACGAGCTGTTTGGCTCCATCACGTGAAAGTGATTGAACATAAATAACAACATGAAACATGAAAACAAGCAGTTGTTAGTAAATTCCTCCCATATGATCATAAATGATTTTGTATCTGTATAAGCTTTAGGTCGTGCATATTCTGTTATGATGCAGAGATGCAACATTCATTAGTTAAAACCACATTTTAACTTGGTCCTTCTTTTGTGCATCTGCAGGAAAATCCACTGTTGAGTTTGAGTGTGTGAAAGAAACAGAACTGATCCTGATTCACTCCAACAAGCTCAACTACACCGAGCTGAGCAACACACACACTGTCAGAGTCACCGCTACAGGTACACACACACACACACACACACACACACACACACACACACACACTGTCAATGTTGATATTCAAAGTAAACATTGATAATATAATTAGATATCTTAAACACAGTTAGAAAATATATTAAACTTCTACACTTGAAATTTCAACAAACTTTCACCAAAACAAACAAAAGAAAAATCATTTATTTTAAATATTGAAATTGAACTCTGGTAAATGAATATAGACTAAAAGTTATGTTTGTGATTATTGTAATTATTAATTATTGATTGTTTTATTTTTGACAAACTCTCACTCAGTCTTTCCTCGTGTCTTTCCCCTCCGTACCGTCTGTGTGGTGCAGGCGGCGGCTCTGCTCCCGGCATCAAGTCCACCTGGTTACAGATGGACACTCAGTACCTCGTCATCCAGCTGGACAGTGAACTAACTGCAGGACAGAAATATCAGCTGTACACCGAGTTCACAGGAGAACTCGCTGACGACTTGGCAGGATTCTACAGGAGCGAGTACGAGGAGGACGGAACCAGAAAGTACGTTTTCTTTAACTCCTGCTCTCCTCTAAATCAGTTTTGGGTGATTGAGATGATTTAAAAATCTGTAAAATTGAATTTCACAGGATCGTCGCCACGTCTCAGATGCATCCGACTCACGCCAGAAAAACCTTCCCTTGTTTCGACGAGCCAGCGATGAAAGCTGTTTTCTACATCACGCTCACTCATCCACCTGGAACCGTGGCCCTGTCCAACGGGATGGAGAGAGGTCAGTGAAGGCAGCACGGCTCACAGAGGATCCATGAGAAACAAACCAATAAAGTCTTTTCCAAAATCAGATATCACTTTAATTTTCATCCGCTTTTTCTTGATAGAAATTGTGAACACCACTATTGACGGAGTGGCTGTGACACAGACCACGTTCGAGCCGACCAAGAGGATGTCGACGTATCTGCTCGCCCTCATCGTCTGTGACTACACACACCTCAGTGCTGCACAAGGAGACACTCTGGTAAACGTCTCAATGATGTTCTTCACTTTAACATCATCAGTTTGTCAACAAATACTCGCAACACAACCAAATACTTGTAATGAGGAGTTTAAATAACACAGATTTAAAATGATTTTAGTGTTATTGATAGTTTGAAGTGCTTTATATTACAAACGCTTATCTGTCAGGCAACATTCACACTGAAGGCAGCAATTCAGGTTCAGTGTGGGCATGCACACTTGAGGAGCTGGGAATCGAACCACCGGCCTCATGGTTAGTGGACAAACAACTCTGGAAGGTTATTACAAGGAGCTCTGCAATCTCGTATTTCTGTTTTTACAATTTCTTGTCTTTTGCGCACTGTGTATTTTCTAGTCTATCTTTACATCATCTTAAGATAAAAGATAACTCAGATCTGCTGCTGTGTCTTCAGATCCGTATCTGGGCTCGCAGGTCGGCCATCGATCAGGGACAAGGAGACTACGCCCTCAATGTGACTGGACCTGTGCTGGACTTCCTCCAGTCCTACTATAACATCTCCTACCCGCTGAGCAAGTCAGGTCCGTCCCCTGTTATCATTTATTATCATCTCCCATCATGTATTTCTGACATTCCTGACATGATCCATATTGCTGCGCCTGGTCACAGTCGTCCCGTGTGTGACTGTGGGTCATTAAATGTTCTCTCTGCCTCTCAGATCAAATCGCTCTACCCGACTTTTACTTTGGTGCGATGGAGAACTGGGGTTTGGTGACGTACAGAGAAACCAATCTTCTCTATGACCGTCTGACCTCGTCCATCAGAAACAAGGAGACCACTGCCACCATCATCGCTCACGAACTGGCACACATGGTGAACTCTTCCTCTCCCATTGTTCTTGTATTGTCTCGTGTGTTGTCTGGTTCACTCAGTGATCAGTGAACTCTCTGCTGCAGTGGTTTGGAAACCTGGTGACTCTGCGCTGGTGGAACGAGGTGTGGCTGAACGAGGGCTTTGCTTCCTACGTGTCGTACCTGGGAGCAGATCACGCCGAGCCTGCCTGGAACCTGGTCAGAACGCTGGTCCAAGCTGAACGTCACATTAAAGACTCATGACGAGAAAATAATCTGGATACATTTCTGTCTCTGCTCCAGAAAGACCTGATAATACTTGACGACGTCCACCGAGTGTTTGCGGTGGATGCGTTGACCTCGTCTCATCCTCTGTCCTCTGAAGAAGACAGCATCATCCTTCCAGAGCAGATCAGCGAACAGTTTGACGTCATCTCGTACAGCAAAGTAAACTAATCTCATTTTATACTCATTCTCACTCATAAATCATTCCTGTTTATGTTTGATTTTAGGTTTTATATATATTCAATGTATTGTAAGTTGTTTTATTATTTACATGTTATCTCCTCAGGGTGCAGCCGTGCTTCGGATGTTGTCTGATTTTCTCTCCGAGTCGATCTTTGTCCAGGGACTCAGTGTACGTTTTTTAATATTACAACAAAAACATGTTGATGTGATGAATCTCCCAATAATTCAGTAAAAACCTGATGACAGGATTTTATATTTGATCGTTTTACTGTCTCTTCCTCCTTTTGTCTCCAGCGATACCTCAATCACTTTGCCTACAGTAACACAGTAGGAAACGACTTGTGGCAACATTTACAACTGGTAAGATGGAAGATTTCTATCCTCAAAAACGTTATTAGAGGTTTACAGCTGTATTTCGGTTTTCAGTTGAGTTCATAGCATGAATAGGACATCTCATCTCATCTCGTCACTCTTACAAAAACTGTAAAAACTGGGATAGGTTGGGCCGGGAAGGATCCACCCGTTGTAGCCTACTTTGAATGCAGCCTCTGAAGGACGCAGCCCCTTCAATTGAGACTAAGTTTTTCCCAACAGGTGGTGGAAGCCAACAACGTGTCACTTCCTGGTCCAGTTTGTGACATCATGAACCGCTGGGTGCTCCAGATGGGCTTCCCTGTGGTCACCATAGATACCACCACAGGAGCGGTATCCCAGAAGCACTTTCTGCTGGATCCAGAGTCAAAGGTCACAGTGGAATCCCCTTACAGGTACGCAGCACATTTCATAATCTCTGCAGGGATTAGTCTATAGTTTAAGATTCAAGGATTAATCCTCACTCTGGTGCTTGGACATTGTAAATAAATTATCTTTATGTGTATTTGTCTCGTCGTCCTCTTGCCTCAGTTGGGATGTGAAATGTATTTTCCGCCCCCCTCAGGTACGAGTGGATGATTCCTGTTCGGTGGATGAAGTCTGGTGAAGTTCAGAGAGACATGTGGTGGCTGATGGAAAAGGACGGTGTGTGATATTTCATGAATTAAGGAAATGTAGATAATTAATTGTGGCGCTCAAACTTTCAGGCTGTTTTTACCGTCTGTTTTTTCCTCTGTCAGCTGTGAACCTGGAGATGAGGACTGGAGGTCTGTGGATTCTGGCCAACGTCAATGTCACTGGATTTTACCGAGTCAACTATGACCTGGGGAACTGGGAGCGGCTCCTCGCTCAGCTGGACTCAGAGCACCAGGTACAGTGAAGTCTGAGTGTGTCACATTTAACATCCTCTGGAAAAGGGAAAGTTTCTACTAAAGAGTCTTGATTGTCTCATCCTTGTCTTCTTGTAAAAGGTGTTTTTATCTAGAAACTGAGTGTTGCAGTTGTGCTTCCTTTGTTTCTTCAGTGTTCTAGAGATGAGATGCTTGTGTTTGAAATCCTGTGACTGAGCTGAATCTGTTGTCCAGGTTATACCGGTGATCAACAGAGCCCAGCTGGTGGACGATGCTTTCAACCTGGCCAGGTACGTCCGTTTACTTTCAGGTTTCACCTCATTTTCACGCCTGGTTTCATTCGTACGTAATATTTTTCACGTTTCTCTGAATTCTTTTGCGTTACCTCACAATAGTTTCCCTTTCCCATCATGCAACACTGTGGTTTCATGCAGGGCAGACGTCCTGGTTGTGGATGAATCCGACAGCGTCCTGCAGTTCACTGTTCTTCAGGAGAATTCCTTGAAGTTTACTTTCACTTATGATGTGACCATTGAGCAGTAGAACGACATCAGCAACCTTTGTGCTCAAAATTTAATAAACTGATCCATAAAGTTATAAATATGACCCGGTCTGTCGGGACCCTTCTATTCATCATTGTTTCACAATCAAAACAATTTTATATCTCATTTCTCAACAAACTTCAAAGACAGATACACAGAAAAAAACCATGTGTGTAAAAGTGTTTTGTATCTAAATCACGTGACGAGCTCTTGTCTCTGCAGAGCTCAGTTTGTCTCCACCTCTCTGGCTCTGAGGACGACCTCCTACCTGCTGCTGGAGACTGAGTACATGCCCTGGCAGTCGGCTCTGGATAATCTGCAGTACTACTACCTCATGCTGGACCGTACTGACGCCTATCAGCCTATGCAGGTGCAGCTCATCATATGTAGAGTAACCTGTGTGTTTCAGAGTTTCACTTCTGTAGGATTTCAGTACGTCAGAGCAAATAGATGATGTTCGTCAGTAAATCTGTGTTTCAACCAGAGAAACTAGCGTCTAAATTAAGATACAAATGCAAATCTTTGTACCCACAGAGACCTTTGGGGGGGGGGGGGCTTACAGCGTTGAAGATGCGTGATTGGTCGAGCATTCCATATTCTCTCAGCCACCATTTTTAAAAGCCTGCAGCTGCAAAACAAAAGTAGATTTAGTCACGATAACATTGTTCACATGAATTATAAAACTTAGTAACTTACCGTTGTTGATCTCAATCATCTCACAGAGAATCTCTGGTTGTTCATGTCATTGTCCGACATTGACTCAATATATTAGAAAAGCAGTAAATCAAACTTTAACTCTCCTCTATATTTATAATTGTTGCACAAATACTTATCCGTCAATTTTATACGGCATCATCATTGTTGTATAGTCTTCCACATTACTGCCACCTACTGGACTGTGGTGGAACAGCTCAGTTTTGAATACGTTTAATTAAGTTGCTGGTACTTTTGATTGACACGCAGCTTCAGTTTGAGTTCAGATTAACCAGCGTCGTTCACTCTCCTGTCTGTAAAACCTCCAGAACTACATGAGGAAGCTGGTGACTCCACTCTTCATGCACTTCAAGAACATAACATCAAACTGGACCCGTGTTCCTGACGGACTTACTGACCAGTGAGTGAACTCACCTCGAATACTAAGTTATTTTTCTGCCTCCTGATCAGGATCAGGAGCAGAACCTAAATTTCATGGATTCTTGGGATATTGGTTCGTAGAAACAAGCTGCAGTCACACATTATTCTCCAGAAGACGAACATTCGTAACTGTTAGCACAAGAATTATACTTCAAGTCTGTTACTAGGGGGCATAGTTTTACCACAGTATGGCCAACACTTGACAACTTTGTTCTGTTGATAGAATAAACTTTAAGAACTCAACATGTTTTAACAAGTTTGTCTCCCCCTGCAGGTACAACCAGGTCAATGCCATCTCTATGGGCTGCAGGACAGGACTCGCAGAATGTCAGAACTTGACCACGGCCTGGTTCAAACAGTGGATGGAAAACCCAAGAGACAATCCGTTGGTCTATCTTATGTCTTTCTAATCTATCTAAGAAAATGTTTATTTGCTTTAATTCCAGTATATCTCATCTCTGATTGGTCATTTCCCAAAACTGCGAAAGTGGCTAACCACTGGTGACATGAGTGGACAACAGAACAGCTTCATGCTGGATGTTGAAATGCATCAGTCACTTCTCTGAACTTCTGTAAAATCTCTGATCAACACAGACGCACAACAAAGATCCAGATTAACGTGCACAAACACTGAAAATCCATTTTCATAATATTCAGTCAGTCAGTGTATTAACTGCAGCTCTCTCTTCAGGATCGATCCTAACCTGCGTACGACCGTGTACTGCAGCGCTGTGGCGGCAGGCGACGAGGCCGAGTGGGAGTTTGGTTGGTCGCAGTTCAAGAACGCCACATTAGCCAGTGAGGCTAGCAAACTCATGTCTGCACTGGCCTGCACCAAAAACAAGCAGCTGCTGCAGAGGTGCGTATCGTTCCACCCTGAAGAGGAGGTAACGTAGAGATTCAATAAACGAGTCGGGGGCCTGTTGAAAATGGAACGTTTTTAACAGGTTGTGAAACTTTTCATGACTGAAACGAACGTGTTCATCTTGGTTCCGTTCACAGGTATCTGTCTCACACCTTGAATCCAGCTATGATCCGAAAGCAGGACGCCACCTCCGTCATCACGTCTGTCGCCAGCAACAGAGAGGGACAGAGTCTGGCCTGGGACTTTGTCCGGGATCAGTGGGAGTACATGTTCACACAGTGAGTAACATTTTGACTGTGGATTATATTTCGACATGGAAGACGTACGGCGTCGGGTTGGTTCAGAACCACAGTGTGATTGACAGCTAGCACCGTCCAATGGGTGCAGGTGGCCAGTGTAGGTGGGCGTGTAGTGTCCTGGAGCTCTCAGCCAAGCTCCAGGACAAAATAAAATAAATGTGTTTTTTCTCTTAAGAATCCGATTTAGTTTGTGAGAAGTGATTTTATTTTGTTCAGATATGGGGTGGGCTCTTTCTCCTTCGCCTCCATGATCAGCGGCGTCACCACGAGGTTCTCCACAGCTGCTGAACTTCAACAGGTCTGCAGTCGTTACTGAATCTAACTTAACATGTAAACGTGGGACTGCTGTCTGAACTGTTCTCCCATGTTCCCCAGCTGGAGGAGTTCGTGGAGCAGAACAGTGCAGCCGGGTTCGGTTCTGCGACGCTGGCGGTGGAACAGGCCGTGGAGAGAACCAGAGCCAACATCAAGTGGCTTCAGCTGAACAAACAGGAGATCCTGGACTGGTTCAACAGCCAGAGCTGACATCAGATACACCCACACTGAGCTGACACTCGTCTCACATGTAACACACGTGTTCATGTTCCATGACGAATAAATAAGACAGAAACATGTTGTAGTGATGATAACAAACTAAAATCCACTCTGGCAGCAACGTGTCTGCATTTGTATCGTAACCTTATTCGTATAAATAAGTAATTATTACACCAGCATGATTTTTATGTAACGTTTTTTCAGTTTTGGGGTTTTCTGTCCGTCTGTCCTGTTCTTGTTCTTGTTGGACTCAAGGATGAAGCAATTAAAATTTGGTGGTTAAAGGTCGCTGTGACCTGACAAAGCACAATTGTTGCCTTGTGAACACAAAATGTCAACAACACCTTGTGGGAATTTCTTCAATTTGAGTGCAAACGTTCAGTTGGACTCACAGACAGACTGATTCATTTTTGGTGGTCTAAGGTCAAAATTCCAGCTCCTAGTGACCTCATGCAGCACATGTTTTGCTTGTCAACGAAATATCTACAATAATAACTTAAGAGTAGGTCTTGAAATCTAGTACAAATGTTAATTTTGACTCATGCATGAACTGATTAGAATCCACAAAACAAACTCAAACAGGACGATCTAGGGTTGAATGGGGTGTATGACCGATACTCCAGCCAGCCACCAGGGGGAGATATAAATGCGTTGGCTTCAGTTTCGGGAAGCTGTCACGTCTTCCATCTTAATTCACAGCCTGGCCTGGACGAGTGCATCGATCCTTCAGTGCAGTAACTTACAGAGCCTCATGACAAACTGAATGAAAACCATCAAACAGCAGAACGTGGTAACAAGCCACCCACTGTTTATTGGTCGGAGTTGTCACAGCCACAGATGCACACAGCGACAGACAGAGATGAATCAAACAAAAACCTCTTTTACACGGGAGAGAAACATTTCTTCTCCACTGACGAAAAGAAAAACAGTGAGTTGAAGAACACAACTTTCACACATTATTCAGAAGCCATTTCCAACACTATACATCACAGAAAGAAAAACATTAATATCAACACGAGACTTCTTCGATGATTTATAAGCTCCGATGTTTTTATGATAAAAACACATTATAATGTCTTTGCCATAAACTTCTATTTAAGGTTTTAGTTTTGCATGAAACTGGGGGAAAGTTGATCCCAGTTTTATCTAGTGGCGCCAAAAAATATCTGACATTCCTCATTGAAATTAATTATTTTCTAAGACTGAAACATTTACTGTTTAATCTAGTTTGCGTTTCAGGAAATAAGACTTTTGCTTATTTTTCTAAATAGTGAATTAGAGTGTGAGCGAAGCCGGATGAGGACGAACTTTCCCTGCACCGTGATCGCGCTCATGCAAAACGACAGCGGCACACGAGACAAGATGTTGAGCTTCGATACACAAAGATGTTTCACCTTATAAGTAAAACCACTGCAGCATTCACCAATGTTAATTCTCTGTATTAGTTTGATTAGATGTTAAAAAACTGATGGTAGAGAAATCATGCGCCATCTATTGATAACTATTGGAATTACACAGGTGGTTAGTACTTCAAGTTGATTCCGTTGTTGATGGGTTTAGGAAAAAAAATAAACTTCCTCAGAAATTTGATGCAGCAAATTGAAGTTCTGACAATAATTTAAGAAATGTGAGATTGAAGTGAAGTCCCCCCCCCCCGGTCTGTTTGTTTGTTGTTTGGTTTGTGAGATTACACAAAAACTACCGATTAACAAGAAGTTATTTCTTTCAACTAGAGAATTATTCATGGATCTTGATGGATAAAACCAGGGGAAGGAAAGGGTCTCATATCTATGAGTGTGTGATTTGGTGCAGCCTGATTGAATCTGAAGGGACTGTTACGCTGGTGGAGGAATGAGCTCTACTCTAAGGATATTATTGAGTTATGGGCGCTGTAGTACTGAGGACTACTCGATGCAGTGAGTGACAACATTTAGATTCCATGTCCTCTAGTAAGAGTCGAAGCTGCCGAGAACAAAAACTGTGTTTTCAAGTATAAGTGACACAAAGTGGAGGAAAACTGTAACTTCAGACGATTCAAGAACTTCAGCGCTTTCACCATGTCAACACACGTGGATAAAAAATAACACTCACAGAAAACATCTCCTTCATTCATGCAGCTACTGCTAGAAAGACGAGTTCGATCATGTGATTTAATACAACAGAGTTTTACGGCCACGTTGAAGGAAAGAAGTTTATTTTATGTAAAATTAAGATTTTAAAACCAAGCCTCTAAACTCAAAGCCGAAACATCGCCCTCTTCTGTCGAATGTGTAAAAACTAAATGATGCACATGAAAATAAAGACGGAAATAGTTTTTGTCAATTTTTACATTTAACAGGCGTGAGCATTTCTTTGAAACGCAGAATGAAGTCAAAGCTTCCGACATCGAGCGCTCACGTTTCCCAGCGACCTCACTGAAGGATCTTCTCCCGCGTGTCCGGCAGCTTTAGCGCCAGTAGACCGCCGCACGTCAGCGCAGCGAAGGACAGGAGGATGGGGACGGCTGTGGTGACGCCCACGAAGCTGGCGAAGATGGAGCTGCCGAGGACCGCGGCCAGTTTACACAGAGCGTTCAGCACGCCGAACGCCGTGGCCCTGAGAGACAGAGGGATTCGGTTCAGAGACTCAAACTGTCACTATCACCACGGAAGACAAAATGAAATCTGTTTGTATGGTGAGTTTGAAGACAGACAGACAGACAGACAGACAGACAGACAGACAGTAAAGTCACCTTTTAGAAGCCGGGTAGAGTTCCACCGTCACCACCTCAATGCCGTTCCACGCCGCTACGCTGACCCCACAGAACAGACACTGCAGGGTGATGATCGCTGATTGGGTGAAGCTCAGAAACAGGAAGAACGTGCAGCCAGCAGAAATCAGCATGGAGCCCCCTGTGGAGAAAACACCATGGAGCTTTATGTCTGTTTCGCATTGTAAATAAACAAGACTATCAACCAATCACTGTCTTCCATCTGATCACCTATGATCTTCACTCTGCCGATCTTCTCCATGAAGAGTGCTGAGATGATGTTGCCCGGCAACACGGCCAGACTCCCCAGGAAGCTGACCAGGTAGATGAGGACGTCGTTCTCCTGGCCGTTGTCCAGGTGGCAGCCCTGTTTGTTGTGCTCAAAGGAGGAGTTCTCCATCCTGCAGTTGATGAACTTCTCCTCCCACAGATCTGCAGAGGAACAGGGCTTGTTTGTCTCTTACTTAAAGGAGACATAATGTTTCCTCAGAGTTTTACTGTCTCTCAGACCCATTGACCAGCTGCTCCCGTGTCACGGTCGAGGTTGAGGGGAAAAGGCCATTTACAGTGTGTTCCCTCTCCTTATTTAAAGAGGAATTCTGGTACATTTCTACCTGGGCCCAGTGTTTATAAATGTGGGTGTGTAATAAATCGTATTTTTCAACCTAGAGAATCAACAAAATGTTCACGAAAAAGTTATTTTCACCAATAAAAGGCTCAAATTGTTCTTCTGGTTCTTTGCTAAGAGTCATTACACACGTCTCACTCATAACTGAGCAGCAGCTCGTTGTCGCCCTTCTGCTCGTTGCTTCTCTCTCTCGCCCTTTAAGGTTAATCTACGATCATAAATAAACTTGACTGAATGGAATCATCGAAGCAAACAATTTTAACGCAGATACGAGCCCGATTGTGATCATACATCACGTGTGTATAACGCCACGGTCAGCTCGCACAGAGACTCGCTGATTAAAACAATCACAGATATTGTTTTAATGTCAGTAAATGGAACTTCAGTTGAGAATTGGGGTGAAAACTATCAAAGTGAACCAATTCCTGTGATGTGAGATTATGGAGATACACGATATCTGCATAATCCCAAACAGTAAAGAGAACTCTATGATGGATTTTCTCTTTGACCCCATTGTACAGACAAATGAGACACAGTGGACGTTTCTGGACCATGTGACCCCTCAGAGGACGGACGGGTTTCCAAACATTTGACCTCTGACCCACGTTTACTCCGTTATTCCTGCACCGGAGCTGTGGTTCCTCCGAACCTGCCCCGGCTGAACCCACCTGTGTTGGTGAAGAGCGTGGAGCGGATGGTGCAGTTCTCAAACACTGTGTCTGTGGACCTGATGTCCTCAAAGAGACAGTCTTCAAACAGTGAGTCCTCAAACTTCACTGACTTCATCTCTATACTGATGAACCTATGGGGATGGGATGGGACACACACACACAAGCACACACACGCACACACACACACACGCGCAAACATACACACAGACACAAAGAAAACATGGACTCACTTCTATCGCTGTGGTGTCACAGAATCAGAAAAGACACAATGGGCTGTAATGTGTTAAATCCCTGATGGCCATCACATCAAAATGGCAGAATGATCATTTCCATGGCAACATTATGTTTTTAATGACTTTACTGTTCAGACTGAAATTTAACCCAAAGCCCGTTGAGTCCTTCTTAAATTCTGCAGAAAGCATAGAAGTTCAATAATATACAGTTCTTTAGGAATCTGTATATCTGCACTGCAAACGTTCTCCGGCAACACTGAGCTGAGAGGATCTTATAGGATCTGGAGACACTGAAACAAAAATCACGTTGTGCATCTTCACCACATGGACAGAAAACCTCCGACATGCACATGTGTACACAATAAAAAAACGTTGACAGTATCCAGAAATACTGTAGACACCTCGAGGTTTACGCCCCTCACGATGTCACTCAGTGGGTTTTATTTGTTCTGATCTCTAACATGTGACGTGAGGTGACGACCTGTAGAAGTGAGTCACGTGAGAGTTTCTGATAACAACGAGCCTGAGGATGAAATGACTGATAACTCTGTGTTCACGGGGCCGAGCTGCAGAAGGAAGTGACTGTTTAAGACTGAGCTGTTGTTTAAATGTTGAAATCTGACTGATTTTAACACAAAGCATTATTGTGTATAAAATCAAGATTCACTGAAATTATAATAAACGCAACAAATAGAGAAAAATACAATGAAAGTGTTACAATTTAATATCTGGTGAGTTTCATACTGATTTATTCATATTTAGTTGCTGATTTAAAACTCACACATTATGAAACTATGCATATGTTGAATATAGAATGAAATTGTTTAATTCTTATTCTGTCGCTTGTAACGAGGATGAAAAACACTATTCTCAGTTTTACCTAAATGATCTGAGCTACAAAAACTTATTCCATCTCACACTCACTGTTTGAAACTAACAGATATTATATATATATATATATTATATAAAGTACAGTAAATGTATATTTGTTCATAAACCGCTGAGCTGTATCCAGACAGTGACACAGTGACTTACTTGCCGTGGATATATTCTCCTTCTATATAGATCAGGTTTTCCAAAGAAAAGTTCAAGTGGAAGTTTTCCACTCGTTCTCTATGCAGCACCTGAGAAAAGAGACAAAACGACGTGAGAGTCCAGCTGTAAACATCAGGAGCATCTGCTCCGTGCTCCTGTGCTCGTGAGCTTATGATTCCAAACTTCTCTTCCTAAAAAACACAAATCAGAAACAGGACTGGAGGTTGATGGCAAAGTTTTCTTATGAGCTTTATACATCATTTGCAGAAAACTACAGAATCCAGTAGTTCCTGAAATGTCCACAACTTTAACTGAGCGAATAATGGGTTCATGCAGATTAAAGCAGAGTCGCTCTGAGTTTCCATGACTTTACCTTGACCTTGGACTTGTATTCCTCGTACTGAAGGTGTTTGATCATGTCAGGGAACCACACAGACAGACCATAGTAACTGTGATCGAGAGAGGACAGAATCAATAAAACTAAACTGCTTTGTTAATGTGCTTTTGCACCCAAACAGCAGTTTGAGGTGGCGGCTCTGACGGTGTGAACCCACCTGAAGGCCATGCAGAACCAGATGACGGCCATGAAGAGCGTCGCTAACCTCAGCTCTGCAGACACGAGAGACGCAACGTTCTTCAACACCTGGAACAAATATAAATGAGTCAACTCTCTTTAGATTTACTGCTGCTCTCTCTTTTCACAATAGAATTCCAACATATGGGACAATTGTCCTCTGATGCAGATTCTAAGGTAGGTACAGAAATGTGACACATCCTGGTTCTTATTGTTACAGTGGCTGTTTCCAGTCTGATCAACCACTCAAAGCAATTTGCACAAAGTACTTTTATATGCTCTGCTTTTTCTGTATTATTATACACTATTCATACACGGAGTGCAATTCGGAGGAGCCGGGGGATTGAACCACCGACAACCCTCTCATGTTTCAGAAAATAAGAGAATGGCCTCAGATATGAGCATTTTAGCTTTTGATTCACAGTTTGAGTTTATCCAGTGGTTTCTGAAAGTGTGTCATTGATCCAAGAAGTGATGAACGAACTCCTCTACACACAGTGAGTGTATTAAATCTACCAGTAGTAATGCGTAGGATGTTTCTGTCTGTACGATAGAGCTACAAGCGTCCTGACTAGCACAAAGAAACTGCATTTGATTGTGTCAACGTTTCGAATACTGGATCACAGCATCCTGAATGAAAGACTGAGGCAGTTGTTTCCTTGACTGAGAAGAGTTTTTGTCCTTAAAACCTGCTGTGCCCTCCTGTGGTGTGCCCCAGGGTTCTGTCCTGGGTCCTATACTTCATATTCTGTTATTAACTTTTAACTGCTCCAGATTCTCGGCAGAGTTTTGAAAATGAGGAAAATACAGCAGGCTGAGTCAGTTGCTTTTATTTAAATCAAATCTTAAAACGAACTGATACCGCATTCACTGATTCTACCTTACTCTAGTTTTTAATCATCATAACAGGAAGTAATGCTAAAATTTTGGTTTGATGTCTTCGGGGCCCGGTTGTAACGACAGTCTCAACCAATGAGCGTGACCACATACCAGTTTGCAGAGCGTTAGCGAGCGCACAGCCCATCGCTGCACAGGCGTTCCTGTCGCACTCTGAATCTCAATGAACTCGTCCTCTGCTGTTTTCGGAGCCTTGATGTGAGTCACCTGAAAAGATGGACGACGAGGAAAATAATGTCAAAACAACCTCCTCCAAAAAAACTAAACAAGTAAGACACTGAAACAGGCCTGAGGAAATATTCCATCATATAACATTTTCACAGAGGTTGTAGGATGAGTATCTAAGGTATATGTTGGATATTCAAACCCTGAATATCACACGTACCTCTTCACTGTGTATTTTAAAACATTTGTATTGTGTTACATCCACACGTACTCACAGTAAAGACTTTTTCCGGTTGTCCCTTGGCTCTCCAGTTGGTGTCGTGAACCTGCTTCAGGATCATCCACGCCTCGTCGTGTTTGGCATTCTGCTCAACACACACACAAATGAGGCAACAATATGCATCCACACAGTGTCAGAGCTGAAGTTCTGTACCAACGTGTCGGGCAGTCTCACCTCCAGGAGGAAGCGAGGGCTCTCCGGCATGAAGGTGAGTCCGATCAGAGAGGTGATGGCAGGGAGAGCTGCAACCAGGATGAAGACCCTCCAGCTGTGGAACTGGAACTCTGTGCCCATACTGAAGCCCCAGCCTGTAGACACACACACACACACACACACACAGACACACACACACACACACACACACACACAGACACACACACATGGGTGAAAACAGCACTCTGGGTTAAAGGCCTGCAGGTGTGAATCTGCCTCCTGAGAGCGTTGGGGTTCAATCCCTGCCCAAAGATTTGTCTGATTAACAATTGCAATATACAATGGGAATCAGCGGGGGGGTATTCAGCAGAAAATTCTTACTGTTGAAAAATATATCTAATTATAAAAATATATCTTCTGCCCATAGTCAATGGTGCAATTTCAAATCTGTAAACTCTTCAGTAGATGTTCCTGTTTCCTCACAGGCAGCGTTAGAGGAAAGCTCTGCAGTATTTTAACAGGTTAAGAGCATCTTTAAGTTCTCACCATATCTGGGGATGATGCCCCAGGCAGTGAAGGAGGCGTAGATCCCACCGATCATCCAGAACATACACAACCAGGACAGATGCTCTCCTCTCTTGTCCATCTGAAGAAACTCAGAGAAGTACGTGTACACGATGGGTACTGTTCCACCGATGCTGAGAGGAGAGAAAGTTCTACTAAATACCAGCAAGCAGAATGTAATACACCAATATCTGCTTTTTATTTAATTTGAGGTTTTAAGCCAATGTGAGCTGATGAAGTTGATGTGGTTGAAAGTGCTGGAAAAAGCTTGATTATCTAAAGCAGTTCGAGCACAGATGAAGGAGTGTGTGTTTGCGATCGTTACCCGATGCCAGACAGCACCCTGAAGAACAGGAAGAAGCCGTAGCCTTGGGCGAACGAAGACAGGAAGGCGAAGACGCAGTTTATCTCCAACGCCACAATCAGGCAGCGCTGACGGCCGACTTTGTCTGCGAGGCCACCCCACAAGAAGGCCCCCACCATCATGCTCACAAAGACGGTCAGACCTGCACAGAGAGAAAGATAAAGAGTAGAAATAATAACAGTTATATTCACTAATGTTACCTGCCTGCTCAGATTGGATCAATTAACCAATTTTAATCTAATTATTGACGTTACCATGTAGTAGAAAGATATTTACAGTTGTGGAGTAAAAGTGAAAAGTACCTGAAAATAAATAAACTTAAATAAAGTACAGATACATGAAAAATGTACCTAAGCACATGTAGTAAAGCAGTAAATGTACTTTGTTACATCGAGACCAAACATGTCCTTCTTCTTCACGTCAGACTGTCCTGATGTCTTGTGGTAGAAATATTTCAGCTCACTCAGCTCTTTATAAGATTTTCATTAGTGCTGCTGCCTTCACCCAGTATCAGCTCGACTGGTGCCAGGTACTGGCAGCGTCACACTGCAGTATGCAGATGGCCGTGCCACAGGGGAGAGCAGTGACTGGTCCCTGGGTCTAACACTGCAAAACCTCGTCCACTCGTCCTGTTCAACACACAGTATTTTATATAAATGTGCACGAGGACAGAAATAAAGACTCATTTCACGTCTAGTTTCTCTAACTGGGTCTCGGGGATCTGAGGCAGCGCTGAGATGCTACAGCTCTTTTTTCCAAGGTCGGGACGGAGCATCAATAATTCTGACTTGTTGTCTGCTGACTCAGAAACAAACCCAGACTCGGGTACAGAGGAAGAACGGAGGAGTAGAAGCTGTGAGGGTCTGTAGGAGGTCAGGTGATTCTCAGATGAATATAAAACACTACATACTCAATAGGAGAAAGTGTTTTTATTTTCTCAGCACTTCTGCGACTTGAGAAAAATCGATTCTGTTCGATTCCTCCTTCCCAGTTTGCACCAAGATCGAGAGCAGATGAGATGAAGACAGATGGAGGAGGATGAAAATAGGAAGGATGGAGAGATCGTAACATGGAGAGAAAGAGAGGGAGAGAGCAGTAAAAGTAAAAGTATCCCTGATTAGTTTCTCTGCCACCAGCCTGTCTGCTGCTGAGTCAGGCGTCTGCAGAGGAGACGACAAAAAAGAACGACTGACGATAAACACGATTAAGGTCTGCAGGGCACCAGATGTTAAATCACAGTATAGCGAAGTAACAATGAACAAATACTTTGTTACTGGTTTTCAGGTATATGTACTTTACTGGAGTATTTTATTTTTACTTTTACTCTACATTTTAAAAAGAAAACATCTCTGTTAATGAAGCAGAGCAACAAAACAGCCTCGGCTTTCATCCTCTTCCTGGAGTAAAGAGGTTGAATCAGCACTTTTTCTTTTACGTGAGAAATATCACAACCTGGACGACTGAGAATCTCCCTCACATGCTGCATATATATATATTTACAGCAGGAAGTCGTTATGGACCAATACACTGATTTATACAAATCACTCCTCATCCAACGAGCTGATTCATTCCTGCCTCGGAGCCCATTAGCTAATTAGACTGCAGCATGAGGATTTACGGAGAAGTTTCAGGAACTCAATGACTCCTCATTGGCTGCCAGTGTGTGTGTGTGTGTGTGTGTGTGTGTGACATCTTGATCTCCCCCTGGTTGGCTGGCTGCAGTATAGGTCCTATACCTTGCTCCCACGATGTTAACAGATGGGGCAATTAAAAAATCGAAAAAAGACGTTTTCCTAAATATGTTATGTGTCGTTTCACGTTCATCGTCATGAACACATCTCTTTCAAAGAAAACCTTGCCATCAACAACAAGCCTTTCAAGCTCTTACCCAGCATTCCTTTCTCTGCATTGGACACACACAGATCCTTCTCTGCGGAGGGAAGAGCGAACGCAACCACAAAACATTCCACTCCGTCCGCCATTAACGCCAGGCCCAGCACGACGAAGAGCGTCCACTGGAACTTCCCGTGGCCACAGTCTTCCATGATGTCCTCGTACTGCTCGGACAGCTCCTCCAGTTCGGAGACAGCATTTCTGGCAGATCGAGCTTTAGCCCTGGGACACAGAGAGAGAACGAGAATAAGAAAAAGAATGAAAACGGTAAGAACTTTTACACCAAAGATGTTGGTTTGTGGTTTGTCAGGTCAACACATTTCTCGTGTGCATCTGACTGAGCAGATACGATCCTGCAGTATTTTAATTAATCCAGATGTCGACACAGGCTGCACAACACAACACATCTATCTCACGCTATGCAACTGCAGCCCAACGTGTAAGATGTGAGTGTGAAGTGCGGCTCTGAGTGCAAACGTGGAATAAAGGGAACATGTGAACTGCAATGAGATGATAAATTCTGAGAAAGTTGAGGCCCAAAGTTTGGTGACTAAAAACTAAAAGGTGGAATGAGGCCTCTGCGGTTGTTGTTGCACGTTTCCATGTTTTTTGCTTCAGGAAAACATAAACAAATTAAATCAAACGTGTGTCTCACCGTGCCGCCCTCTGTGCCGCCTTCACCTCATCAGGGTGAGGTATCCCTTGATATTCTCCTTCGTACATCTGGTCCTCTTCATCGTGTCCTTCCGTCGCGTCGCTCGCTGCGTCCTCTTCCTGCCGAGGGTAGTCCGTTTGGTAACCGTACCCGTCAGGGCCCCCCCCTTCTCCGTACGTCCCGTAGCTGTCGCCCCCTTGTTGTTGGTACACGTTGTTTTGGTAGGGGTCGGCCATCTTGACTCACCCAGCCTGCGAGGCTTATAAATGATTTAAACAACAAGGCTTTCGTTTGACTTGTTTGGTTGCTTCTAGTCTGGTGTCGAGAGATTAACACGTTTTTTACGTTAGCATGATCACGATCTTTAGTTACAGTTATCTGGAGCTTCTCTGTCGTAACGTGTCGGCTTCAGTCTCTGGTTTTCGTTGTTGAGGTCGTACTGGTGCTGACTCCAGAGTCCAGTCGGATCTCGTCGTCGGTTTTGACTCCTGAAAACAGAAAAACTCACGTTAAGTTAGTCTGAAGAGATCCACACAATATTCATCTGCTCCAAACACTTATATAAAAAGTATAAGTAAGTATAATAAGTAAAGCTTTTGATTTATCATGAAGGAAGTTTGTAGGATGTTGAGTGAGAGGTGACAGATTCACTCTTACAGTCAAAAGTGTCTCTGGGCTGTGGGACGAAGCTGCAGTGACGTCTCTTTCCATCGGTAACAGAAATACATTTCAGTCTCCAACAAACTGTGTGAGTTGATGGTGACGCAGGTCGACCAGCAGCTGATAACAGACTGGGACACAGCTGCAGTTAATGCTGTCGCTTTTAATATCTACATTATGTTTCCACATTTGGCCAAAAATAAACTGGATAATGCTTTTATCCAATTAGATTCATGATGTGAGAGCAGGATGAGATCAGACTAGACCTCGATCTGGACATGAACCTTGTGAAAGGTTGTCTTGTGTGAGTCCTTCCCTTCATGACGATCACTGTGACTCTATCAGAATAACAGCAGAACAGCTGTACTCTACTTGTAAAGCTGCTCTGATACATCTGCAGGAAACTTCCACAGCTCCATAGATAACATAAGAGACGACTTCCAGCTGGTTTCGTGTCTTCAAAACTACAAGACAGATTCACAGTCACTGAACCAGTCAGTTGGAGTAATTGAGGTTTTGATTGACACGACTGCAATGGGCTGTGGTGATGCTGCCTGCAGTTTCATTTCTGCAACAGTAAAAGCAACCTGCAGTTATTGATCCACAGCAAGTACAGACCTGCTACTGGACTCAGTCCACAGAACCTGGAGTACAGACCTGCTGCTGGACTCAGTCCACAGAACCTGGAGTACAGACCTGCTGCTGGACTCAGGTGTGAAACCAAGATATCTGAGCCACAGACAGACAGGAATCTGAATTATAAGATGGAGAAGAATAAATAAAATAGGAATCATAAAACAAGACCCGACAACAGTAAAGAAATAAAATACATTAATAATGTCCATCACAAAACCAAGTCTCTAAAAACAGAACGATAAAGTGATAATTAAAAACTCAGATCAGATCATCGAGAAGGGAGAACATACAGATCCAAGGTCTGATGTGAGTCAGCAGTTTAACGATTTGATTGACAGATGTTTTATTATGGAAAGCTGGACGGCAGGAAATTAACAATCTGGAAAGGCCGAGGTTTGGACTGTTCCTCGCCATCCATCAGCGCCACATGACGGAGGTGTCAGCAGGTCTCTGTGCTAATAAAGGACAGAACGCGGAGGCCAGGTCCGCAGGGCGTCTCAGCGAGTTTAAACTTTTCCTTCCTTATCTTCCACTTCTGGAAGACGCTGAACTTAATTAGTAAAGGAAAAGGTTTCCGGACCCGGAGTCTGCCTCCATTTTAATAAACCATCTGTGGTTTTAACCCAACAAACACGTTTCTTTAATTTTCTGTTTCTGTTATCAGACGAAGCACTGATGAAGAAAATAGATCTGGTGTTTTCACTTCTTGCTGCGCTGCCTCTCACTCACTTCTTCACTGTGTGTGATAATTAGTGGTGAAGCTGAGGAGGCGAGTTCTGAAACAGATGTTTGGTCAGGTTGGGATCTGATAGTTCACTGGTTTCACACTTTGACGTAACAATGTGCGCACGAACATAGTTTGTTTCACGGCAGCAGCAGGGGTTATGTAATCTGAGATGAACCTATGAACACAGAAGCTCCTGACTGGACGGGACTGAACCTATATCTCCTGTAGTCCATCTACTGGCTGTGGAGCCCAGAAAACAAACAATGCACCAGAGAGATGTTACAAACATGCTCCAACAACATTCCTGTTTATTTACATTGTTACGTTATTTGTAGTCTGTCTATTCTGATGTAGTGTTTGTGTATTTTACATTTCACCTCGTTGAATATCACGTTCATGCTTCCACTGTTATAAACGAGTGAACCAGCAGGTTTCAGCGTTTCCTGTTCATAAATGGACTTTATTCAGGTTTCTGACTATCTCACTACGATTTGCACCCAAATTACAAAATCTTAGCGAAACGTATGCTTGAAGAGATTCTCCAGGACACTAGAGGGAGTGCTGGGCTTGATTCGGACAAATGGAAACATTAACTAGAATAGTGACAGTGACCTTTTGATTTAGTCATAGTTTTGCTACTGACACTGACATACAGTCAGTGGGCAGTTTATTAGGAACCACTATATCAAACTATTTGTTCTCGTCCAACAGTCCTTTGAATTCTGTTTCTCCTCAGTTCTCCTTTGTGTTTTACTCTCAGTCTTTCTTTGTGTTTCCCAGCGGCCACTCAGTTATTCCAATAAACCATCAGTCACATCCTGCCAGGTACTAGGAGAAGAGACAACACAGCTCCTGTAAGCATTTGTGCAGTAGTACTGAGTACCGCAGGTTTGCATCACTTATTAATGAAACCTCACTGCTGTCGACTGAGAACCTTCTGGAAAGTGCGTTCCCTACAGACTCCATTAAAACCCACGTAGAGTTATGTTTTTTTGCCCTTTCTGAGCAGATTCTTTCCCTCAGTATCACATGTTGTGCATCACATGACTCAGTGGACCCAGCTCTTTGTGTCTGGTGCACTGGGACTCCGAGTTATGACACTAGGAGGCGTAGTTTCACCACTAGAGGCGCTTGTCTTTAAGTAGTTGAGATGGGTTAACATTAACAAGATTTAACAAGTTAACTTTAATAATACTGGTTATTGCTCCATTTCTTTAATTGGCCCATTACCTGACCAATTTCACGTAACATGTCTTAATAAAGAAAATATTAACAACCATGAAAATAAAATCCTTTATCCTTTAACATCCCTTTTTTTTAATGCTTTTATCCAAAGTCTGTGTTATTATTATTATATTATTTATGAGTCTAATACGTAACATGGCTGCAGCCTCGGCGAGTGATGGGCAAATACGTAAAAGCTCAGTCACAACAGCTGACCTGTGATCACATACAGTACGTCTCTAGTTTCAGTCTTGAACTGACGTGATGTCCTGAGCAGAAAAACAAACACATCCCTGAGGAAGAGGAGGCTGAAGAGAAAGCTACAGCATCAGTCCAGTCATTTAGACAAGATAAATAATTCATCATGTTCCTATCCACAGCAGGAAGACCCCCCCCCCCCCCCACCCCACCCCCCACACACAGTGTCCTGTTTCAAATCAGAGCAGAAGTACGCCTCAGTCTTTTACAGCAGCGTGATCGAAGATGAGCCAACTCGTTTCCAAAGACCATGTTTTCGCAATATTATCAATAAATCTTTTTTGTCACATATCGATTTTCTCTACATCGTTAAAGTCACTTTGCAGCAACTGAACATTTAGCATGTAAAACTAATACATGTGTTAATAATGTGTTTTAACTAAAATGAACAATAATGGTTTGTTGTTAGAGGCACTTGATCAAATAAGGACATGATTTGGTGAATCTCAGCTCAGGGTCTGAAGCACATGGAGCTTTCAGGGCATCTCCAGATGTTTGGTTAATTTAACTTAGTGTGAAGGTTCCTGTGCCAGGTGCGTAGCTTAAAAGGGTTGCACTCAGGGGCCTTGTTACAGATCAGGCAACTCCGGCAAGTGCTTGAGGCCCTGAGCTGAGACAGGGCCTCAGAGAATAGATTAGTTCACAGCAAAGACAGTTTGCCTGGGGCCGCTGAAGTCACCTGAAGCATTGGTGTGTGTGTTAGCATTACGCTAAAACACTTATATGGAGCCTTTACCATTCAAAACAACATGGATGCTTGACAGTAAAATAAAAATTTGTGTCGATTTGAAACGAGCAAAAACATCTCACTTCAGTCCTGGCTCCGCTTTATGCCAGATGTTTGTCTGCAGCCATGTTAGCAGCTGTGTCAGACATCATGAGCTAACATGCTCACAATATTAACACACTGTTATCAAACCAGTGTTAAAGTCCAGATTTCACCAAATATACAGGAGGATAATTCAACCTGAAAGGGGGATAACCCCAGTTAAACACAGTGAATGGGAACAAGGGTCTACAGCAGCATTTGTACCAAACTATCGCAAACGGACAGATGTCACCATCACATTCTATTGTTTGGTTTCCCTGTCTCATCTCGTTAAAGTCTTGATCTCATTGTGATGCAATAAATGAATAATGTCCTCCCCAGAGACACATACAGGTTATTTTAGAGAGAAGAGCTTTGGAGAACTAGTCTGTCGACGTTTCCAGGTCAAGCTACACAAACTCATTTCTGTTACATGTTATTTCACGACAGTTTGACTCTATTTGAAGGAATGAGGAATCTAAAATGACAGATGTGACTTTACACTCATCACCACTCAAGAAGCTTATGTACGAGACACAGCAAAGACACAAAGACACAAAGACACAAAGCCTGTGTCCTGCTTTTGTTCGTGTGACACAGCAAACAAATCGACAGTCACAGCAAAAACACAAGAGTTCTCACTGAGGCAGAACACAGATGCTGCTCCTCGGAAAGGATGTAACATGAGGAGTGTGTTTGCATTTGTGTGTGGGTGGGTGGGTGTGTGTGTGTGTGTGTGTGTGTGTGCATTGATTACATAATGCAGTGAGCAAACCATCCCTGCTGAATAGCAGCTTTTCGTGCTTCCTACTTCTTATTAATAGATACGTGTCCTCGTTTACTTAAAGACTGGAAACTCAGTGTCCTCAGGATCTTTGAGTCTTTTCTCTTCATACAGGACAGATACAGATGTTGTCATGTGATGGGAGCAAAAGTTCTGAACAGTACTATCACTACTAAAACAAGACATAGAAGTATATTACACATGGTAATACTGTGTTGTATATGATATTTACATACATGTACAAACTCAAGAGCAAAAGAAAAACTGTATAATAATTGTACATATCTGGTTGTGCAGCAAAGTCTTAAAATAAAATCGTATCCCAGGGTATTTCTGTGCCGCAACGCAGTTGAATAACATCTAAAATTTATAACGTTAACCCGTTCCACACAGAACACACAGCAGCTCCATCCAAACCAAGTCCCATTCAACACAAGCAACTCAAACTCCAACTGAAGATCACTTCTCTTACCAGAAGGAAACTGAAGTTCACATCCAGTCGCCGGCGTCCGGACCTCCCGACAGATCGTTCCTCAAATTCACTGAGGGCCCTCAGACGTTACACAGTGTAAAGAGCATCAACACACAGAGAGGCAGCACTAAGGGATTAGAGGAGGAGAGGATGGAGCTGCCTCTCCCTCCCTCCCTCTTCCTCTGCAGCACTCCTCCCTGCGTCCCACCCACCCCACCCCGCCACACGCACAGTGGTTCAGTCCACCTCTGTGCGGCCGGACGAGCAGGAACCTGCCATTTGGCCGACTGAGGGGGGAGAGAAGGGGGTCGGGGGGTGGGTGCGGAGGTGAGCGTGGGGATGGGATTGGAAGAGGCATATGGGCAGCTGGTGGGCCGAGGGGGGGGGGGGGGGGGGGGGGGTGGATGGTTGATGGAGGGAGACAGGGAGGGAGGGGGGGGGATGAGGATGGAGCGTGTGACAGATGCGTTGACTTAGTGCGAGAGTGGAGATGGTTGATCAGATACTTTCACTGCACTGATGGAGACACAGATACTGAATAAATATAAACCTCAGATTTCTTTCTCTTTCCATGTACATGTCTTGTGAATAGCTGCTGTAATATTTTAACCATCCACGGTAGATTTACCACCAGTGTTATATTGTCCTGTAGAAGTTCATCTATCAAATGTGTTGTTATGAAAAACACGTTTTATTTGCAATGTCAAGGAGAAATACTACACTACCCACAATCCTCAGGTGTAGTCGTAACATCTCTGATGGTGGAGCTCGTGGTAACCATGGAAATGTTTACCACAAAAATCATGTCGACTATGATCGGATTATTCTGTGATCAACACTATTTTATCAACAAGATAAAATTCAACACAAGGTGGAAGTTGTCTTCTAGATGATCTTGTTTCCCGTGTTCCAATATTTAATAGTCACGACTCATTGTCGGATTAAGGATTCAAACTTTTTGTATTTTTATTTTCCAAAACGAGAAAATGTGTGTTGCTATATTTGTGGGGTCCGGTGGTTTTTGAGGGGACCAACAATACTGGAGCATTAAATTTTAAATCGTTATGACAAGGTTTTAGGTTTCAGGGTAGAATTAGGTTAGGGGTGTGGTGTGTGGGGGGGTGGGATGGGGGATTAGGCCTTCAGCTGTGATGGGTAAGGGGCTGGAGCAGAGTGCTTTACGACGAGGACGGTCCCCATCATTATAGAATGACAAGGATGTATCTCAGACCATATGGAGCCCCCATTAGGTGCTCATTAGTCTGAACAGGCTGGATGGGAAACAGCTCAATCTACACACACACACACACACACACACACACACACACACACACACACACACACACACACAGATGTTATCTGGTGTTCACTTTGTCTTCTGGCAAAAAGAGGAAAGTGAAGAAATAATAATCATGTTCATTAACGGTATCAAATCAATATTCATCATAATCATGTGTCACATGACGGGAAACTCACTTTTCACCAAATGTTATTCTTCAGTCATCATTTCTTATTTCCGACCGGCTGCTTTAATGATCAATGATGTAATTTGAATCAACTATGTAATTAGTGTTAATAATTATGAACACAACTCTTGTTAAATACCTCAAACTAATGTTATATATTGTACATCTGGTTATTTGGTGGCTGGCAGAGAGTTTAATGGGATAAAACATGGAGTTTACATCCTGTATAATGTTTATTGCTGAGTCACAAATACTGTATGATGGTAATTTAATCTACTGTCGATTTGAAATCCTGTGAAATCAAAGCACTCCAATGTTTCTATTTAACGTTTCCCTCCGTCATCACATCACTGGTGAAAACACAACTCACCATCACACCATGAGCCTCAGTGGTCAAATGGGCCAGTTTCCCTCTCAACACAACAAACAAATAAAACAACGGACATCAACCACATCTCCACCATCTGACATCAGACGCCCGGACACGGAGAAGCACTTCCAGATCTGTGTGACGTGTGTGTTCAATAATTCATAATCAACTGTGAAGCACTTTATAGACGGCCGCTTGATGAAAGGTTCCTCCTGCTCTATAGAATGAGACGTATCCCAGCACATCCCTCAGCTTCTGAATGCAGAGTGTATTCAGTTGTTCTGTGCTGCAGACACAAGGAGATGAAAACCTCTGGGTTGTTAACAGGCTCAAGACGCAGCTGACACACAACATCACTTTGTGTTATCTGTAGGGAACCATTGTTACTTTCAGGGCAGAGCAAAGGAAACTGCACCGTCAAATTCCACGTTTTCCATTATGAACCTAGGTTCTAGAATGACTCGGTCCACATTCGGTCACAGAACACCCCCCTCGGGCATACGCACATGGTTTGGACCAGCTGGCCTTAATCCCCTTCAGTGCCATCAGAGTGACTGGTGGGTGGGTTTGATCTGCAGTCGGTAATATACGGCAAAAGATGTCCACAAACAAATAAACACACACACACACATGCAGAGGATGAGGGGCGTCCTTAATCCCAGTGTAGAATAAAGCTGATGGCAGAAGATTACACTGGACCCATCACGTCCGCCAGTCGAGCAGGAAGTCAGCCTGAGAGGCAGGAAACCAGCATCATGAAGAGTCTGTGCAACAGATCTCAGGCCAGCGAAGACGTTGGCATGTTAGTGCAACAGATGTGAAAGACACAGAGTTCCCGTCGTTCACTTTGCTCGCTCAGGTTGAAGCATTTGAACTCGAACAAAAGATTTTGTGTTTGACGTGACACGAGTGCGAACGCAGCTTTAGACAATATCCACATTCTCTTGGTGAAGCTCTCGTTCTCACAGGAATTTCTGCAGCTGACCTCAACTTCCTTGCACCTTGTGTCACTGTCGCTCTGCGTACAAGTTCCTCATCTTACTAACATCTCCTCTCGTGAATGATCTCTGAGCTGAACCCGAAACATTTCACCCAAAGGTACGGTGCTTTTAACGATGGAGAGCTGAAACGTGTGGTGCTCTTTTCACCATAGAACAAAACTTAAGTAGAAAAGATCTCTGACTTTTAACGAGACTGTGGATGATTCTGCAAATTAGATCCAGACGGACGAGGTTTCAGGGACAGATCTGCTTTGTTTGGAACCGCACAGCAAATTAAATTGGTTTAGTTCGGACTGGACTGCCAAAAAATATGGGGCTGCTCATTCTGCAGCCGGAGCGAAGTCAAGTAAATTCTAATCAATGAAAAGGAAGAGGACATTAAATCAGGACTGTGATTCAGCTTCTCCCCGTCTCATTAAGAAATGTGGCTCCTCAGGCGGCTCTCGTCAGCGGTTTGTCAGATTCTGAACGTTTCCTCTCAGACTTATTTCTGCGCTGTTTGTTTGCTCCTCATAAATTAAGTGGCGGCTTGGAATAAATTTGGATTTTATGGTAAATCCACAGCAAACGGTTTCTCATGTGTTTCAACAAAAGTAACAGATTATTTCTAAAAAGCCTCCTGTCATTCAAACGTCTGAGTAACTTCAGGATTTCATTATTTAAACGTTTGATGTCTGACGCAAGTAGAAATTTCACTTCAGCTACAAAATGATGATGAATGTGTTTTTCTTTGTGACGCATTTTGTATTCGTTTTTAAAGGTGCAACGTAAATAAAGTTATCAAACTTATTAATTAAGACATATTTATGAGGCTGTTTGTCATTAACCCTAATTCCCACAGTCCCCACCTTTTCTCCTGTTTCCTCACTGTACTTCCTCTCCTCCTCCTCCTCTTCTTCCTCCTCCCTCCATCCGCTCTCTCTCTTTTCAATTACACTCCCCGCCTGGTTTTCTTCCCTGCATTATAAATCAGGTCAACCCAAATAGCTCCCACTCTGCAGTATACGTCTGAGCCGGCGACACAGTGGGAAACAGAAACACTCTGAATCCATTGTAGAAATGGGTTCGGTTCAGATAATCTATGAGTCTTCAGAGGCTCGTTTCACTTCAGGCACGAGACCGTGACCAGAATAATAATGAAAACACAAACATACAGTTCAGCATCAACAGAAAAATGATCTAACTGTAAAATGTAATGATATGATACATATCCAGGGGGAAACTTCTTTAACTTAGTACGATTCAAATATGGAAAAATCTGAATATTGTAAAAAATGTACAACATAAAGCTGAATAACAATATAAACAACATGACAGTTTTGAAGCCAAAACATCTGGCTCGCCCCCTGGTGTCTGGCTGCAGTATAGGTCATAAACCCCACCTCCTCCATGTTAGCAGATGGGACAACCCACCGAGACGTCACCGATTGGTTCGTGAGCTGCTCAGTTTGAGCATTGGAGTCGCCCTCTGCTGGTCATTACAGAGATTACAGGTTTCAGGTACATGAACTTTGGCTTCACTTTCCTGACCCGGAGTCTACGTCCAGTTTTATGAACAGTCTGTGGTTATGATTGACAGCTGAGACAGCTGAGGTGTGTTTGAGATGTGACGTTCATCTTTACAGTCATTACTATTAATTAGGATTATTGCCTAAATCCATTCATATCCTGTCCTGCTGATAGGATGTGAGAAAACTTTACTTTAAAACATTTAACTTCACAAACAAAACATGACATGAATTTAAAATAGGATGATGATTGGCAGCTGTCTGTCATCATCTATCACAGATCATCGTACAACCAGAGAATGAAACCTCTCACCTGCTCCTCGATGTCACTCCATCATTTATCATCGCAGTGAAAGTCTGAGCTTTAATTGCTGCTGCTTGAATAAAGGAAGGAAACGATGGAGGAGGTAAAGATGGAGGGTTTGTTACTCACCTTATCTCCTTCTGGAAATGAGGGAGGAGGCGAGGATTTCCCTTTGCTCTCTCTCCCTCTCTCTCTCCCCCTCTCCCCCTCTCTCTCTCTCTCTCTCTCTCTCTCCCCCTCTCCCCCTCTCTCTCTCTCCCCCTCTCTCCCTCTCTCTCTCTCTCCCTCTCTCTCTCCCCCTCTCCCCCTCTCTCTCTCTCTCTCTCTCTCCCTCTCTCTCTCTCTCTCTCTCTCTCTGAGAGGCAGAGAGAGAGAGAGAGAGAGAGAGAGAGAGAGGTTTCTTGATGCAGTCTAGACAAGGTCTGAATACTTATCAGCTCTGTGTGTTTGTGAGCAGTATCAGAATCAGAAGTGCAGACTTGTCTTTGTTCAACACACACACACACACACACACACACACACACACACACACACACTTGTGTATTTTACATGAACACACCATCTGTAATGATCTCGTTCTCACTTCAGTTCATGAACCCGACTGAGCAGCTTCAACTCGGCTCCAACACAACTTCAGTAAATCCCACAAAAAACACACAACTGTTCACACTAAAAGTTGTTTCATCTCTTCATCACGTTTCACCGACACCGACTGTGTGTTGCCGCATTTATGAAGCCGAACAGGAAACTCACCACATGTGGCTACAGGGGGCGCTGTTGCTCAGCAGAACTTACATAGTGTTGCTTTAACGATTCTGTGACATGTCATTTAAGCAGTTATTACTACATATATATTTCATCTGGTACATCATATAAAAAATGTGTTTCATACAAGAACAGCAAACTGAATTTTGTGTGTCATACGTATTTCCAAAATCACAAACAAATTAAAATGATTCTGGGTAAAGGTCAGAATGATGAAATCTCTTCCACAACATTTACAAACTACAGTCTGAGTCATTGAAGGTCAACAGATGGCGTCAGTGTCCTACAAAGAGAAACACTGACCTCTGCTGGTGTAGTTTGGTTTTGTATGGGGGGGGGGGGAGTGATTGCAGCCCTGAACTCTCCTCAGGTCAACGTTTTTTAAATAAAAACAGTAAAAGTCAACTCTCTGAAATAGAGATTTCAAAGAAAAGCACAAATTATATTGAAGATACTTTATAAAAACAACTGTGCATTTATAATTGTTTGATTTAATTATCTTACAACTTGCTAGTGTCACATATTTCTTTGGTTTTTCTTTCTTCAGCGGACAGAACTGAAAAATAGACTAAATACGTGTGGACATGTGATCATGAAGTAAAAGCATGAAAAAGACCCAACACCTGAATCTCAAATTCTGACAAAGTCTTTATTTTTCACTTGTTACTTGATCACAGAGACAGTTTACCTTGTATATGTATTAATATATATTTAAACTTAACGGTACTTAATGACAACAACGCAGCGCTTCCCCTCTCGATAGAAACAAGCCCACAGGGAAGACCCCCCCTCCCCCCTCCCCCCCAATATGAAACACAATCCAGACGAGGAACAGAAACAGAACTTATTGCTCTATACAAATCATCGTAATGTTAGTAAGAAGAAAAGAAGCAGTACACATGAACCAATATCATTATATCAAGATGAGGTTACACCCTATGTCTGACTAGAAAAAAGAGGAACTCCGAGGGAGGAAGAACGGAATCGATGTCGATCTTCACGATACAGTTGCGTTCAAAGTTAAAGCGTCCGGCTCAGGTGACCTGCTCTCTAAATAAAAAGTATCTACAAGTGCAAGGAGGACTGAGGTCAACACAAACTGATCCAGAAACAGCTTACAGGCGGTGTGGACTTTCAAAATAAAGCGCTAACGGTACGTGACTACGTGGAGACATTTAGGAGGAGCAGGGTTTTCATGTACAGGGTCAAGGGTCAAAGATGTGGGGCCACAACCCATAGTGAGGGTGAAGTAGACAATACTGTACAGCACTTCATTAAGGGGACAAAGTACATTCAGGAGCCCCCCCCCCAGGCAGATTGAATAGAAGCAGTGTTAGATGGTAGAAAATGTTCAGAATATTACCGTGTACAAACTGCGCTACGTGCAAACTTCAGTGTTGGTGAAATGACGAATGACTGTTTTTAATCAGACCAGTATCCTCCCATCATCACCACCATCATCATCATCATCATCATCATCATCATCATCATCATCATCATCATCTCCGTCCCACGTTTTTCAGTTTCACACTTCAACAAAAAACAAAAATCACATTCTTTCTCTTTGACATTCATCCTGTTTTACAGAATCTCTCTCTCTCTCTCTCTCTCTCTCTCTCTCTGTGTGTCATGGGAACAAACTCTCCTCTACATCTCTGGCGCCCCCTGGTGCACAGAAACAGCACAAACACCAGCGCTACTTTAGAAAGTGACTTCAGCTGATAGCCCTTTATGGTGGCGACCTGGGCTTGCCTGTGAGAGCCGGGGCACCTTGTGAATTGGGTTTTTTTGGCAGTTGGGGGTGTGGGAGGGGGTCGTCGGCTGGGGGTTGCCCTACATTCCGAGCTTGGTGCCCAAATGGCTCCAAAAAAGCCCCGCCCCTTACAGGCCGCCTCAGGCAAGCGCGCACCTCAGCGATTGGAAGCTACGCCCCTTTCTGACAGGGGACCAAAGGGTGTTTTTGTAAAAGAGGAAACAGTTGAAGGGGACGAGGGGACATGAACACACACTGTTACCTGGGGACCCAAACTCTAAACGCCACGGACGAGGTGGTCCAGTGTTGAAACAGACAGCACAGCACGGCTTCACTAAAACTACACCTACATACATGTACTGCACTGGACTGTCGAGACTACTCATCGAACAACGAGCTAAACACAGAGCAACTCCTACTCGTGAAAAATGTATGTGATGTTTCCTCTTTGGCTTCGTTCCCTTTCAGAGTCCAGCTCCAGTGTAGTTTCTGTTTGGACAGACGTGTTGAAAACGTGTGTGAAGATACATGTGTGTGGGGGGGTAGCTTTGGTTTGGGGGGTGGGGGCTGGACGCTGTAAGGGAAGGCTGCTGTTACGTTCTTTTTGGCGATCCGATAAAAAGAGGGGTTTGTCGGGTCAGCCCCGGTTCGGCCTCGGTCCCCCTGGTCCGGTTTGGTTCAGGTCAGAGTGTGATTGTCTTGTTGGAGACCACAAAGAGACGACTATGGCCAGAACCACGTTCACGCACTAGAGTGAGGCTGCGTTCACACAGACGCAGAACAAGAATGACGCACGCAGCTCGTGGTGAATTAAAACGATGCAGCGCTGAAACTAGTTCCTGCAACAAACATTTTGTTGTGTGATGTTTGGCACAAAACCGTCACAGGTTAGATTTCACTGTAACACAAAGTTAACATGTGTGTGAACGCAGCCTTACACACTGATGATGGCGGTTTGATTCACGACTCTACTTGACTTGGTGCTGATGGAAAACGCTGCACTAAAGCTGCTACTACTCAGATACTACACTGCCCCATGATGTCACATTCACATGCATAATATACATGTTAATTAATAGTTATTCTAGCCTATACTCATGGAGTGGATTTTCTAAGAAATGATGACACACATCTTAAAGCTGCACTCAGAAAGAAACAACACAACAAACACAACAAGTTGTTAAATTATAAGAATGTGTCATGTTCCAATTAGTGTGAATAAGATTAACTTCTATGTGATGGTCCCACTTTGCAATTTAATCTCACACAGATAAATAACATTCCCCTCTGAGGCGTAACTCTATTTCTACGTTTCATTAGTTACGTTAGACTGAATATTCATATTTATAATTCATTGGAATGGATGCAGTTGTTCACAGATTGTCATTTTGCTAAAAATCCAGTGATTCAAACACATGTATGGTTTAACTTCAGTCTCATCATGAACAGATTATCACGATAAAAGCAGTAAAAATGGACAAAGTGTCACGTGGACGTTCGCTGAGCTACCTGGTGGTGAAATGTACGACTGGTGGGTTCCTGTCAGAAGAAGTTCCTGAACAGACTTATCAAACACGATTATTCTCTCAACCTATATTTGTAATACGTTATCAGAAAAGTGTTTACGAAGATTAAATAGGTCCGTCCATTTCCTCCATGTCAGTCGTACACCTGCTGCCTAGCAACAGTCCCACGGTGCCCAGTGTGGAAGTTCTTAAAACGCCCACACGCTTCATATTCTAACAAGACTTTACAAGTGTATGATATGAAATCTGACCAAGTGCAGCTGGAAATCAGTGTGTGAAGCTAATCAGGCTAATTTATCTCCTCTAACAACTACAGGTGCACTGGACTATGATTGGCTGTGCTCTGCTGTCTGTCACACTCTGGACACGCCCCCTCTGATGCTCATCTGTCACGGAGAGAAATACACAACACAGAGAGAGAAACTCACACTTCTGTAGAACAGCAACAACAACAACAACAACAACAACAACAACAACATAAATTGCTCGAAACTCTTTCTTTGTCAACCCCTTAAAAAATAACTCCTCCTCATCCGGCACTTTCACGTACTCGCACCACGTTGTGAACAGCAGCTCCAGGTCACATGTTGCTTTGTGGACTGTTGACAGGCAGGGTCACGTTCTTTGCTTTATTTCCGGGGTTGGGGGGGGAAGAAAAATGGGGGGGGCGGGGCGGTTAGAAGGGACGCAGGCAACGAATGAGGAGACAATTAGCAAACACAAGAACATAAACAGTTGCCTATATTGTGATGGACAACGAGGGTGGAGTTGAAGTGGATATTCATAAGGTGTGTGTGTGTGTGTGTGTGTGTGGGGGGGGGGGGGGTTAGTAGTAATACATATGATATTATACAGTGGGGGGGGGGGGGGGGAGAGAAGATGGCCGACAGAGAGAGCTGTCTCAATTCTGTCTCCTTCACTTCTTTAAAAAACACCTCCCCACCTCCCCCACCTGCCCGCCTCTCTCCATCTCTCCCCCCACCCCCTCCTTCCATGGCCCTTCAACAGGACACCTCCATGGTGTGGGTGACCGGGCCCACCCCCTCGGTGCTGTCGGAGTGGGTGCAGGCCCGAGAGCGGGACCCGTCGATGGAGCTGGCGCTGGTCAGGGAGGCCGTCCTGGAGCGCACCAGGCGGGTCATGCTGGCGGAGGGCACTGGGGAGGAAGAGGGGGGGGGGTGGAGGGAGCAGAGATAAAAGAAGAGTTTAGCATTGCAACTTGTAGAAAGATTAAAAAAGAAGTGAGATCAGTTGATGTCGGGGAGATGTGGGGAGTTCATGCTAATGAGAACTAAAGAATATCTGGTTCTGCTGCTGGTGAGACGCTGCTTCGCTCAACTGGGACTCGACTGGTTTGTCCCATAAAGTGGTTAATGTCTCCACAAGCAGACACAGCAACATGCTGGAGAATCTCAGGGATCACTTTGTTTCGTACAGTGTAATATGACTATTATTGAATTGTATTAAATTACACATCAAGATTAGTCAAGTTATGAATTGTATTAGGGGTAAATGGGCCTTGAGTTGTTTTGCCAGTTGCTGTTTACAAAGTTTAGAATGAACCCTGAAGCTCGATGAACTTATCCAGGCTCTGAATATGTTCAGGTTAAATCTTACAGTTATCTTAACTTAACTCGGTTTATTGTTTGGCCACATGGGGGCAGCACAACAAACCTCTAACATACATTTGCTTTTAAAACTCTTGCGACAAATGTTAAAACAGTCGCCTGTTTACACTTTGTTCGTCTAACAAACTGGTTTTCCTGTGAAAACAGTCGCCTGCTGCTGGGAACTGTTTTATATGATTATGGTTCGTGGGCCTGAAAACAAAAACACTTAACGAGAGGCCAGACCATCTGATATTAACTCTTTTTTGGGGATTTGAAAGGATCACGTTCAAATGTTTCATGTTTTATATTCTTCTTATGTGAAATAGACTCAGCAGAGAATCTCTACAACCCTGAGAGTAATTTAAATCACATTATATATCATATTTCACACTATTACAGTTTGTTTATTAGAAGTTTTGTTACCATTAGAAAATGATATACTTGTGGTTTACATGTTACACCTAATATCAGTGTAGTTTTAAATCTCGTCCCTCGTGCTTCTCTCTGGAGCTTCGAGCACGATCAGGGTGTTTTGTGTCTTTGAGGCGTGGAAGTCTCATTCTACAATATGATCTTTAACTTTTCAATTTCAATAAGCACAAGTTCACATTTTATTAAAGGACCTATATGTAGAGTTCGTTCTTCTAAAGAGTCTATAACTATTAGTTTGTATAAGTTGACAATCATTATAAAGTCCGGAGGCTCCAAGCTAGCTGAAGGCCATGCAAAGAGCAGTACTGGAGATGTGATGGTAAAGGAATGGTGGGGGAGGGGGGGGAGGGGGGTGGGAGTAAAGACAGTTTATTTTTCCATGGGAGGAAAAATTATTTTTGATGAAACAAAGATGGGCAAAAGTAAAGATTCCATAACAGCCCCAAAAACTGTGTATTAGTTGCAAAAATTAAAGATCAACATAAATTTCAAAATGCCAATATCATCGAACAGGGCAGCAATAAGAGGTCAGAGGTGAAGGGGGGAGGAGGAAGTACCTGGCCCTCCACTCAACCTCCGATCCTTCACATAAGCGACTGAGAGAACAGGGCAAGGGAGACAGAGCAAGATTAACACAACTCATATCCCGTCACGACACACAGAACAACTTCCACTGAAATAGCTGTTTACATGGAATTACTACAACTACACACAAACATACATCACAAGTACAGACTTGTGTCGACCGCAGAAACCAGGACCCTTCGCAGGAACTGTGTACATTTCCACCATGGTCCAAAATTAAGTTAAAACTTTTTACCCCCGTAAAAAGTGTCTCGAATCGGGGAGGATGTCGGATTAGTCGATAACTCACGTCCACGTCGAGAACAACGTTTAATTTCAGCCGCTGAATCTCTGCAATAGTTATAAACATCTGTTTCCTTAACTCAGGTTTATGTTGATGTTAACTCGTTAACAGAGCGATTTACGTCTCCTCCGTGTTTACTGTTTTTCTAGTGATGCTACATTTAAAAATAGATTTTCCATTTAACTATCTAAACTGTGCCAAACTGTCAGAATCATATTTGTCCCGCTGCAGTTTCTAAACACACACAGATTTTTTTTTTGCCTTATTGTCGACCAGTCAAAACATCCATTAAGTTTTTACCATCCTCTGCAGACTTCTGTTTAAAGTCATTGAATATCACTTTGTCTGCGCTCTTGGCTGCAGCATGCATACTATTCCCAGTCAGGCATTGTTGTTGTATAGTCTTCTGCATTACCGCCCCCTGGTGGATGTGAGTGGAGCAGCATGTAGCCATATGTCGGCACTCACACCTGGTTTTTAGATCACGGTGGAAATGCAGCTGCAACAACAGTCTGCAGGAATGTTTTAGTTCCTTTAATAAGATCCAGCTACTTTTGGTCGAAACCTCTCACTCACAAACCACAGTTGTGTTTCTAGATACTTACTGTAGCCCATTCCCTGCAGGAAATACTTGAAGGCTTCAGTCAGCTTTCCAGGCTGGAAAACAACACGTGACATTTTTCATTTCACTGATATCAGCGCTGACAGCGTTAGATGATGCATTCATGGTCCGTCTGGATTCTTGGTTTCATTTGATTGTGCCACAGCCTGTTGAGTGTGTGGTGCTGTTTGTCGGTGTTTTACCTGTGTGAGCTGGGGGAGTCCACCAGAATCGGCCATCTGCCACAACAGGATCAACAATCAACAGGAGAAAGGAGCTCACAAATACAGATTTACACCCTTTCTTCGTTTGTCTCTGTTTTACTGACAAAACACTTTGTTTTCATTCACTTTTCTTTCTGAGAAGCTGAATATGAGGATTTATAACCATCTATGTCTGAATTTAGGCAAATCCCTGAAATTAGTGGTTTTCTGACAGCAAAGCATTCACTACAGCTACCGACACGCGGAGCCTCACAGTTGCCATAGAGACAAAAACATCTGCCAAGGCCACATTCTAAAGAGCACTTGAAATTATTTTGTGTGCACACAAGAGACCGTTTGTTCCCGTGTTCTGATTAATATGAGATTGGATTCATTGTCTCTGGAGCTCACACATTAATCAAAACATGGGAACTAATTAATCTCTTTTTATTTGATATGCAAAGACAAACTATCATCATGTTTACGTGCTAATTTTCATGTCAACAGATTCTGTGTCGATGTGCAGCAGCTGGAGGTGAAACCAGGACGAACCATTACCTTCAGGAAGGTGGTGTTGGTCGGATCCAGTTTGGAGTTGCACTCAACCTTGAAAAAACAACAACAGAAATGAATAAGCAAAAAAATAAACTGAAATAGAGACGAGACCTGATGATGTGTTGAAGTTAGAGATCATCACGACGTAGATGTGGATGTTATTGTTTGATTATATTAGTGTGTGTGTGTGTGTGTGTGTGTGTGTGTGTGACCCAGATACTGCAGTGAGCTGCAGAGATGAGTCACTGCTGCAGCCAAAGAACACAGCCGTACTTTTAACACACACACACACACACAGGCACAGGCACAGACACACACACACACACACACACACACACACACACACACACACACACACACACACACACAGACACACACACACACACAGACACACACACACAGGCACAGACACACACACACACACACACACAGCGTCATTCACACACAGACTTTGTTTTTTCCTCTCTGCTGTATTCACATGCAAACATGAATAAAGCAAATACACGTTTCTCTGTTTTCTTTGAAATGTGCTCATATCGACGGGAGGCAGATCCAGATGCAGATGCAGATGCAGGTCGGATAATAATTGAAAGTCTCCTGCATGCGGAGCAGGAGATGTCAACACTGAGTGTGTGTTTTGGATTTAAATGACATCTCTGAACGGATTCGCCTGCGATGCCAGAAGATACGACACAGAGCAAACACAGCAGCCTCAGCTGGTCCTATCAGCGGATATGAAATATTAACCTGACCTCCATCTGTCACATGCAATAAAACAACCTCTGTCACCGCTCTGTCGCCTCCCATCTCTCCATCTTTCTCTCTTTCCGAGAGGTTTACAACAACATCTCCTCCTGCCCCCCCCCCCCCCCCCCCCTCTGCACCTCCGTCCCATCCCTCCTGCAAACATGCAGAAGAGTAACTGGTGCAGAAGCACAAATATCTGGGCCACTTGAAAGTATAAGAGACAGAGCGTCCTGGTCTCAGGGGAACAGCAACACACACACAGATGGACACAGACAGACTGGAAACAGACACACACACATTGTCTGTGAGGGTGAACCAGGTCTGTCGTCCTGAATGAGGACAAACAGTCTCCAAGAGGATTCACAAAACACTGAGCAGACGAAGAGGAGGGGGAGGAAGAGTTCAGTGTTTCTTAGAGAGACGATCACCAAGAAGGCAGAGGAGTGAATTAAAGGAGAAGGTAAACAAGAAGGATCACCAGGGGGCGCTGGTGAAACAGAGCTACAGCCTGAGGAGACGGGGAGAAAAAGGAGAAGAAGGACTCACCACTCCTTCCTCAGCTGGAGCGTTGTCTCCTACCACCAGCATCGTGGGACACCTGCAGGAGAACAGTGGACATGTTTGATATTCAAACCAGTAGATGGAGGATAATTTAATTTAAGATTTATTGGTTTAGATTTTTAGGGCTGAAGAAAATGATGATTCTTCTCATTATTTCTGTGTCGCAGGTTTTCAGGTCGTTTGCTCGTCACAATGTTTTGGCTAAAACACAATCGTGGTAACTTTGTTTTTATTGCTTTATTTAATTGTTTTTATTATTTTATTGCTTTCAACCAGGTATTTGGTTTTTAATGCTTTATTTTACACATTGTCTTGTTAAATATTTGTTTTGTTTATGCAAGAAATAATATCATCAATGGTCAAAATCAATGACTTCTTCAACCAGAACCAGAAAACAACCTGAAATAGTTTGTTTTAAATTACCTGGATGATGTAACTCACAGTAAAGTTAAACCTGTGTCTGTGGACTTACTTCAGGGTCTTGGCGTTGAGCACCGTCCCGCTGCGATTCATCTCCAGGTCCCTACGACTGAAGGAGCAGACATCATGAATGACAAGATAGTGTGTGTGTGTGTGTGTTTCTGTGTGTCTGTGAGTGTGTGTGAGTGTCTGTGAGTGTGTGTGAGTGTGTGTGTGTGTCTGTGAGTGTCTGTGAGTGTGTGTGAGTGTCTGTGAGTGTGTGTGAGTGTGTGTGTGTGTCTGTGAGTGTGTGTGAGTGTGTGTGTGTCTCTCCACCTGTTGTACATGTTCCAGAAGAGCTGCAGGTTGAACAGGTTGACTGTGTTGTTGATCTGTTGTCGGTAGCTCTGCACCAGCTCTGTGTTGTTCATCAGCTCCTCCTGCACACACACACACACACACACACACACACACACAATACAGTCAGTTTTCCCTGTTTTCCCCATCTTTTTCAGAAAGTACCCTCAAAATGAAGAAAACTCAAACAATGAGTCCATGTTATTTCTGGACCGTGAACGTACCTGACTGAAAAGATGTGGCAGCACCACATCCGGCAGCGTGCTGGTCAGACCTGACAGCTGAGGAGAGACAACAGGGAGGTTATTACCATGAGGAATCAAACGGTGGGTCTGGATTGGTGAGCTGTGAAAGTCGAGCACCTTGGTGGCAGCCCAGTCGATCCATCCTTTGCCATTGGGGTCGATGTTGAGCAGAACCAAACCCTCCACCAGGTCGGGGAAGATCAGCTGAGAGCAGAGAACACAGACGGATTCAAGAGGATCCATCGATTCAGATGATATCAAATCTAAATATCTTTAGCACGAGGATCATTTTGAAGACATGTGGTTTGATCGGACTCACAGCGAACTTGGCCAGAACGTACGCTCCGGCTCCAACTCCGATCCCAACGATGCTCTTAAATCTGAAAACATCATTGATCTTGGATTCTTTGTTTGCAAGATACACACATACACACACACACATATATATATATATACGATTTACAATGATTTAACGATAAGATTCTATTGGTGTTTGTTTTATTTTGCACACCAGAGCTTAAATGTGTGTTCTTTGTGTAAAGTGTGTGAAATTAAACATTGAATTTAAAAGCAAAGAGCACGAACCCAAAGTGCTGCACCACAGTCGGCAACATCCCGGCCAACTGGTCCATGGTGGGATACTGGTACCTGCAGGGAGACAATATACATGATGTGTCTGAATGATCATGACCCTTTAAACTTTTACAGAGTTTGAGTTTTAAACTGATAGTAAAGCCAATATTGAAGAAGAAGAAGAAGAAGAAGAAGAAGAAGAAGAAGAAGAAGAAGAAGAAGAAGAAGAAGAAGAAGAAGAAGAAGAAGAAGAAGAAGAAGAAGAAGAGTTCAGGTTCCTTTACCCCTGCGGCATCTGAGACGCTCCGACCTGCTGCCCCGGGGCGTCCACGTGACAGACCACGAAGTGCTTGGTGATCTCCTGCATGTCCTCGTTATTGAAGAAGGTGTTGAAGCACAGTTTGTCTGTCGGAGAGCGAGGGAGGGAGGAAAGGAAATGAGGGAGTCAGTCCGAGGACAGAGGAAGGACAGGAAACAGAGGAAAGTGATCACATCTCACTCAGAGGGAGGATTAAAGGTTAAAACCCTTTTAAAGTACAGATCCTGTCTGTGCTTCAAAGACCAAAGACTGTAAATATCGTTTTTTAGTTCATGTGCAGCTGTTAACTGAGATCAGAAAAGATGTTGTCTGGACCTAAAACGTAATAAACTATAATTTGAGTTAAATCTCCCCCCCCGAGGATTCCTCTCACTAACGAGCTCCATATCCTGAACCAGTTTAAAAGTGAATTCTGACGTCACAGGTTCGATACATGTCCCTGCAGATGTCCCACTTTCCGCCCGTGTGCGTCAGACTCGTTGGTTCCTCCAGCTCTGGTTAGGGTTAGGAGAGGAGAGTTAATCAATCGGACCAATGGACACGACAACTGGGTCAGAAGTGACAAACAGGAGGCGGTGACCTCTCTGTCTGTGCCACAGCGCCACCTGAGGACAGAGGTGAGAAGTTCCTCCCCCATTTGTGCTGAATCATCGGCGAGATGAGGGATGAAGTCTGCACCGTGACCTACTTCCTCCTTTTGCACTTTCTTTCTCGCTCTTCGGCTAATCCTCCCTCTCTCTCCCCTCTTCTTCTTCTGTTTTTGTTCTCCTCCTCTTCCTCCCTTCTTTCCTCTGCAGTCAGACAGAAACACAGACGCCTCGGTGCGTTACTTTGTTTTTCCTTCTTGTCTTAACATCAGTTTCGGGGCCATGACCTCTTTTCCTGCTCCTTCAATCATCTTCCTCTCCCTGACACACTTCTAATCTCTTCTTCTATTTTTTCACTCCCCTCTTCTCTCCAGTTCTCTTTGTTCTTTGTCTTCACTTCTGTGTTTCATCCGCTGGGCCATCTGCCGTTTGTACTCATTTTAAATTCATCTTTTCAGTTGAAACACTAAACTACAAACCAATTTTCCTTCTCTGAGTTCCCGCTCCGTCCTGTGTTAATGCAGCAGAGTCGAGTGATTTAGTGACTGGTGGTGAATACTAATAACCTCCAGGTGCTGCAGCGAAAACAACTTCGACACTGAGCTAATTCTACGATATGTGACTTTATTCTACTTCCCTGTGTTTGCATCGGGAATTCAATCTGTTCTAAATAAGTTGCATAATTGTCATATTGATAATCAAAATAAACGCAGCAGGACAGATATTCAAATCCCATATCTGCAGTTTTTGGATCAGCCCCCGATCCAAACCCCCCCATCGCCCCCCGGCCCACCTCCACCCGTCAGTGCTGCATTGCTGCTGGCCGCGCCCCGCCTCCCTCTGCAGGATGTTTTTCTGACCTACATTTCATCGATGACTCTCGCACTCGAACCTTTCGTTTGCATCCTCGTCTCCTCGTCTCCTCGTCTCCTCGTCTCCTCGACTCCTCATCTCCTCTCTTCTATTTCTGTCGCAGCCTTTTTGACCCCCGGCCTCTTTTCTATGTCTCGTTGTTTTTGTTCTAATCTCCTCCTCCTCCTCTGATTTTCTGCACATCTGTCCGTCCTCTCCTCTTCACATGGATTTATGTTGTATTATCCCTCCCTTTATTAAATTACTGCCCACTCAGAGTGTATAAAGTGTTGGCATGGACGGCAGGCTGAGCTCTGGACTTTGACAATTTACCACAGAGATGATTTTATAACCACAACATCTCAACTCTTCAGTTTCTCAGACGCAGGAAAATGTGACGAAACCGAAACTGAGCTGAAATTATTTTAAACTTCATGACTCATTTGTCACTTGTTTCTTTTAATTGTGTGTGAAGTTGGTGACAACGACGATAACAAGTGTGTGTCTGTGGTGTGTGTGTGTGTGTGTGTGTGTGTGTGTGTGTGTGTGTGTGTGTGTGTGTGTTGGCAGAGTGAGAGGGATAGTGTAGCATGGATGCCAATTATCACCTCTAACAACAACCTGGAACATCTTTACACACACACAGACACACACACACACACACACACACACACACACACACACACACACACACAGACACAGACACACACACACACAGACACAGACACACACACACACACAGACATAGACACACACACACACAGACACACACTCCTCTACTCACGGTTCAGTCCCACATCGTGGTAGGTGAGGATCGCAGGCTTGTTCCCTTTGGGTGCCCCGCGGATAACCACATGCAGCATCCCATAAGGAGTCTCAACATCATGTTCCTGTGAAACACAAAGTACATTATCACCTGGTGCTTCACACACACACACACACACACACACACACAACACACACACACAGAGCTGTGAGCCCTGATCTCCACTGATCCACACGTGACGATCCTACAACCTGCTTTTTACTTTATTCTATTTTATTTTATCCTCAGGACTGTTCATCATTAATCTTCTTCTGCAGGAGCTCAAGTGGAGACGTGAACCATGTTGTAATTTATTGGACATTAATTGACTTAACAGGCGGTAACTCAATAGTAAATGGTTTCAAATGTAAAGTAATAAAAATCCTTATTATAGAACATAAGAATGAAATATAACCTGGAGCGACAGAGCTTTCTCCATTTATTAAGTGTATTTCATATTTCTAGTCATTCTAACCAAGGTTAAGTGTCTTTGAATATTGTTAAAATTCAGATATAAATGAAATGTATTCTTATTATTTACAGTAAATCACTGAGTGTGATCGTCTGATAACTAAAGATGATGAGGATGAATCTGCAGCTGGAGTCACTCACATCTGCTCAGTTGGTGCTCGAGGGAAATTAAAACTGAATTGATTCATTCCTGTAGGAACAAAGGATTTTGTGTTTTCTAATACTAGGTTTTAGAAAGAGAGAGAGAGAATAGTTCAAGCAAATCCCACTGACTCCTGACCTGGGATCTGTGTTACACAACTTCTCTTTTGTTTCCTGTTCGTTTCTCTTCTGCAGCTAAACCATCAAATAAAGGCGACAAATTAAAACTGGTGTTTCAAGGAAAATCTGTCAAATCGTTTCTAGAGACTTTCTCCACCCACGACTTTAATCTGTAGTTGTTTTTTTGTCCTTCACAACTGAGACGATATCTCTTATAAACACAAAGAGCGGGAGACATATAGAAAAGTATATGAGTCATAAACAAGACGGCTGTTTGGATGTCAGAGAAAAACGAGGAATGGAAATGAAAAATTACAAATCGGAGGAAAAACAATGAGACATTTCACGTCTTCGGTCAAAATGTGATGATTCATCAGAGCAACGGTGACGCAGCAGATTCATTTTACCTGAATGACATTTATTATATATAATTAAATATGTATATCCTGTATATTTACACCAGATTCATAACCTAAATATACCAGATATACATTTTAATGATCCATTAAGGATTTTTATTCAAACAGCCACAACAAAAACAAATGTAAATAACGTAGAAGTTAATTCAGTTTCTGCTGAATTGTCGTCGTTATTTTGAAACGACTCTGAAGTTCTCTGACGTCTCGTGATTCAGAAATCTCTTTTTGTTCTGACCCACATTTTGTCTGCGTTCGCTGGTCAGAGGCAGACAAACTCAAAATGGAGGAAGGAGATATGTGGCACCATGAGCTGCGTAATGTAGCTGCACACACACACACACAAACACAGATGTACACACACACACAAACACACACACGCACACGCACACACACACACACTCAGTGTTTTGAGATTATTCTGCCCGGTTTTCGGGGCAGTGAAGCTTTTGCTGCTGATTCTGACACTTTCACTCTGAAACAAACACTGATCCAACACACACTCACACGACCGCAGCACAGAAACAAACAGTGCTTATTTCACCCTGCGGCCAAAACTCAGCCTAATCCTCCCGGGCGGTGCATCGTCATGCATCAGACGGCAGTTACCACAGTTACCAGTTAATCCAGGCAGATTATCTCTCTATTATTTCAGCATCAACATCAGTGTTATCTGCAATCAGCTCTAATTTGGGGCCACGGCTCAAAGCCTCAGCGGCTGGATCCTGGGAAATATGAGGTGACCTGATGACCTTCACACCTCCAGACAAAACACTCACAACATGTGTGTGTGTGTGTGTGTGTGTGCGTGTGTGTGCGTGTGTGTGTGTGTGTGTGTGTGTGTGTGTGTGTGTGCATGTGTGTGTGTTAATTCCCTTTGTGTGATTTATTTTTATTTTATTTTGCTAATCACACAAGCTGCACACCTCAAATAATTTCATCCCTTCCTCACACAAACACCTTCACTCGTCCTCTTCAAGGTTGCAAACATGGATGATAACAAAGATGGATCAACACCTCCTTCACACAGACACAGACACAGACACAGACACACACACACACACACACACAGACACACACACACGAGTGTTTATCTGCAGACACACTGCAGCGGCGCGTTGCTGCATTGCACAGCATCTGTTTACATGCCTTAGTGTGTCAGTGGGCCATGGATGAAGGACTGACCCATGTTCTGACACTGACGCTGCAGTTTCTTCATCTCATCACAGACAATAAACATCATCATCATCATCATCATCATCATCATCATAATCAGACAAAGATGAAGACATTTATTCTGACCCATTCCACACCAGATTCCAGACATTTTTTTTTAATTCAGTATTTCAAGCCCACTGCCTATGCCTCAGGATCCATCATGCACTGCTTCCCTGCCACTCACCCCATCCCAGCACTCAGGCATGGCTCCGCAGTGACTGTACTCTCAGCTGATGAAGAGGAGGAGGAAGACGAGCAGCCAGGCCTCTCCTGTTTTAAGGGACTAGGTCCTGGTGAGCGCTTGCACTCGGATGCAGAGCTGGAGAGTCGATGCCGCGGGCTGCTGCAGTGTCTTTGTGTGCTCGGCTCCCACCCTCCTTGTTAAGCTGCCGCCCGCCTCCCTCCCCTCACCCTTTATAGGCACCGCAGACAGGGGGTGGGGGAGGCAGCTGATGACTGGCTCACCGCTCCGTCTCCCCCTCAGGATTGGTCTGCTGTCTTGTCAGTCTTCTCTCTCTCTCTCTCTCTCTCTCTCTCTGTTCTATTCAGTTCTGCTCATCAACCTTGTTCTGTTAAAGCCTTTTGGCAGAAAAACAAAACCGCTGCCGTTTGTATAAATGAGGCGTAATGAGGCTGAATCACTGGAAGCAGATCACCAGGACAAAGTAGAGCGTCTCTCAGTGGAGCTCACATCTCAGCCAAGGCCCTTAAATTCCATCAGGCTGCACCAGATTACACAAACTTGTACATATCAGTACTTTAAATATGTCTGATCATCAACATCCAGGAATTATTCTCTGAGAAATCTGTGCAAAGCAAGCGATTCAAATAAAATCTGGATCCTTGTCGACCTGATGTCTCCTCCTTCCAGCAGGTTGTGTAGAAATCTGTGCAGGGTTGTGTTTGACTGTGTGTGATTTAAGAGTCAACAATCTAAACTAACGTGTATTTTAAAGAAAGCAGAGGAAGATACTGGATCTGTAACTATAATTTGCAGAGTTGTGTTTGATTTGATTCATCTTGCAAACCTGCATCACTGCTGCGAGTTGTGTTTCCAGATTCTACAACACTTCTGTGTGTTTGGATCTTTTTGAGGTGGAGTCAGTGACAGAATCGTGTTGATGTCACACTGTGACCTGAAGTGTCACATCTGATAGAACAAACAGAAACAAATGGAAAGTCGGTTCCCAGCTGGAACCATCAGGTTTTCAAATGAGGAGAACGTCAGAGTCACTTTTATTACAAAGGTTCTGGTCAAAATGGTGGAGCCTGAAGCGAGCCGCGTCAATCATCGACTGGAAATAAAGATGGACGACATGACAGCTCCTTTAAAGTGAAGCCAACGTGTCTTGATCACCCCCTGGTGGCTGGCTGCTTTATTTACAGTCTATGAGTTGAATGGAACAAGTTTCCTCAACAGAATCCGTTCGTGGAAAAGAGCCACGAGAGGATTTGAAACTTACGAACTCTCATGTCCAGGAAGTAAAATAAAAGTGGTTTTAACATTTTTACGGAGCCTTTAATGACACTAGGTGGCGCCGACGTGCAAAATTCCACTTAGTGTAATTAATTAATTATCTTTTTATCCATTAATTAAAATATCTTCACTTGAAATAAAACGAGGATGAGAAGTGCACGTGCAGATTCACAGGACTGCGATGGTGTCTGAGTGACTATCATGCTGACTGCAGCACACACACACACACACACACACACACACACACACACACACACACACACACACACACACACACACACACACACACACGTTGTCATCCAGCAGCCCCCCTGTCTCTCCCTCTATCCCCTCTTTTCTCTCCATCTATTCCCTCCGTCCTGTTGACAGAACGCTCGTCGTGCTGACTCGACTCGCAGCGACGCTCTTCGCTCTCTCTCGTCCTCTTTCTGACTCTTTTCTTTCACAGAGGAGCTTAACTCTCTCTCGGCCTGTTTTAAACTCACAGCCTGACGGACGGACGACAAACGGAAACTAGAGAGTTTATCACATGATTGATGTTCCTACAAGTTGGAACTTAAGCTGTCGTCTCCATATTATAAACTGTCACGGATACAGAGTCAGAACAGTTTAGCTGCAGCTGACGCTTTTTGCTAATCTGCCTGTGGCCCTGAATATTTTAAAACTTTCGATTGTTCTCGTTAAATCTAAAAACTTTGTGGCGATATCAGTTTGTCAAGATTCAAGGTTTGTACTCAGCAACATCCAGGTTCAATCCAGGTTCAAAGTCTGGGTTTTCCTCTAAGCTGTAAAATGATTTCATCCACTTTTGATTAGAGGGTGTAAACTTGTTCATATATACAGAATATAGATGCTATGATGTGGAGACCTCTCAAGACAGTTTAAAACTCTAGGTGGCGCTATGAGCCACATTCAACCCATAAATTAACGGTTTCTATTTAAATAAATGTGGTATGAAATGTGATATTAAAACCAACATTAACGTGTCTCATCATCAACAGTCGTAAAGGACATTTAGTTTGCATTATATCTTTAAAGTTGAACTATTAAGAATATATTAAACTGGAGATGAGGGGCGACAGACAGCCAGAAAAGAAGAGATGATGATGATGATAAAAGATAAAGACATTAGAGAGAGAGGCTCAAACTCTCCAGCAGCAGCAGCTCTTACCTTCCAATCCCCTGCAGGCATCAGCTGTTCACAGCTTTCCTGCACAGACACACAAACAGAGACAGAAGACTGAGAGACGGAGGTGAACACAGAGGTGAGAGACATCATCACACAAAGGGAGCATCCACAGAGGAGCAGCACAACCTGCACAGAGTCCAGACCCCCGATACAGGAAACACACAAAAGCACCTTAGCGTGACAAGTTCACCTGTTTCTACACAAACACACTAATGTGTGTTTGAACAGGTTCAATTTGTAAAAGTGAAATTCTACTATTAGGTGAGTTTAAATTGGCACTCCAGCAATTTATTACTGCAACCTCCAAAAACACATGGGAAAGAACTACATTTCCCATGATTCAAAAATATAATGTTTTCATCATGACCCTGGTAAACATCTGAAAATAAAGATGGTCGACGCACCATCTGTTAACATGGAGGAGGCAGCGTTTATGACCTATACTGCAGCCAGCCACCAGGGGACGAGCAGGTTTTATCTGGATGTGATAATAAATGAAGTACCTCTCAGCTGCTGTAAAAATCGATGGAGTGCCACTTTAAAAACATTTTTTTTAATACATTAGTTTGGCAGCAGAATGCACCTGTTGTGCCAGAGCGTCTCTAGAACCAGATCATCTACTGAAGTGCGTGAGGGGGAGAGGGAACAAAGTCAGAGTTAAAAAAAAAGAATAAAGTGAGGAAGGAAGGTGTTATTCAGGGTAACAGAGAGTTCAGCATCAGGATTCACCCCAAAGCAAATCACCTCGACCCACATCGATTGTGACGGAAAATGAACTCTGGGATAAAAACAACATTTTTAGCCAGAACAGATTTAAACATTCACAGACGCACAGCGACGAGTCGCTGGCTTCACTCGGTCGAGACGAATCATTACTGATTTATGACTTCACCTGAAGTGTTAAGCTTGTATCTTGCAGCCGAGGCGCTCGCTCTTTGATGAATACGATCTAAACTCTCCATTTGAGAAGAAATGTGTTGAAGTAAAACAGGTTATTTTTTTAAATGCATGTTTTCTAACCCGTGTTGCTTCAGCACATGTGGTTCACGAGTGTGTTCCTGCTCTGCCGCCTTTCAGGGCAAAGCAGGAGCATCTGGACAGAAGGAACATGGACATGCACGTGAGGTTAGGAACCAGCAGACACTGAGTCCTTACACATGCACAAGTCTGTGAGTTCATGTGAGGGGGTTTCTGAAAAGAAAATCTGTCAGGATTAAAGATGGAAGTTGTACGTATACGATGGATCAGTGGTGAGAAGGAAAAAGAGGAATAGTTTATTAGTGGAAAGAGGACAGGGACACGTCTAAACACAGCAACGTTTCATGCAAGAAGGAAAATGTTAGTGGTGCCAGTTTGGTAGTCGGACCAGCAGGTGGCACTCTTTCCTCTCACTCCCACCCCATCACACTACATGTAGAGGAAGTGCTGCAGCTCGTCCTCAGTGAGGAATGACAGGAGTGTGTGTGCTGTGAAATCTGCATGAAATAATCGACTCTACGCAGTTCCTCGATGTGTTGTCGCTCTAGTGGCTGATTGTTGTGTTGCGCCCACTCGTCCTCTTGTATCAGGACGTGTTTTTGTCTCTGATCCGATGAGTCTGCGTCTGCAGGCTGTTTTTTTGCAAATGTAGATTTTGGCCTAGTTTTCAGTTGTTTTTAAAGCATCTCTCTGCTGAAGAGGAGACGCAGCGTGAAACTGAAGCCGTCGGGTCCACGATGTTCGACTGAGAGTCTGAAGCTTTGTGTGTTTGTTCCATGTTTCATCTGATCTGTTAGTTCTGGTTTCACTTTGTCTGACGTACGTACGTCCTGTCGTCATCACCTACGTGGGCGGCGTCTACCTATACTTGACTCTGATTGGTTTGTAGATGGGCGTGTGTCCAGGATGTGGCTGCAGAGGGCGCTGTTGCTCAGTAAAAGTTGCATAGTGTTGCTTTAAGTAGATTCTTGACTACAATGCAAACGACTGTAAACAACCTTTCCATCATTATATCTGCTTTGCTTCTGTGCAGGCACTGGTTGTGTTCTAGTAGAAGCTCACAGCAGCTGTTAGTGGATAAGTATTGTGTCTCCTGTGGAGCTCAGTGACTTTTCTCTGTGTCTGAGGTTGAATTTAAACTTGTGTTGTCTGTGTGTGTTTGGCAGCCGGATGTTTCTGCTTGTTCCGGTGGATCTGGTAGTTACCGGGATGACCCCGCTGGTCCGACGGCGGGTCTGGAGGAGCCAGTGCCGTGCGATGACATGCCAGCGGTGGGTGGGGCGGCTGGGGGGAGAGGGGTGGTTAAGGGGCGCGGGGCTGGCGGGGCAGGGGAGCCCCCCCGAGGCCTCATCCCCTTTATCCTGCTGTGTCTTGAAACAACAAGAACAACAAAGTGGTTATTGGGGTAAAAACCGGAACAAACATCTACTCAACAAAAACACATGTGATGTAGATTCATTTTCTGATGCTGTGTTTTCATGAAGGTCAAAGGAAAAACACTCAAATCAAGTCTGGTCCTGTAAAGTTTCTGTTCCAGCACCAACACAAAGGTCAAACTGAAGATCTACGACTTCATCCTGGAGACAGAAGATGTTTGTGGGCAGAGACGATTCATTTCCCACATGAAAAATCTAAATCCAGGAACCTGCTGCACGAGAAACACTGTAAATATAAACTTCGGAGAGGAAAAGTCTGAAATGTTCAAAAGTTCAGGAGCATTAAATTCTGACCAGACACCAGATTGTTGACACCAAATGAAATTTGAACAATTCAAAAGCAAGACTCTGTATTTATTTCTATTTGCTGAGTGTCATGAAACTTCTAAGCTGTTGTTTTTTAAATTAAATCATAAAGTGAACGCACATTATTCCAACATCACTGAGCTGTGAGTCCGACGCTCAGTGAACGTCTCTTAAAGGTCATCGAGAGGAGACCTGAGAGAGGAGCGGGAGGCGGGAGATGAACCTGAACACGCGTCGGAGCTGAAGTCGTCTTCGGCAGAACAATGAAACCCAGCGACACGATGAGTCACGCCAACATGTCACGGGGTCGATGGGGGCAGCAGCTGACGACCTGGATCATTTACGAGCAGACCGGATGACCTTCTGCTCCACGAGCCGATCAATATGGAATTAGACATTTAAAGTGATGCAGCACAGGAAGCTTTTCAAAACGAGAAGAGAAAACCTGATCTACTGTTTCTCCTGAGAGCCTCATAACGATTCCTCCAGCAGAAGAAGAGGTTTTAAAAGAAGCAGGAGAATCGTTCCTATCAGTTCGGACGACTCGGTCTACAGAGGCCACAACTTCGTAGAGTCCTTCTTCTTCCTGGTTTCATGTTCATTGTGTTTTGACTTTTCACGCAGGCGCAGTAACAGTAAAAGCTGCAGAGTTTGGGGATGTGACTCGTAACTAGTCTTCAAACTGCCGACTTAAATGTTAGAAATTCACCCAGCGGCTGCTTGAGAGCATCTGACTGCTCCTGGATCTGTACCCTACTCAACAAATGATGGAGTCTGACTCTTAAATGAGTCTCAGGAATCAGGAATCAGCCTCTAATGGCTGTTTGGAAACTTTAAGGAGATAATGAGTCACTTTCAGACAGAAATCTCATAGGAAGACGCCATCGTTTCCATAATTCCTGCAACAACAGGCCCTCAAACATTGAAGAGCCCCTGATTCGGCTGCGACCTGTTGCTGAGGTAATGGATGAACTGCAGTAAGTAAGTGCTCTTTATATAACCACATATATAATTATATAGCCTGCTCTCTATCTGCTGCTCTATTTCTCTTCCACCACTCTCTCTCTCTCTCTCTCTCTCTCAGCTCAAGTGACCCTTCATCTTTTCATAGTGTTGTTGTCACTTTCCTGGTAAACAAGCTCCATCGTCTGATTATCATCCACATCTCAGCTAATGGGCACAGACGGGTCTCGGTCTTAATGCACCGAGGGTTTCGGAGAGTTTCCTCCTGTGCTCGCTCATCAGCAGGTGAGACAGGACGGAGCAGACACCACAGGGAGAGGACAGGAGGTGGACTCACCATGTCTGAGTCCGCTCCTCTCTGCTCCGGCAGCAGGGGCTTCTCCTCCGTGAACTGCTGCTCCTTCATCCCCGCCATCCTGGTCAGCAACCTGCAGTCAGCGCATACACACACACACACACACACACACACACACACACACACACACACACACACACACACACACACACATCTTAAATTACGCTATAATTTCATCGTGCCAATCTGCATTTTAGGCTATGTGTAAGAAAAACAAATCTTAGACCACGAGAAAAAAGTTGCAGTGTCAGAATAAAGTTGTAATTGAGAAGAAACTGATTGATTATACAAAATAATGTGGCAATATAACGAGAATAATATATATTACTAATAATATTACAACAAAAAGGATAGAGTCATAATATTATGAAAATAAATTCAGAACAGTTTTTATTCCAAAGTCCGACACAAAGTCCATTCTTGTAAAACTACGACTTTTTTCTCGTACTGTTACGAATTATTTTTCTTTTCTTCACATGGCCCTAATGTCTGTGTCTCCAGTGTGAAACGTGATGATGACAGATCGGTTTCATTCTAACGAATAAAACAGCGACGACCACAAACTTCAACAATGGTGGACCTGGAGAGACTTTGCCTGTCCGTTTACAACATGGCTGCTTCTGCATCTTTCTTACGAGGAAAATCGTCACATCCTCCGCTGCCACGTTTGTCTCGAGTCTGCACTGCACTGCCCTCTAGTGGATATATTACTGTTTAATAAGTATGTGCGTAGTGACAGTAACATTGTTTGAAATGGACGAGACTCTTTTCATACATAAAAGCAGCAGAAATGATTCTTAATAGAGTTGTAAAGGCTCATTTATACTCAATGTAAAAATATGTACACATATAAAGGGGTCTTTAAAAGACGCCCTCTGCTGGACATTGTGATGACCCCACTAGTTGATGTTAAGATGATGTTAAGATGTTAATCAAAACGTTTCAGTTTATTATAACTCGAGACTTGTCCTCGGAGTCTTCCCGTCATTTCTATCACTTAGCAACCAAAGTCATTGCTGAGGTCTCAGCTGCATTGTTCAGAGGTGGAGGTCGGGAAATGCTGACAGCAGCAGCAGAGAATGTACGAAGATCAGACTCTTTTTATGCACGTAGGACATTACAGAGCACAGGTGAGGCAGCAGCAGCAGCAGCAGCAGCAGCAGCAGCAGCAGCGGCAGCAGCAGCAGCAGCGGCAGCGGCAGCGGCAGCAGCAGCAGCAGCAGCAGCAGCGGCAGCAGCAGCAGCAGCAGCGGCAGCAGCAGCAGCAGCAGCAGCGGCAGCAGCAGCGGCAGCAGCAGCGGCAGCAGAGTCACCTCCAGGTGAATGATGTGCACACGTAGGCAACAAAACAATTTCAGGGCAGAATATCTGTCATCAACACTTTATCTGTCAAAATCTCTCTCTCTTTCCTCCTGTTTCTCAATCTCCTTCTCTTCCGTCGACCTCCTCCCTCGCTCCCTCCTCTCCCTCCTGCTGTGGCCGTGTTATTAAATGGCTGAGTGTGACCTTTCTGAGGAGAACAGACCAAACAACAGCACCTCTCTTCCTCCTGCTGCCAGGATGATTGCACCTCCTCCATGTGAGTGGATGGGACATGGAACAAACTAAAAAGATGTTGTGTAACTTTAGGTCGTAACTGATTTTACAGATTATTTGTACAAACACTACTTTAAAGTAGCCATTCAGCAGGTAAGAGAATAAAAGTCTTATTTCCCAGGAGGCATTGTGTCTCTGCTCGTCTAACTCTCTCCACTTCTTTTATTTTGACAGCTCTTTTTATAAATCCTCCTCCCAACACTCGTCTCTTCTCTCTTCAAGCATCTCGTCCCCTTTCTCTTCCACCGCTGCTCTGTCGCCTCACTTCTTCCTCTCTCAGCGGGTTATTCACACCATCCTCATCCTCCACCTCTGTCCTCATCCCTCTCTTTCTCACCGTCTCTGTTCACGCTGACGTGCTTATGTAAGGCAGCTGGTCGTGAAATCAATTACCATTGCATTATCCAGCTATATTTGGCCTCATGACGCCAGAGCTGCTGGTGGAAAGATACCAGTGCTGTCCTCGTCTGACTTTATGCTTTATCAGTAGCTGTGGTGAGGTCTTTGTTCCTAAACAAGAGATGTTGATATGTGTCTGTTCTTCTAATGGGTTCAGTCTGTTGATCATTTGGTCTTTTCTGCACTTTGAATGTCTCAACCATGACTTTTCATGTTGTGATTAGATTTGGTGAAAGCATCAACGCTCCCCAGACGACGACTCTGTTGTCTCAGAAGTTTCTATTTCAAAAAACTCCTCTCAGGTGTCAGTAGAATTTGCTGTTGTCATGAAAGTCACAAAATAAAAACAGGGGTGAACCTATAATCATCTTCTTTAAAGTTCTAGTTCAGTTCATATTCCATCTGCTAACATGGAGGAGGCAGGGTTTATGACCTGTACTGCAGACAGCCTCCAGGGGGCGATGGAGACACTTTGATTTTATAGAGCTGTGGTGTCGTCCATCTTTTTACACAGTCACAGGTGAAACGTATCATTTTCAGTTTGTAAGTTACGAGCTCAGAGAAGTTTGTCTATTGTTTGCTTATATGTCGATTATAATCTGCATGTCGCTACGTTTTGTTTCTAGCGTCCAAACATCGTGGATCCTTCCTGCTCGGCTGACGCCGCCCATCAGCCCCTGAGCTGCAGGCCCGAGGTCATGTGGTCATCACAGTCGCTCGCCGCCGCGGACGACACAACTTCAAAGCTTCTCTTTATCCCTCAACCAACTGTGGTCCGGCAGCTGAAGAGTCAGTGGGTGAGCAGTTATTTACAGGTCTGTTCTCTCCATCTCCTCTTTCACCAGAGAACCCCCCCCCCCCCCCTCCCCTCTTTACAAAATAAATAAACCAAGCGGTTGTTTGTCTCGTTTGGGGGGGGAGAACCTCTTTTGCAGCAGTTTGTTGAGGAGAACAAAACGGACCTGTCCTCGTTTTAGTTCCGCTCCCTCCTTCGCTCCTTTTTTAAAAATCTGCCTAGACAGCGTTGCTATGACAACCAGTCTCAGTCCCGTCGGGTCTGGCTCACCTTCTCCTTCCCTGCTTTATAAATACACATATTTATATATATTTTCCCTACCATCTTGTAAAACTCAGAATTAAACATCTTTTCTCTCACGTTGTTTTCGTCTCGTTTGCACCGAGCGTCTTTCTGCTTTGTTCTTCACGCTGGGTTTAATCCTGATGAGATGACGCAGCAGTGTGAAGACAGGTTTTTCTACATCATCATTATAGTAAGTGATGGAAGAAGAAGCGCTGCTGCTCTCCTGCTTTAAATGACACGTCATGTGGTCTTTTGTCCTCCACTCACACCAACACGTTGCCAAATTACACATCTCCCAGTTGCACCACAGTAACCTGTTCTCTTTCCCTCCTCCAGTTCATGTTGGGTTGTTTTGTTCTGTCGCTGATTATTACTATGTTCGTCTCTGCAGGACAAAATAAAGGTGGGATGTCTGATCTCATAAAGGACCAGAGATCTCATTCAGCATCGTGCTCAGATGAGAACGTATCAGTAGTTTGTCTACTCCTTTATCTGAGCGACGAATCGGACGAGTACGAGGTCATCGTGACCGACAGGAGCCGGGTGTTTTAGCTGAGCGGCTCCGAGAGAAACTTCCTGTCAGAGCAGAAATCAATTACAGAGCCACGTGGATGATCTAATGTACGTCCACTGAATCGATACTTGGAAAGTGGGACGGCTCCGAGGGACGGAGGCCGAGAGACGACAGGACGACCGAGGGTCAGAGACAGAAAGAGAGAGAACTCTGAACGAAATAATCGTAGAAAAAACGTAAACAAAAGCACTGGAGCTGAAACACTGGATTTACTTCTTCCTCATTGTTTCTACAGTTTTCCACAACTATCGAAAGAGTGTAAAATGTTATCCCATAATACTGATGTGAAAAGTCCCGTAACAATCTGTTCCAGTCTTTACACCTTAAAGATTAAAATGTCTGATGACAACAATTTCTTATTTCAACATGTGATGTTATACGTAAATGTTTGTTTACATGTATACAGCCTGATAAAGTACTTATAAGACACTAATTCATTTATTTAAATCAAATTAAGAAAAGGTAATTTGACTGTTTGTGGCTCACACATTTAAAGACCTGTTCATCTTATCGACTCCACACCTGAGTCATGATCGTGTTGTTGGTTGTAATCTTTGTTTTATGTTCATCTAAGAGCAGGTAAATAATTTAGTTTACAGAAGATTTGAATATGAGTTCTTGAGCTTCGTGTTACGATATCCTGCAGAAAACATGGGTTTGATTCCGCTGTGGTGTGAAGCGCGACCTAGAATCTGCTGCCAGCTTTGAAGGAGTGTGTTGGAGGATGAGGAGCCTGCATCGCCTGAGGTGGGAGCGCAGATCAAAGTGTGTCTGGGTTTATGAATTCATCATTAAGATGTTATATGGTCACATTCGTTGAACAAATATAATCGTGTGACAAACGTTTGCAGGGAATTTAATCACATGAGCTCATAGAACTGTAAATATACATTTAAAGAGAGAAAGTATTTAAATTCCTTCACATGGTGTTTTTACTTTGTTTCACTTTGTCATTTTAAGATATCGAGTGCAGATGATTTTATCGATTTGAAAACACAATGTTGTGGATATGAAAACCTCCTGAAGCCTCAGAATAACCAAACCAAAGCACGTTGATGTTTAATATTAAAGCCCTGAGACGGGTTTTGTTGGTTTAGCTGTTTTCATTCCTAAAAGGTCGTGTTTGAGGTCGACTGGAGAGGAAACGCATCAGAGTTCAGTTTGACTTTTTGTCCAGCTCCATCTTGATCTTTTGAAACCAGAAGTGACCATATTTGGAGGCGCGGGGGGGGGGTGGAGCCTCACTGAGAGCGCGAGGACACTCCACGTAGTGGAGTCGCCCTCTGCTGGTCATTTGTGAGAGTGCACGTGTCAGACATAACCTTCACTGATTCGTCCGGCTCCTGTCACATGACCACACAACATGGAGCATCCATTACAAGCATTACTGACCCTGTTGTCTTTGCTAGCAGCTGCTGTTCAGGTAAATTCTGCATTCTGCCTGTCACCATTGTACCTGTAGCTCTTTCTGCAACAACCAAATGCTTCCTGTTCCCACCGGCATGCACACGCCCAGTGCACGTGAGTGGTCACATGTTCTGCCTTTTCAGGCGTGTAACTATGAACAAGGAATTAAAACTGATACGGAGCCAGAACGCTCGTAAAGACCGAGTTTGAAAACACTGGTTTCAAAGTAGAGCCTCAGTGGTTTCCCTGGTTTTTACTAAAACACCTGCTAACATGTGACATTAACCACTGATTCAAACGCCGCAGGTCGGGACTTGTGTTTATTTGGCACAAGCTGAATGGCGCAGTTGGATTCTCCGGCAGCCGAACTGAAGAGAAGAAAATATTTGTAACCAAGCGTCCAGTGTAGTGGTCGTGTTTGTGTAGATCTCCCACAGAGCGGCAGGGCAGACGCCAGCGAAGGCAGACGGAGCGACAGTGTGTGGCGAGGAGGCCGAGGAGAGAGGGGAGTGCTTGCTGGACTCCTTCCTGCCCCGGCCGGACAACCAGATGTCGAGGGGCCAAGCCCAGTGGAGCTCACATGATGGGATGAATGGTTCACTGAAGAGACTCAGGGTTTTAATTCAGTGTCCAGTGAAAACAGGGTCATCACCCAGAATGCCTGTGTTTTATTTCTAAGCAGGACTGGAGGTGTAGGGAGTCACTGGATTGTAGTTGGAAACATTATTTGTATAGATGTGGATTAGAAAAACTATTGGCTGCAACCTTTAATAGAATAGAATAGAAAGTAGCCTAATACATTTTCTTATTTGGCTTTTTTTATACATCATGCAAACTTCTTATTTTATAACCTAAAAAACACATTTTCCCAGAGGATCAATCAAGTATTTCTGATTCTGAGAAGAATATTAGGAATAAAGTTTGTGAATAAAGCTGAAATATGGAGAATTAAGTCGACTCCTCTTCATTAAATCGAGTCAGAGGAGCGACTCAGTGTCGGTTTGACCGTTCATGTCTTTGGATTTGTTTCAGTTTACATGAATTTAGACAGATTTTCTTAAACGTTTGACTTTAATTTCAAATTTGCTTTCAACATTTCAACTTTTTTCCCACATGCATAAAGTTTAGTTTAGATTTAGTTTGACTTTATTCCTAATTTATTTTCTAGAAATGCATTTTTTTATTTCCTTTTTCATGTCTGGCCCAATGCTCAATCGGTAGAATAGAACCATGTGTCTGATAAGAACCAAACTGCATCATCGTTTCCAAACGTCTCCATTTGTGTTCGTCCGCACAACAACCCAGACCCAGAGTTTTCAAACTAAAAGCGTTTCTGCTCTGTGTCAGGTGCCTGAGAACGTTGCAGTGTGGCTGGAGCCCGACTCTTGTGAGGGTCAGTCTGACCTGCTGCATGGAAACTAGATTATTTATATTGTCTTTGCAAAATGGAGAAAAAAACTAGCAAGTCATGCAGAATCATGACGATAATGAAGGCGAACAATCAGAGTAAACGGAAACATAACAGCATAAATAAATGCAACAAAGGTGCAGTGAATGAATGAATGAATGAAACAACAATGATCTTAAAAACAGTTTTTGGGGTTTGGATGAATTTACCCAGATTACGTTTATGATTTATTGTTTGTTTTAGTTTTCATGTTCATATTCATGTTTCCTGAAATGTTTCAGCAGGTTTCCCGTTCCAGTAGCTGCTGCTCAGTTTCCTGTGGCTGCTCTTAACGCTCAGGACGTGGGCGGAATTTGAGGAGGTGATATGGAAATTCACCACACGTGTTATTTTTAGCTCCATGGATCATGAAGGCAGGCGTCTATTTTTGTTCTGTACAAATGAGCCAATAATTAAAGCACATTGTCTCTGTTTCAGTACGAATCTCCGTCCGGCAACGTTTTAAATCTCAGCTGCTGAGCCGAGCGAGAAGTGGATTCAGTGTTTCTGTGTTTAATCAGCTGCCAGGCTGTCATCTCTACACACACACACACACACACGGTGAGAGTGTGACAGGAAGGTAGAAGTGTCCTGAGAAAGCACAGAGGGAGTTAAGACGAGGAGCTTGTTCCAGTGGGCGCCGTCACTCTGAGGACCTCAGGTTCCGATCAGAAGATCTGATGAACCTGGGTTCACGTCCAGAAGAGGCCTCAAAAGTCAATCAAATCTCAACGTCAGTTCTAAAATTTACCAGAAGGCAAAGAAGAGAAGAGACGGTGGCGAAGTTTCAAACTTAACAAGGACTCTTCCCAAATCTTTACCGTTCGGCTTAATGTTTTCAAGCTGAAGTTCCATTTGAGTCAAGATAACATTAGCATTATACTTCAGATGATCATCTAATGGTCGTGAGCTGGTGGATAAAGAGCTGCAGGTTTCTCCTCCTCTGCATCTGACAAGTGTTTCTGAACATGCACGTGTGATGAGATGGAGATGGCTCAGCCTGATTTGTTGTTGTGGTGGATGATTCTTCACTCAGCTACAAAGAGCGTCAGCGACTGGTTCACATTCAATCTGAAGAGCGAGCAGCACCACCGGCTCTGGAGCAGTTTGTGCAGCGAGTGTCACCCGGAGCAGGTTGTCGCCAGAGCTTTTTCTGAGGGAAAGGTTTGAGGCTCTGGCTCCACTCCCAGTTTAATTCCCAGTATCTGTTGTGGTTTTAAAATGATTATTTTTGTCACATGACAGATGGACGACTCCTTTCCCGAGCATATTTAACAGTCATTAAATATGATTGTCATTGCAGTTGTGGGTGTTAGCCCGCTGCTGCAGGATGAGCATGTGAAACACTGGACTGACTGGATTGACAGAATGGAACGGATGGACGGGAAAATGCCATAGATACATCCACACAGGAGAGACCTGGCGTGGCACGGTATGGGGGCGGTTGTGTGGTACGGTGACTTCACGATCCTACGTACATGGTCTGCAGGAGGCTCTGTGGAACCGTGCAGCCAGCAGCCTTGGGAGGGAAGTTCCAAAACAATCCAGGCCCCATCTAGCAGCAGGTATAAAAATACAAGAGACAAGATCCACTGTACTGGTGCATTGCAGATGCAAAGGCAGAAACAACATTCACAGAATCACAGGAGGAGACTTCATGCAATAAAGGAGCACAGAAGGTTACATAAGGCAGGAGACACAGATTAATAAGGTCCTGCTGTGGAAATTAATAATTAGATCTTATTGTCGACATAAAAGAAAAGTGTCTCGTCCCTGCAGGACCTAGAAAAGTCAGGATGAGGTCATCAAAGCTGCATAACTTTTTATCAGCCACTAACAGCGACTCTCACCCCACAGACTGTGATTTACATCTAATAAAACTTGTTTCCCAACAGACACGAGGAACTTAACTAATCCGAGCACAGATCCAACAGAAAGGTCCGGCAAAGAGAACGTGCATCAGCATGCAGGACATGTAACGACGACAACAACACTGCTCTTCGCTCGCGGTGCCAACCTCCATTCTGTAGCTGCTGAGATGCCAGGGGGGAAGGGGGGGTGAGGGGGGGTGAGGGAGATTTGTGGGATGCCAGAGGAGAACGAGGAGTTGTTCCAGAACAGAGAGCGAGAAACATAGCGAGTCTGTGTGAACCAGAAAGCCTGACGATAATAATAATAATGAACTTTATTCATATAAAATCTTGATGATCTCTGATAATCAACCAGTTGTTGAATCAGGATCATTTTCCTGTTGAGGACAATCTCAACTTCGTATTTGTGCTGATACTCCTGCCGTCTGTACGATTAAGAATGTACGATCATTTCATTAGTCCGAGAAGCTTCAGGTGTTTTATTAATCCGCTCAGTAAAGTAAGTAAGTAGTCTGCATATCGCTTGTTGTGTTGATTTACGTGAATATGAACCAGGCGCCTGTTTCTTTTACGCATTTCCTCTCGTGTGACACGGAGGAGGAGACAGAGGCAGAGGTGGAATTTAGAAACATGAACACTTGAACAAACATCAGTGTGATAAAACCTACATAAAATGACTTATTTTGACGTTTAAGCTTGGTCCATGTCCCATCTGCTAACATGGAGGAGGCATATACTGCAGCCAGCCACCAGGGGGCATTTGAGCGGTCATGTCATCCATCTTTATTCACAGTCTATGGTGCAAAGATTGTGTGACAATGTGTTTTATAAAAGTCTAAACTAATTTGTTTACGTAACATTATTGCTGTTGTCGTTATTGTACGATAAGTTTGCCCAAAATACGATAATTTGATCCTTCTGGTACGACACTAACATTTCCCGTCTGGCTGCTCCTCTTCTCTCCTCTACACGAGTTAAACTGATATTCTAATTGAATTGTAAATAACAGTGATGCTTGTTTAAGCTTAATGAGCTTAATGAATCACGTCATAATTAAACATCTTCGTTAGCTCACATCCGTTTAAAGAACTCGGTGCCACAGTTACTCCTGTAACCTCGGCACAGTCCACAAGTTGCAGCAGTACGATGATTATTTAGGATTCATTTGATTTCGCTTCGTGCTTTTCTCAGCGGCTCGTGTGAAAAAAGCCGGAGTGTATTTGCTCTTTGTGAATCTATTTATAAACCTCGTGCTGAGAATGTGAGCCGCTCCCAAAGGAAAGACCGGCTCGGCTTCAGTGGCTGTGTCATGCCCGCGACGAGGGAATGAAAAATATGAAAGCCAAAACATTTAATAGCTTTAAAACACAATGTGGAAAACGAAATGATACGACAAGAGCAGAGGAGCCTATAGATTATACATTATATAACAGGAACATACAAAATGGGATCTGCATCGACTGGGTTGTTATTGCAATGTTGTTTTTAAACGAGACACAAAAATCATATTTCTACTGATGTTCTCGTTCTAGTTGAAGAGTCGAAGCTGCTGAACTCGTGATTTAAATAAACGACAACATTTTATACAGTTTATCGAAGATTTCACACAACATCACACAACAAACGTGACTTTAGAGCAATTAAAAGAAAATATCTAACGCTCTGTCAACACCAGTGAAAACCTGTCAGGTCACACTAACGTTATCACTTGTTGTTTCTCTGGCTTCACAGAAAATACCTGAATATTCTGACAAAAAGAAGTTAATAATCCTAAAATGTTAAACCAAAGGGATTAAACCCAAACCCATGACTATAGATACGACTCCAGATCCTACTAGTATTAGGGTCATTTCAAAAACTCATTTATTGTTCAGATTTCAATGAAGTCATAATACGGTTACTTGATAATCGCAATATCACATTTCTCCAAATCACAGAATTGTCTTCTTTTCAGTCGCCCTCACGCTCCTTCAAAAGGAATTTAACAGTCTTTAATCGCCCTATTGGGTCTTTTTCTAAATCTAGAATCCAAACAGCATCACTTCCTCTGCTGCTCCCTTCGCACATTTCAGTCTTTCAGGTGTGATCAGCAGAATTCAGCGAACGCAGGTCTGAGGCACCACTAAAACAAGCCTGCACCAAATTCAATCAACCTTTATGACTTCCACCCACTGAGGAGTCATCGTTCACTCACCTCCGTCTGCTGCAAACCACACACTCCTCTCTGCAGTTACACCACTTTACACTCAGATCTGTGGTGTTGACCGACTTCAGCACATCAAACCAAACTTTATTAATACAATACAAGATAAATACGCTGCCTTGCAGTGGGGAGGTGGTGTAATCACCTTCCTGTGTGTCAGCAGGGTTACACCAAACCCACACAACTGATTCTATTGAAACGTGGGATTTGGGCCGAGGAAGAAACTCGTTAACATTTGGAGCAGATTCAATTAAGGGGGTGGATCCAGGAATTTATTTTTATTTTGTCTTTCTTTAACACTGCGAGAGATGAAGTGTTTTTTCAGAATTTGAGGGGATTTTTCAAGAAATATGCAGATAGTTGATGTCAGGGGCGGATGCAGGGGGCGGGACCAGGGGGGCCCAGGCCCCAGATGGAATCTGATTGGCTCCTATTTCTGAAAAATAAATGAGTCACTTACTAACAACAAATATGATAATTTGTTAGGCTTTCTCATTTCTGAGCTTTTTTGAAGTACACAATGTACAATTCTGTTATACTGTATAAATTGTGTTACAGAATTGTATTTGTATTATTACCTTTACCTTTGTGTGTTTCACTCTTCCCTCTGATACGGTTAATTTCCTCATAGTGGGACAAATACAGGATTATCTTATTATATTATATCTTAGGAAAACATTTTGAAAACATATTCACTGATCTGGGGCTTTGCACAAATCTAAGAGTGACAGTGAACATTAGAGAATTAAATAAATCTGCACCAGAATCAGGACTCGTTCATGGATGTTGATATATAATCTGCCCCTTTATGGGCCCTGAATTATCCTGGATCGGCCCCTGAGTCGTATGAAGGGAGATAATATCTGTGAACACGTGAAATTATTAAACATTTCTGTGTCCACTGTTTATGCATCTGATCTAAATACACGGTGATGAAGAGGACATCAGCCTGGACGTAGTTATGTGCTGAGTGACCTACTTTCTTTTGGGGTTTAATAAATTTAACCTGTTGACATAGAGGGTGGGGATGTGTGTGTGTGTGTGTGTGTGTGTGTGTGTGTTTGGTGGAGGGTGGGGTGCTAAGTAAAGTACACAAAGAGTACAACAGCCTCAGCAGCAGAATTCAGACACGGTGCCAAAACAATCCTCATTTTAACAACCTCCTCTCCTCCAACACAAAACAGCTCCGGCTCGTGAAAAGCGTCTCTCTCTCTCCACAACAGATAAAGTTTAAAATATTAAGGTCGAGACAGTTTTAGCTTCGATTCTGGTCCAAAAAAACCCCTGAAGGACAGTTTCATACACATTCTCAGACAGAAGGAGCTCAAAGAAATGAGATGGACGAAGCTTTACTGTACCTGTGGAGTGGTTGAGCTTCTCCGGTCACTTCAGGCTGGTTCGATGTGTCCCTGTGTGCGTCCCTCAGGATAATAAGGTTTGGACGAGGGTACAAAGCTCAGTTTGTGTGTCCGTCTGTGGGTGCACCAGACAAAATGAGAGAGAGAGGCACAGACTTCATCTCTCTCTCCCCCTCCATCTCTCCCTCCCCTTCCTGATGATAAACAGAGAGCACGTGGCCTCACCAGTGATGCAGCACAGCGAGGAAGAGGGGGCGAGACAAGGGGTGACGAACGGAGGAGGAGGAGGAGGAGGAGGAGAGGAAGAAATGTGGAGAGAAGACAGGAGAGGAGGCAGCGAGAGGAAAGAGGAGAAGAAAGCGTTGGAGATGAGTCTGGTGGAGAGACGGATGTGTGTGTGTGTGTGTGTGTGTGTGTGTGTGTGTGTGTGTGTGTGTGTGTGTGTGTGTGTGTGTGTGTGTGTGTGTGTGTGTGTGTGTGTGTGTGTGTGTGTGTTTTAAAAGCAGGACACTGCAGCTCTGTGTTGTCGCCCACCAGCTTCAGAATTACTCATGCTTTTTAAAAACCCGCTGTGGCAACACGGCAACAAATATGAAAGAAAATCTTCTCCTCTGAACATCAGAGCCAGAACACAAGATGACATCACATCAGCTCGCAGACACACACACACACACACACACTGTTTTTGTGGATTAAGATGCTGTCAGGACGGATTTGTCCATGTTTAGAAATGTCTGAATCGTCCCTGTATCTCTTGTAAATCACTGATTTCAGGAATCCATGATAAACCTCATCGTTTAACAGAAGCAGAGATTTGTGCATTTCTTTAAACGAGTCCACAGATCTTGTTTTTCACATTAGTTCCCTGAGCCAGATGTTTGGTTGACAGTGTGAATGTGGGTGTGGTTTATTGCCCAGATGTGTTGTGTGCTCGTCATCTCGTCAGGTGCTGACGCTGGTTCCAGTTCAGTTAGAGGCAGTAATGAATGATTTCAACCAGTAAACCCTTTAAAAGAAGAATGTTACATTCCACAAGTTCAGGCAGAGAATTTCTAATATCAACAAAACTTCCATGTTGTGTAGGGGGCGCTCACGAGTTAGTCCAGAATGACTGGGGGGGCCTCATTCACTTACATTTTATTTATGTTGTCAATATAAGGGGTAGAAATATATCTTTGTGATAAAACAGATCTGCACCTATGGACAAACTCTCTCTCCCTATCAGAAAATGCAGGGACATTAGTATTTTTATTTTGATATATAATCATTACAATATCAATCCTGTATTATACGCTGCACAACTATACATCAATAAGTGGACAGGAACTGAGTAGGGTCATTTTCTGACAACTGCTTTGTGTGTTTTTTACAAATGGACTTTTAAAGCAATTACATTTTGCATGTAAATGTTTTTCAAAGCATCTTTTCTAACGTTTGGACCAGAACCCTCTACTTCCCTTTCATGTCTTTTCTCTCATGGACAGTTCGACCTACTTGTCCCACCACAGTCTGATCGACAGCAGCTTCACGCTGACGGAGCTTTGCCAGAGCGGCTGTACAACTTGTCTTGATCAAGTCTAATCTATTTACAAAACGATAGATGTTGAGGAAACGACACCGGAAATGTTTCCAGGGGAACCAGAGAAGTGATGGACCTGCTGTGGTTCAACGCTTTGTGAAGTTATTGAAGTCTGCTCCTCGTCAGTGGTGATGGAACCTCAATTTGCATGTGTTGAGCTCAATGAACTTGTTTTCTTAATTTGCAGTGCGTTGAACTCTCTCGGCCGCCGTGCGACAAAAGATAAATTCCAAAACCTGAAATTAGTTTTTTACCCTTGTGTGTGGTAGCATCAATAGAACTGAGTTCACTTCTCCCCTTGTGGTCCATACTCAGGGTCAGACTACAGCCTCCACTGACCCAGTGATCCGCCCTCGAGCGAGGCCAGAGACTGTCGCTGTTCTGCAGCTCCACAGCCACAGCCTCAATCTCTGCAATCTCAGTTCACGTCCATCAACAGTCACGTATCCTCCAAAATCACCTGGGGCAAGAAAAAACTAAACAAGACCCAACTAGTTTCCTGCAAACACCAGACGACAATGTCAGCTGAAAGCATGAATTAAAGAATACGGAGGTATTTTTAGAGAAAAGGCTTCATACTGTGAAAGATGAGTGTTGAAACGTGACAAGTCTGAAGGAAGCGAGAGATGAGATCTCTCCAAAAACACTCTGACGGCCAGAGGCAGCTTCTTCGTGACGTGTTTGTGTCGTGTGGAATCTTCTGAGATGAGATGACATGTCACAAAGCTTGAAGATCAAACTCTTAAAGGACCAGGCTGCAGGTTGTAGGGAGGAGGTCAATTCTCTTATTAGATCTGGACCCTCTGTCATCGGCTCCTTTAACCACACGACCAACCGTGAGCAGCTTCTCCTCTTCAGTCATCACCAGTTACTAAATGTGACGGTTATATAACGTGAATGAACACAACATGAAGACACCAGCACATTAGCAGAACTGTGATTATTCCTAAAGAGAAGGTCAACTTTGTGTGTATTGAGTTAAAACATCAACACTATTGTTGTTAAAGCAACAACTTTTTTACATTTATATATTTTTTAAAAGAGGGCGCTGCTGCTCGGTAAAGTTACATCGTGTTGCTTTAAAGGAACAGTGAAATTCTCAATGGTCACTTTTGCTCAAGTAAACACAAATCTTTACTGTGTCAGTAGCTGGATTTATTAAAAGTGTATGTTATCTCCAAAAAACACTTTTACTTTCAAGAAGATATTTAAGACAAACAATTAACAACCTGTCACTTTATATGTCGTTGTGTAAAAACCTCTCTAATCCTCGACACCATCACCAAAAAGGAATAGTTTTCCTCGTACTTACGTCAAAGCACTGATTACTTCAAAATGTCACATTCAAATCCACCTGTGGAATTTTGACAAACAGAACATGAATCACATCCTAATGAACTCGTGTTAAACTGAATTGTTTAACCTTTTGCCGAAACCTCCGTGTTCCACTCGAGCTCACCCGGGGCACCACAGGGGGGCTTCCAGCAACTCATGTAAACTGTTCCCAGCAAAGCTCCATTTAAAATGTTGCATTTCCTCTCAGCTGCAGGTGAAATGTCACCTGAACCACGTCCCCTCTCGAAACTAGATCTACTTGCAAATAAATAAATAAAATACATGAAAAAGATCACTTAAGGACAGTATCAAAGTAAAAGTACCTTGTTACATCCCACCTCTGTAGACCTGAAATACTCAATAATACAATAATACTTAGAAATACTAAGATTTATAAATAACAAGAATATAAACATTTGAAATATTGAGTTTTTAGGGATTAAATCAATGGCAGGAACTTTGATTTCTATAAATGGCACATGATGTGTTTCTTCCCCTTATCTCCTCCTAGCTGAACCCTGCCCCCCCCGTAGATCCCTGTGAACATGCCCCAGAAGAGAGAGGAAAACGAGGAGCAGGAAAAGGACAGAGTGTCGTGAAAGAAGAGCAGAATAAGGAAGAGAAAGAAAAAGCAGAGAGGACTGCAGCAGCCACGTCTCAGCGCTGAGGTGTGAGGATTAACTGTATCTGAAGCAACGCCCCCGCTATGCTCACCAAATGAGTATTATCCCCCCCCCCCAGACCCCCTTCTGCGTTGGCACAAGAGTAACAGCTCATACAAAGCCATGTTGTCGGGGCCGGGAAGAGGGGGGGGGGGTCCAATGAGCATTATGTGAAGCAGGTGGCAGCAGCCGGGAGGAAAAAATAGGCAGCTATTTGGTGGAGGGTGAGTTCAGCACTATGCAGCAGGGATACAAGTATTTGGATGAGATAGTGGGATTGTTGTGGTCATGGCTATGCTTTTATATTGAAATACACATGACTGATTATGACCAGATGTGTTGTCCATGATCCTTAAAGCTGTGACAATTAATATCTGACACGTTTTGAATGCGACAGCTGACGACGTGGAACATGGAGGCACTGAAATCCGCACATTTTCCTGAAATTATATGTGAGGTCGCAAATGTACGAGTCAGTTGTTCTGGACACTTTCTGGAGCTTTTCCTGTCGGGCCCCTGGTAAAATGTCCAGATGAGCCCATGTGAGAAATGTCGTGTCGATGTTTCTAAAACACGACAGACGGGAAACTGGAAGATAAGAAATATATCAGGAGGAAAAAGAAGAGTCATACACGTAGAAGACGAAGACGTAAACATGGAAAGATTTGTTGTTATCGCACTGGAACCAACGCATCCTGTTGCCTGTACAAGCTGATACAGACTTCTTTAGCGCCATCTTTGTTTGAATCCTGAGGTTCTGTCAATGGGGAACCCCAAGGCTTAGTGCTGGGTCCTCTTCTCTTTGCAATATACGTCACTTAATGTGAGTATCTGCTTGTACGGATTGTTATCACTTTTATGCAACAACAAAAAAACACCACGACGCCAGTTTCATTGCAGATTTCTGCTTCTGTCAGATACATGGATCACGACCTTCAACTGACCCTTCGACATCCCGATCATCATCCTCTTCATCACAGTATCTCCTTTGTCCCGTTTGTTTTTTCTCCCCCCGTGTGTGTGTCTGTGTGTGTGTGATCCATCCATTACCCCAAACCCTCACTCACCTTCCAACGTTCCCATTCTGAGATTAAGCCGTAAACTTTCTCTTGTTAATTTGGAGTCAGTGTCCTGTGTCTGGTTTCCTCTGTTGACCGTGACAAACACAGTAAATCATTGTATTTAGAAGTTGACATCATAGAAATTTCCCATGATGCAACGCAAAGACAATTTACAGTGTTATACTGTTGGGCTCTGTCTGTTTACCCGAGCCGAGCTGAGCTGTTGACGCCAGCGTGAACACTGCTGCTCAGCCGACCGGCCGCAGGAGTTCAAACGGCTCAGCTCGGCTCGGCTGATTCCACTTCACCACGGTGACGGGGACTCAAAAAGATCCATGAACTGACTTTTTGAGAGGAAACTTTTTTCTTTTACTTCCTAAACTTGTTTGTTTCACATAAAACACTGAACAGATTTGCACAAAACTTGAAAGAATGGTACATGGGCCAAGAAAGATTTTTTTTAATTTCAGTGAAGATCAGGAAATTACTATTACCATGGATCCTGATGAAAACAATCAGGCATATTCACAGAACTGATATCTATGTGTGTGTGAAGTTTGTTGCTGCAGAGTTGTTCCTCGAGGACTGGATTCCATTCTGCATGGTGGTTGTATCCTGTCACTTCAGGTTAATAGACTCACTATAACCGACTTGTCCTCATAAAACACAAAAGAGCTCTGATCTCACAGTTCATTGCAGGGAAAACCATAAATCAATAAGTGAATTCATTTTCAATCAACAGTGTATTAATTAAATTCACAGAGAGCAACAATATCAATAGAAATGCAGCGGTTTACTTTAATACATTAGTAATGAGGAGCCTAATTACTTAACAAGCTAATTAACTACTTAGAGGTTAATTGGTATATGGTGAACTGGTGGTTCTGCTCAGAATAGAAGTTCTGTCTCCACAGGGAAAATGACAGAATGACAGAATGACAGAATAAAGAAATGAATAAAGAATATCATTTAAATGTCCTTCAATCCAGGTACTTACATGTAGAAAATGAGACACAGAGTGAGAGAGGGAGACAGAAGAAGCCCCGGGCCCCTGTGTACACAAACGCTTTCGCCAACAAATACCAAATGTCAGTGGCCCTTAAAGGAGACAAAAGCCAGGGGCAGCATTAGTGTCTTGTGTGTCAGCTTCCTGGACGCCTCCCCTCAGTCTGCCCTTTGCTGTAGCTGGAAGCAGCGGCTGTTCACCAGGAGCCGCAGACAGGTGTAATGAAAGGCCTGTAATGTATCTGCCTGTGGAGCCAGGTAATCAGACAGTAATGGTTCAGATCCAGACACAAAACAATTCACACCGTTCAGATTTCTCACAGTAAAAATGAGCCCTTTGGATGAGACTGTGAAATAATAACAACAATAACAACAACAGCTTCATATAAAAACACAGTTAAACAAGTGTCAAACAGTGAAAACTGAGAATAAATGTTGTGAAATCCAACTAATTTAATTTCACAAATACCACCAGGCTGCAAAAATGCCCGGATTTACAAGAGGAGACTAAAAACAGCTACACAATCATACCACGGACATAGAAGGACGTACGGCATTTTATTTATTTTAATAAAGAGATTGACCAATAGATTGATTGACCTGGAGCACAGCTGACAGCGCTAAGTCACAAGAGATGAAGCCGCAGAATAAAATGTAAACATGACAAAGCAGAGAAGGGAAGAGTTTTAGGCTTTGTTTACATTCTTGTTCCTGACGGTTGGTCACAAGCACTTTCCTTGGATTTATTTTATGGATGCGAGTCTCACAATCTGCCCCACAACCCACACGTGGTCACACAACAGGACATTAAAACAAGGGGGTAACAGGTCAAACAGTCTTAATACGTTTGGCCTCTACATCGAGCCTGAAGATTCAGGAGACGGAAAAAGTCCCAACATCTTCATAGCAGTAAAACAAATGTTAGTACTTTTTGTGCGGTCCTCCCTTTTAGAACAATCCCATATCAGGATCAATAGTTTCAGCCCCGAGGCAACATCGATATCTTCATCAGCAGTGACCCGTCTCCCACTGTCCATCGTCTGACCCACATTTAACACTTCAGCAAACAGCTGGGCCGCCTCACGTGTCTAAACATGCCTTCACTGACAGATCCATGTATGACCACTTACAGCAGCCGGATGGTTATTTGACTGTAAACACAACAGCAAACAGGCTTTTCCTGCCTTGTTCTGTTGTCTGCATTTAGCCCCAGTTCGCTCGACCAGTTCATCTGCGACAATGTGCCGTTATCAGGCCAACAACATTTCTAGGAAACGGAAACAAAATGGATGTCACCATGTTTCTGTGTCATCCACAATCGCAATTAAGACTCTAGAAAACCAAGGTAACGGCAAGAAGCTACGTCACAACCAGAATCCAGAATTTAGCTGGATTTATCGGATAAAAAGGGATAAATAAATAAAAACAAATACATTTGCTTTAATATAAATTCCTATGAAATGAGATGAACAGATGTGTCGTTAACTAAATGTTCTATTTCTGTCTAATTAAAATCCAGCGGGTCTTTAAATTTACCATCTGGAAACTCTCACACGTTGGCACTTGAGTATCACCTCTGGATAACGAGCGGTACCTTGACTGGGACAGGAAGCTGGTGATATCAGCAGCTAAAGGCCAAAACACTCTCTCACACACACTCACACACACACACACACACACACACACACACACACACACACACACACACACACACACACACACACACACACACACACACACACACACACACACACACACACACACACACACACACACACACACACACACACACACACACACACACACACACACACACAGTACAGTCAGAGAGTGTGTGGACAAAACAACAGACACACCCTGTGAAAATCCCCCCCCCCCGTGACACTCAAAGGATTAACGTTATAGATAATGGATAGATAGATTATTGTTAAATAAAAGTCCACTCTGAAGGTTTTTGCTTTTGAACATTTTAAGAATAAAGAGTCTTGAAGAAGTAGGTTCTGTACAGTTGTTAACATTTAACATGGAACTCACAGGGTCAGATTGTATTAGGATCCTGGTTAATGAAACACTCCCTTCGATGTTTACGGGTCCATGTCGTCGTCCTCGGGCAAAGAAAACTCACAGTATCCTGTTGCTGTCGTGCTCCAAAGTACTGACTGAAGTACTGACTGAAGTACTGACGAGAGTTTGACATCTTTCTACTGCAGGTCGGGGGTCAGAGGTCAGTGTTGGCCATCGGCCATCTTCCTCTTGCGGTAGTTGAGAACCAGACTGGAGGCGGTGAGCTGTCCTGCCTGACCCTTCTCCCAGCTCTGGAAGCCGTTGAGTCCGCTCTGCCCGGACTTGAACAGACCTTTCTCCAGAGAGTCCAGACGCTCCACCAGAGCGGACGTGTCCTCGTTGTAGGCGTTCTGAGAAGAGTCCATGGTCCGCCGGAACCGACCGATGAACGTCTGCAAGGAAAGACAATGTAAACGGATTAAAACAAGGTGAACTGGTTTGATCTGAATGTGTGTTAAACTTCAGATGTGTCATGAGCTGTCTGCCTGGTAACAGCTGCACCACACAACATGCATGCTCACATGTTTTCTGATCTGATTACGCCCCCTAGCTGCGATGTATGAAATAACTAAACTATGTCTAAGTGGGTCCGATAATTTCATACTCTTGTTTGGATTATCTATTGCTGAGTATTGAGGATTTAATGTAACTCCTCTATGAATGACCAGTTTCAATGAATAGACCTGATAATGGATACCAGCACTCTTTGATATTAATCCCTCGGTGTTGTTGTTGTGCAGAATCTTCACCTGCAGCAGCGTCTGCGCAATATCTGGGTTCTCTGGGCTTTCAAAGTGCAGCATCTGGGATCCCAGGCTGTAGTAGTAGGGCCCCCTCTTGTGCAGGTCCACCACGTTGGGGTCAGCGTTGAACACGGTCCTCCAGCCCTCTCTGTAAACCTTCGGCAGCTCCACAGACAGCACCCTCCTCTTCTTCTCATAGAGACCCTTGGACAACCACAGAGGAAGCTCCATCTTTGTACCCTGAGAGGAAGGACGTCAGATTTTAAAGGGTTATACAATCAATTCAACACATGCTGACCATCTCAGATTTGCTTTCTACGTTGTGTAAATTATATCTGAACCCAAAGACATTTCAGCTCATATCGTCTTTAGTTTCTGAGATATGTTACCTTAAAAAAGGAGTCACTCACAACAACCAAGTCTCAAAATGATAAAGTTCACTGGTTGTTTCTGTCGAACTCGTCATGCTACACGCTTGATGTTTTCAGGGATCGTTCCACATTATTAAATGTCTTGGCCTACAGCTGCATATTTATGTTATTACTTGTTGAATATCAAGAACTTCTTTGATGCTTTGGAGCTGGAAACATAACTTAGAGTTCTGAGGCATTAAAAATTAACAAAAAGAGATTTCAGACACATCTTTATGACAAATTCTACCAGAAAAACAATCAATTAACAATTAATTGATGGGTGATTGAAATATGAGGGTGGCACCTTAAACCAAACTATTTCCAGATATATTAAACATGATCGTTATGGATCTGGTTGTTTTCTTCCATAGTTATAAAGACTTTTATTAACTTTACATATGTATGAAGTCGTGTGCTTCTACATGTGAAAACACTATTATGTCAAATTGATTCAGTTCAATAACAAACTTAAATTTCTAAACTGTGACAGTGAGACAGAGATATTCTGTAAATGTGCAGTAACCGAACAGAAATCTGCATTTATCTTTATCTTTATGTTTTTTACTGGCACGTGTGTTGATTGGTTGATTATAAATAATATAAAGTGAGAAGTATTTATTCTTTAATAGTGTTTATAAGACCTTTTCCTTGATTAGACACATTTACCAAAGCGAGGAGGGAAACAGAAATATATGTAAGAACGTTAAGAACATTTAACCCGGGTTAGTTCTCCACCTCCGCGATGTCCTGCGAGTCACTGGACTTCTCCAGGAAGCCAAGCCGGGGAAAGGTGCACTCGATCCGGACCGGGAGTCTCTCGTGAGACAGCAGGATGTCGTCCAGGGACAAGAAGTTCTCCTCCATCCCGACTCCGGCCTGGACCGGGAAGTACGGCTGAGCGTCCATCTGGGTTCGAGAGAAACAAGCTGAGTAAATCCACCGGACTCGGACCGGGAGCTTCCTCTGTTGTGTTCGTTTCACTTCCTGTTTGAGGCTTTGGCGCCAGGACCTGCGGACCAATCAGAGCCCCGCTGGGAGGTCTAGACTCGAGCAGTCGAGTCATGGACCAATCAGAGCGACGCTGGGAGGTCTAGGGTAGAGCAATCGATCCAAAGTGATCGACCTGAGAATTAACAGATCTTTACTTTTTATACTTATTTATTTCTGCTTCATATTGTAATGAGTAATGGTTGGTTATTAAAATACTTAAAAATACATTAATTTTGTTGTTTTTTGTTATTTAGAAAAATTCCAAAATTGAAACACAACATGCTGCATTAGGGAAATAAGATAAATAAATAAGTGTGATAGTGGACTTACTTTACTACAGTAGTTTTAATTATGTACTAAATAAATTAAGATTTTCCCCTGACATACAAAGTCTGGTGCAATTATGAATTTAGCCTCTAGAGGTCAGAATATTACCATTTAAATTCTGAAGTCCCCTGTTTGAAAGAATGTTGAGCAGAGATGATAATAATCATATAATAATACTACTAGTAATACAAATAGTTGTATTAATAATGATAATAATATTAATAATAACATGTGTGGGTCATGATACACTGAAGTAATTCTCACCAGTACATGGATCCTTGTGGCCCGTCCCTGGAAACACTGGCCATAAGGAACAGGGATGATCTCACCACTAAAGGATTGTAACACTTTATTTGAAGTGGTGCTCACGAGGTATCAGAACCACGTTATGGTCAGAAGCGCTTTAATATCAGATGTAATGAGGAATGAAACACGAGTGGGATTGAATACTTTCTGCAGAAACCGATTTCATACCACATTCAAACTCCATCGAACATCGTCACATGACCGGCGTGCAAAATGGCAGCGAGGGGCCGATGTTCGCCTGCTCACGTCACAAAGCAGTTTGAAAACAGAGGGAAACTTCACGAAGGACAGAAAAAAACTTCAAGAGGGAAAAGATTTAAACACGTAAACTTTTAACATTTAGTTAAAGAGTCAACTCGTCAAAGAATTTAATTAGTCTCTGTTACTGTTAACGGTTGTTTTTAGAAGCTAAATGCAGCAGATGATTTATCGCTTCATACACTAAGTGATTTGTTGGTGTATTTATTTAAAGTGCATTAATTCATTTCTGGCCACTTGAGGGCAATGGAACAACTAATCCTACGCGGTCTGCGGTCCAGACGACTCCATTATGAGACGTTATAGGAAGGGATACTTTGTTTGTTTGCTCTGAAATTTCCCACTTATGTCTTGTATAAAAAATTCCTGCATTTACTATATAAATGAACATTGTCAAACAAGGCTCAGAACGAATTACATGAAGAATTCAAAGCTGCAAGTTGCTGTTTAAGGGATTTAAAGTGTTCTGACTTCTATCTTTTATAAACCATGACTGGTGCAGGTGAAGGACAGAGCAGCACATGTTGTGTGAACGGTGAATTCATCAGTGCACTGAAGAGGCTCATCTGAAAGTCGATCCATTCAGTTGTGTTAAATGTCAAACGTTGTGGTTGAACCACATTTAAAGTTCACCTCAGAGCGATGTTCTCTGGGGATGAGAGGTGATGACTTCACCACCAGTCGACACTAAGAGCAAAGTGTTACCACACATGTTTGAATAAATGATAGATATTGATTGTTCGCCCCCTTTTCTCTGGATTGTGATGTTTGATGCCCGGCCCTCGAGCTTGTTCTGTTGTGTGAGTTGTATGTGTCACAAAATGAAAGTTCAAAATAGAGTCTGTCATCTAGCACAATTTATTCCACCATTTGTTTACAGTAGCTTTTTGTAAATGCAGTTTGTTTGTATGATTTGGTTTGTAGTAGTCTTCATTTATCAGCTCTGGCATTCTGAAGAGTGAGTAACACCCCACACGACTGTAATATTAAACAAATATTGTTAAATATGAACAAATGAATAAATAAGCCCCGTTCAGTGGGACTGCAAAGTCCTTCTTCAGGTCTGAGTGGCTCACGTATCCAGTCGCAGTAACCAGACCTACTCTAGCAGAAACACGATGTGGGGAACCGACAGTAGCATGAATGTCACGCTCACACACACATGCACAAACAGTCATATGCATGGAATCGCACACACACACACACACACACACACACACACTCTCACACTCAAGGCTCTCACTAGAAAATGACGAGTCATGATCACATGAAAAATCTGGCAGATCTAAAAAAAAAAGAAAGAACCAAGAGGTTATATGTATAATTTACAATATGTCATGTCGCTTCTCTGCAGCTGTAAACATCAGCAAAGTAAAGGGAGGACTGCCAGTCGCACACACAGGGAACATGGACATCTACACTGTAAACATTTCAATACATAGACACACACACACACACACACACAGCACTGTCCCAGCCGGCCCTCTACACTGACCTTTCATGCTGTCACACACACACGCACGCACGCACACACACACACACACACGCACACACACACACACGCACGCACGCACACACACACACGCATACACACACTGTTCCAAATTCTCTCAAACACACACACCACATAGTGTACATACACATACGGGATGAAGCCTGACACCGGAGCATCCCAAACGTACATGTCACACAGCAGGAGCGTAAACAACATTGCTGGCCCCTTCACCCCCCCCCCCCCCCCCCCAACCAGAACCTACCTCTCCACCCCGAGTCCTTCAACCGACATCCCACACTTTGTATTATTTCTTTTTGACACTCTCCCTCCCTGTCTGCCCTGGTGTGCACAAACCAGATCAGAACTGTTTCATGTCATTTCTATGAGTCGAAAAAAAAGGAAAAAGAAAGACGAAGCACACCGGAACCGAGTCTTTTTATGAGGATGTCCCCAAGTTGGAGTCCTGTAGTGAAATGAGAGGCCCACAGAATATTATACAAGACTGTTTGTCATAGTTCTCAATCCTCCATGTGTCGCTGCCTTCCAACCTTTTCCTTCTCCTCCTTTCCTTCCTCCCCTGCTCTGCTTTCTCTCCTCTCCCCAGTTAAGGCCATGGGAGGGTTGGACACAGATGACTGGCAGATCTGGATCCAGGTTCAAGATGGAAGGCCGGCTGCTGGAGACCTGTGAGCACCTGTGAGCACCTCAGAGAGTCCATGGCTGAGTTGGGGGGGGTTTGAGGCCTGATGAAGCCCTTTGAGGGACTCGTCTCATTTGTCTGGACGTGGGGGGGTGGGGGGGTAGTGTCTTCAGCGGATGTAAGATGGTGGGCTCGGGAGGGGCTGCCCTTTAATGTACAATGGTGTGATAGTCACATTTTCTTTTTTTTGGTTCACGGGGAATAATTGATCTTGGTTAGGACGATGGATTCTGTCGGGATAAGTGTGTGTTGAACGCTTTGATTGTTTCATTGGATTTGGTTGCGTCTGTGTCCGAGTGTCCACGGCACGACCACGAGATGTTCTGGAGACAGAGAGGAGGTCGGGGGGGGCAGAGACAGACAGACAGAGAGACAGAGAGACATCTGTATTAAATCTAGCACCATCATCAGCGTTGAACAGCATTCAGAGTGTGTGCGTTCTGAGAGTGTGTGCGTTCTGAGAGTGTGTGCGTTCTGAGAGTGTGTGCGTTCTGAGAGTGCGTGCGTTCTGAGAGTGTGTGCGTTCTGAGAGTGTGTGCGTTCTGAGAGTGTGTGCGTTCTCACCTTGAACAGTATTCAGAGTGGGCCTGGTGGTCAGTCAGTCAGACGGATGTTCGGGGCAGGACCGATTGATCTCAAACCAAGAGTCTATACAGCTACAGACACACAGACACACATGATTACTTTCTATAACCACATGTCTTTTACAATACAGCTGCAATTACACAACACACTGAGTTATGTGGGTCAAACGCAGAGGAACAATCAAAACGTAAAGTCATGTTTAAGGAGCCAAGAAATGTAAGAGTAAATATCTGAACTGAATGGTCCTGCAGTCGTAAATAGATTCAGAGTAGTTCAGAGGTTTGTTAAATAACATGTTGGACGGGTTCCATATGCAGAACTCCCACAGAAACAGAACATACACAATGTGCGTTTTATAACATACTGAATAAAGAGAGCGAGGACAATGTTACATCATATATTCATTATTATAAGTTTCCCTTCTTATATATGGTAGAAGAAGACAATTTATTTGTTTGTTCTTCTTTTGTTGAGCTCTAACGCTGCAATATGATTGGCTCAGCAGCAACCAGGCATCTCCAGCCTGCTCTGATGTCTTTACACTTATTATCCAAACACATGATGTGACAGTGATGCATCGTTACAACAGAACCTTTATTATCCACTGATATAATATGTATGAAACCAGAGAAATCTTATCTTTTTCAGTAAGTGGATTTAATTAGAGGAAGTGCCAGATTATAAAACAGGCAGGGAGTCCAAGTGTGTGTGTGTGTGTGTGTGTGTGTGTGTGCGTCACCTTTTGTGGTAGATGCAGAGGCACGGCAGTCTGGCTATGGTGTCCCCTTGCTGCAGTTCCTCTAGACAGATCACACACTCACCAGCATCCCTCGCCAACACGTCATCTGAGGTGGCAGACACACACACACACACAGACACGAGCACGCGCACACACACACACACACACACACACACACACACACGCACGCACGCATGCACGCGCACACACACACATTAATATGGACCAACAATGGCAGGTTGGTGCATTACACACAGTAGATCAGTGACATCTGAACTTTTCAGCTCCTGACCCTGAAAATAACGCTGCCAGAAACTTAACACAATTCTTAAGCCACACGTACAATATACAGATTTAATAATGGATGTCAAAAATAACTGCTCAGTGTATTCAAGGACACAAAACAGTTTTTTGGTGCAGTTTCTAAATCCCATTAAGCTCCATTGAGTTATTGTGAGTAGTCACTGAAGTGATGGGTCCTTTGGTTTGAATCTTTAAACCTTATGGACTTTACCAGTATGGTCCCCCGATGTACAGGTTGTAATACATGATGCTGACTGGGAATCAGACCTGTGTCGTCTCCTCTTTATTCTTAAAAAACATGTAACTTCTGATCAGCAAGTGTATTTGTGTGTTCATGCTGAGGCAGCAGTCACAGCAGAGTTTTCCTTTCTCAGCCTTTTCTGCAACTTAACAACTGTTTATTTCAACCTTTCAACCGTCAAAATGTTCAGTGGCTCGATTCGGCCCATTTGTCAGCGAGTGCCGCAGAGCGTATTAAATCTAAAGTCAACATCTGATCCAAGTTTTCATAATCAAGTGAAGAGTCTCGTAAAATGTTTAAAAAATGAGGTCATCTGAGTAAAGTCCTCACGTCAGAGAGAGTGAAACTCTGATTCTAACCAACCTCCATCCACTTCCACTGTATTTCACAGCTGTAGGATTTTATTCTTACTTTGAAAAAGTATTTTGTGAACCAGCGTGTGACCTGAAATCCAGTTTGCAGAAGCTGAAACGAGGTCAATGCAGAATATACGTTGAAACATAATGTGCTTCACTAAATGTTTAACAGGAACTGCACTCAGAGAGACGGTACACCCGCTGCATGCACTCCTAAATAGTCACTCTGTGCTGCACTCTAAAATGTTTAAGTGTCACAAGTTAAAAGTTATAAAATGGACAAAATGAAGACATATATTTATTCTTATTCTATTCATATTTTCAATACTGCATTGTTTTTAAATAGTTATTAATGCAACTTTTATCTGAAGTAAAGACGATTCCAGTGTATGTATATGAGCTTTAAATGTATTATGCATTAGCAAAAACTTCGGTGTCATGCCGTGACCTTGACCTTTAACCCCTTACAATGCAAATTGCATTAAAACTGTCCGTGTTATTGCTGTGACCGACGGCTCAGATCTGCAGGTGTCGTCAAGAGGCTGAAATATGTATTTGAAAGTGGAGCAGAAACCAGGTTTCCATGGAGTCCAGTCTGTTCAAGATCCACGACCAGGATCCTGGATCTGCTCTGTGATTCAGATCTGCACCAGAATTCAGTGGACTCTTCCCTGAGCCTCAACTTCCACCAAGTTTAATGGTTGTTTGGTTTAATCCTGGTTACAAACCAACAGTCCCATTAAAGCTGCACCACACCTCCAGTCCTTTAAGTGACTCGACATGTGGCCCGTGAATCAGAGGAACTGAGATGTAAGATGAGTGACTCTGCTCAGGTCTCTGAATCATGAGCTCTCTCCTCACCTGGCCTAGTTTCCCTCTTGACCTTCAGTCGTCTCTCTCGACTGCCGACTTGCCAACAGACATTTGACATCCGGCAGCTTCTCATCGGTTATGAGCTGGAAGTGTCGAGTGTGCGTCTCTGAATCACGACACTTTTATGTCTCTCTTTGTGTCCCGGAGTGACCCGAGGACTCGAGAGGTAAAACTGCACAAAATGCCTCGTTCTTTGATTTTCTGTCTCTAATTCCAGCCTCCTGACTTCTGTGTGTGTCTCCGTGTCCCCCCCCCCCCTCCCTCCCTGTGTGCAGGGCTATATTTAGCGGGGGGGGCATTAAAATATCATCATGCAAAGTCAAAGCCCAGAAAAGATCCAGTGGTCAGATCATGTGCTGCTACCTGCAACCCCCACATGCTTCTCACCACAGGACGGGGCAGAGACACACAAACAGCACTTTGGGATTCTGTGTTTTCATTTGATTGGCCACATTTTGATTTATGCAAGAAATTGAAGCTGCAATCTGTAAAGACGGAGCATTTAGTGTCACAGCTGCAAAGTCAGGAGACTTTTCAACCTCACTGGACTAAACATGCTGGTTTTAGTTTTTAACCTTAAAGACGTAAGTTTAGTTTAAATATGCTTCATAACACATCTTAATGTAGAGACGTTCTGCATCAATCCAATCAGAGAAAACCAAACACACCTCTGGTCCATGTGATTAAAAAGGGACTCTGAGTCCAGAGCCTATTTAAATGACCTGCAGGGGGCGACTCCTCTGGTAGTTTCTATAGAAAGTGACTTCTCACTTTATAACGTCAGTAACATTCAGGAGTTTATGTCTCAGTCTCTAGTTTCAAGTCTTCTTCAAACAGCTGATGTTCATTTAGTGAATTATGATCATTTAGAGTCAAACAGACCATAAAGCACCAAATGTGTTGGGGGGGGGCTACAAGTGAGATTGACAGCTAGTACCGTCCAATGGGTGCATTGATCTCTCATCCAGGCTCCACCCCCTGCTCCTCCAAATATGGTTACTTCTGGTTTGAAAAAAAAACAAGATGGTGCTGAACAAGTTGTCAAACTGAGGCTTCACACAGATGATTTCTACAACCTGGATATTCAAGCTTTAAGAATAGATATGATAAAACATTACCATATAATGGGAGGAGTCTCTGTAAATATGTTTTCCCAAAAAACGTCCATCTGATCTGCTTGAAACTTGGCAGGTGTGTTGCAGGAGTGGATTTGGTGCAATGTGGACATGTGACGTACGAACGTTGGGAAGTGACGTCATCGATCGCAACAACGACGCATCTCAGCGACTCTGTATCAGTATTTTCTGTTTATTTCATGTACACTGAGAAAACGACTCTTATAGTTGTTATTGTCTATAAACTCTTTCAGTGTCAAGTATGAAGTTCTTTCTTTGTTTGAGCTTTTCTCAAAAAAAACTGCAACTGACAACACCACAGGTTTATGAGTCTCTCCTTTGCAAAAGTATTCAGACCCGGACTCTGTCTCTCCTTTGTCGAAGCCCCTTTGACAACAATTACAATCTTCTGGTATAAGCCTCAATGAGCTTTGCACATCAGGCCAATCCTCTTACTCCCCGTCAGATAGGATGAGAAGCATCTGTGAATCTTCAGGTCTCTCCACAGATGTTCTAGAGGGTTTAAGTCTGGACTTTGGCCGTCAGGGTCACTCGAGGACACTCCAGCATTGTCTTGACGTCGGGTCAATGCTGAGCTGGAAGCTGAACCACTGCCCCAGTTTCAGGTCACCACGTGGACTCTGGAGCGGACGACCTCTCTGTACTTAGCTGCATTCAGTCATTACCTCAACTCACTGCAGGGACGCCATCCGCCAGCAGGAGGCGTCGCAGCAGGATCGTCAAAGCAGCCGCTTGCCTGAGCTGAAATCCCACAAAGTCATTGCAGTCCTTTAAGTGTGTGATTACATTTTGTGCAGCTATTGTGTGTTAAACGCTCAGCGATGTGTCGATGTGCACCAGTCAGTCGGCCCCAGGTGATTGACAATAGACGCCCGCGCATGCTGGGGAACGAGATAAGCTGCAGCTCGGCCTGTTTTGTGGGTCGCAAAAAAAAATCAGAGCAGAGAGAACGAGGGACAGGGAGAGGGAGGGAAGAAGCTCCGGAGATTACACAGCGGGAACAGAGGCAGTCAGACGGACGGACCCCCAGAGGAACGGGGGACAGAGGGAGGATGAAAGGGGAGTAATTTGCTGGAAATAAAGAGTGACAAGACAGACAGAGCAGGGGGGGGGGGAAAGAGGCAAGAGGAATTATGGGAGTCGTTCTCCTTTTACCCTCTCTCCTCTCATCCATTATCAGCCATCGGGCCACTCCATCACTCTGGATCCCATCTTCCTGAAGACAGCTTCACTCTCCTCTCTCTGTCCGTCTTTCAATCTTCTTTCCACTCGCTCGGAATTCAGCTGCAGGCTTCAAACTTACATTATTGTTTAAATGCATTGGGCCTTGTGGGGCCAAGAGGACAGAGGACACCCCCCCGCTGCCCTCTTTAGTGTGGTTACATTATCATAATCATCAGAAACACGACGCTACTGTCCTGAGTGCACACACACACACACACACACACACACACACACACACACACACACACACACACACACACACACACACACACACACACACACACACACACACACACACACACACACACTACAAGGTGACCTTCAGGCTCCGGATCAGACGCACATGTACACGGTTGTGAGTCGAACTAGTAGCTGTCAATCAACGGGCTGCTAGGGGCAGTGAATAGACACGGCTGCTGTCAATCATGTGTTTCCACACAGCACCAGGAGTGGCTGCACAGGCCATAATTAAAACATGCTGAAGGCAATAAATGGCAGCCTGGGAGGTCGAGAGTGTGTCTGCAGCAGTAACAGTAGTAATACATCAGTGTGGAAACAATGAGAACAGACACGTCAGCGACAACTCGCAGCATCACTACACGTTGAGGTTTGACTGAACCGACAATAAAAACAGGTGTAAATCGTATAAATAAAAGATAATATTAATATTATGAGGATTTCCTGTCTCTAATCAGGACGAGAGCTGACCTTCAGTTTGGTAATATATGCAAAGCTCCACCCACAGTAAAGTCCTCCTGATAATCTCACTCAGTATCATTTGTGTCTTTTTAACACGAAACCTTTTGCTCATAGCTTTTGTGCCGCCTGCCGAGCCTGTAGGGGGCAATAAAGTCTACATCAACAACCCATCAAATACCAGAGAAGCAGATCGTGAGCCTGCTCCGCGAGCTCGTTATTTAACGTGTAACTTTTAGTTTGGTCCGTGTCCCGTCTGCTCACACTGAAGAGGCGGTTTACAAGATGCCACAAGAAGCCACAAGATGCTGTGGTTTCACTTTTAGTAGCTGTCATGTCGTCCATCTTTATTTACAGTCATTGGCACATACACAAGAATGCAATTTACAATACAAACGCAATTTCAAACTAACAGCACTTTAAGTTTGGAAGATATCAAGTTAATTTAACTCCTTTAAAAAGGACAAAAACATATTATTTAATTATCCTCACTGTGGTAAATCAGCCTCTAGAGATGACGGCATTCAGTTCTCATGTGGGAACAGAAGAACGACTTTAGCGTCCGGCCTGAACCACGCAGCCTCGGCAGCAGCAGGAAATCCTCCGTCTGACTGTGTTTGGCAGCAGCACCATATTACAGACATTTCACTAATTGGATGAGCTTAGAGGGAGAAGCACACTCACCCAATTTAGATCCATTTTCTCCTGGTAAACCTCTTCTGGCTGTAATTATGAGTTCAGGTGTTTGGCCTCAGTTTGTGTCTGTACGAGCTTCACTCAACATCCGGACTCCACAGGGAACAACAAGGAGAGTCTGAACCAGCTTCATGTGTTTGTTCCACAGCTTCATCTGATCTGTTCGTTCTGGTTTCATGTTGTAATTTAGGGACTAAAGAATCATGTCTGAGAAGCTTCGACTCATGTGACACAGTCAAGACCTTCAAGACATGAATGTTATTTAGAGTTTAAACCTCTTTCCTTCCTGAAACAGGAGAATTCCTACTTCTGAGCCTGTGCTTAACCCTCAGACTTGACCTGTAGGTTCCTGCCTCACACAGAAACACACACATCTCGTGAAACAACATGTCGTTTGTTACACGCGTGTTGAACGAGGTTGTGTTAACTCGTTCCATGAATTTTCATGATTTCTTTCTTGTTCCTCTCATTCATATTCATCATGTTTTGGGAGGAGTAGCTCAACAACACCGGGGGTCTGTTGGGCCACCGTCTCGTCATGAATATTTATCAGCACAGCAGCAGAAACAGGAGACTTGGCACAACAGACGGGAGACCAATAAATATGACCAGGGCCAGAGCCAAAATCAATTCAGTATTTATAGCCTGGGTTCTCCGTCCAAAGACCAGGATCTGTCACACAAAGAAAAGGTCCGGAGAGAAGTTCTTACCGTTATAGGAGAGGCGAGGCTTGCTTAGACACATGATGAAGTGAACTTCCATTTCATTGGACGCCACAGACTTGGAGCAGACAGGACACTTGAATCCTGGGAAGGACACAAGAAAACACATCAGTGATATAAAGATGAGTGTGAAAGAAACAAGTATCGACTCAAATCATGATCTGTGATAGTTTCTGTCACCGAGCTGACAGCAGGACGCTGTTCACTGCCCCCTGTCACACTCCACCTGACCACCAGGGGTCCCTGTACTTCCTGTTTCCACCTGTTTTCCTTTTCCCCTCCAACCTATTTACTTTTCTACTTCCTGTTACCTGCAAGTAGTCACCTGGTGTCTTTTTGCTGCTAGTTGATTCATCCATCCCTCCATCACAAACAGATGAGCACCCCCCCCCCCCCCAGCACAGATCTGTGTTTTAAAGGCTGCGCTACTTAATGTTCTGGATGTTTTACATTGCATTGACTTTAAAAGCAGGTCCACTCTGACCTTAGCAGATTAAATGACAAATCCATTACACTCTAAATAAAAGAGAACCTGTGTCTGATGTGGTTTGAGGCATTGAATCATTTGACACCCCCCCTCTCGATTCCCCAGTATTCTGAGAAAGCTCCTGGAGCGTTAAGAAGTGCAACTGCTGCATTTCACACCAGCTAAAGGTCGGACCGATGATTTGAGATGAACAAACAACGTCCACACAATAAAGAAAACGCTTCAACCGAGGAAATAGTTTGAAATGGAAATCAGTGCACGTTGATGTGTGTGTGTGTGTGTGTGTGTGTGTGTGTGTGTGCTTGTAGATCTTTATGTTGTGTATTCAGTGGATTCTACGTGTGCATTCATACAGTAATTACACTTTAACTCTGCTTCAGAACTGATGGAAAACACACATCCATACTTCAAAAGGTCACATTCGATTTGTCAAGTGGTTAAGTGGTTCGTCACGGCCGAGTGAAAACTGTCTGTGTGTGTTTCCATGGACGGTTTCCTCTCCGAGTCCAGTGGAGACGTGAGCTGCTAATTACTCTGCTCAAGCTTCTCATTAACTCTGACTGGACTCTGAAGATGCAAACTTCAGAGAAAGATTCAAGTGGAAGATGTCAACATATCATATCAACATAGCTTTTGATTTTTGTTTGTGCTGAACGCCGAGATTTAACTTTAATGTAATTCATGGACCAGACAAAACAATTTAAATCTTGAATGAAAAGGAGCAGAAAGTAATAATATTATAAAATCGGTCTATATATTCTTTCACAAGACATTAATTAACAAAGCAAATAGTTCAATAAAATAAAATAATCAGAGATCAAAAAGGGCCAGTGTGTTTATTAAAGATATTTGCTCATTAACTAAACGCCTGTGGTGTGTTTTAGAACCTCGGTCCCTGCAGGTTTCACCACTTGTGTCCTCTCTGTTGTTGTGTTCGCTGCGTCTGTGTCACTCATCGCCTCATGTGCTGTTTGCATGCACTCGATTAGACTATATTGGTTTAACACATAACAGATAATCAGATCAACCGCTGGGCCACATGAGGCCAGTTCGGCCGCTGTGCGACGGAGGAGCGCTCCAAGTCAGAGCAGCTCCACTCGTCACAGATGTGCTGGAGCAGGTGCTCGAGTTTACAGAACTTACTTTGAGTTTACTCGTCACACAAATCAAGTTATGGCACAAACAGGGAGAAAGTCAAACTCAAACAAGCCTCAGCTTTTTAAACCTCGATCCACTGACACCTTCATACACACGTCCCTCTACCACAACTACTGATATGAAAAGAATCCATGATACGTAGATATAATAGACAGTAGTTACCAGTGATTCTTTATCTTTATCATTATGATGAAGAAAAGTAAGTTGAGGCTTCATACTTCAAAGTTTAACCATTAACTTTATTATCAATAACCATAAATTAATAATAAAAAAGGTTTTTTAGTCTGTAAAACAAAAGTTTTCATACTTGCAAACATAAATGCAGATAGTTACATGTCTATGAAATATATCATTAGGTGGTTAATTAAAGAAATGCACTTGACTGACTCGACTGTGACACTGCAGCGATTTAGTTTCCCTCAAAGTGCACGAAGCAGATTGAACTGATGAATCTTACACAACTATTGTTATTAGATCTCCGTTTCTTTAATCTGTCCAGGATTTTGGAATATTAGACGTTGTTTTTGTCATATTTATTTATGGAGAATTCCCACGATGGAAACCATTGTATCAGACCTGCTGAACATGTGATAACAATACAAACAATAATAGTAATAACAATAATAATAAAGACGTCATGTTTCAAGCAGTTTAAAATGTGTTTGGCTGTAAACAGGATCATCTGTCATGTTGCAATGTTACACAACATTTCATTTAAGAAATCTGTGCTACAGACGTACACTTGTTTACACACACGCACACGCACACACACACACACACACACACACACAGACCCCCTCCCCTCTTTGCACGTGGCAGCTGACCCACTTTTCCCTCGGCTGCTATTTACAGATGCTCCATAGGGACGAGCAGAGAGATGAAGGAAATGAGTGAGAAAGACGTGCACGAGGAAGGTGAGACAGTTCAGGCATTCGAGGAGAAACGACAGTTTGTGATACACGGTCCAGCATGGAGAGTTGTGTGTGTGTGTGTGTGTGTGCGTTTGGCTTCAGCTTAGCTGAGCACCACAAATCCTTGAGGACATTTCATATTCAGGGAGCGCAGGAGGTCACATAGGGACAAAAGTAAATCATAGGACAAGATCGTAGATTAATTCTATTGCTGCCTGTATACGTGAGAGTGTATATCTGGATGTGTGTTAGTGCGTACGAACGTGTGTGTGTGTGTATTTGTGGCAGTTGTGCTGTGCACTACACCCTTGAGGATCTGCTTTATGTTGAATTGGCACATTTCTCTCAAATCATTTTCCGGACTGTCCCGGCCGTGGAGTGCAGGTGAGGTCAGTCAACGCCACGCAGCACTTTTTCACTCTGGGCCGCGGGATGCTTTGGACCAAGTGAGTCCAGCTTCTCCCGGACTTACGTCTCACCGGCTGCTGCTGAGGAGACGGGTTTTAGAGTTTAATTGGAAATACAGAATTCTGTTGTTTACAACTCAGTGGAGACGTGGGGGGGGGGATCTCCAAAGTTAGTTGGACCTAAGATCCCTAAGCACAGTCGCAATGTTCTCTGGTATTGAATGGATCCCTGACGTAGACTTTATCACCACCTACTGGCCCGGGTGCTTGTTTGAGCGTTTGTATGATGACTTTAAGACTTTTGAGTAACATTCCAGTGTCCCGCAGCCCCGCGATCAAACTTACACCACGTCTACACACATGTAGCCTGAGCAGCAGCAGAGGCCTCAGCGCTTTGCCTGTGTCTAGACAAAATGCATTCAGGCACTCAGAAGGTCACCCCAGTTTTGGCAGCACTCAAACACTTGAAAGCTAAAAATACACGTCAGGTCGTGTTTACGCGTGTTCACCGGGAGTAAAACACGAGGATGTGTAGACAGCTGCAACAAGAGCAAGTCTCCTCTGTTACGTGGACACGAGTCAAAGTACGTCTGAGACCTGGTTTCCTCCGACCAGTTACAACACAAGGGTTTATTAATGAGATTAACTCGTCAGGTTGCATCACACAAACAAGCTGCTCCACACGATGATCTGTCACTAAATATTTACAACCAGTAACTGTCGTGTGTTATTACTGCAAAGCTGCAACTCATCTGTGAGACGATGACATTTTGAAATTGCATTAAAGACTTTAAATAAGTGAAAATGTTGGTGATGTTCACTTGGTTTTGTTGTGAACTGTATATATTAATCATATATTCATAAAAGAAAAGTTAAGAAAAAGGCAAAGTTATGCATCGAACCCATTTAGTGACAGAGAAACTGCCTTCAGGTACGAGGGGGATTCATGTGCATCATTTATGCATTTAAATTTCAAAAATGCACGACTTAAAAAGCGCAGCTCATTTAACTCTGTTTGTCTTTTGTAGTGGCTGCAGGTGCCAGGACTAAAGTGAATGTTGTGTTATCCTGTTGTCGGTCAAACCTCTGATGTTTTAATCAGGGAAAACATCAGCGAATCAAGGTTTCACAGAAAAGCTGTTGTGGTACAACAATTAACATTCAGTGAGTGGGGAGGGGGGGGGGGGGACTCAAATGCTAAATCAGTCATCAGGCTTCCAGTTTCGATTCTCCTGCAGCTGGCTCCTCACTGGGATGATGTTTTCTGTCAGGAGGACGACCGCGTGGTCAGCGGCCACATCTGATTGGTCACATTTTAATGAAGATTAAAAGTATATTTCTTTTTGTTAGTGTACGCCCTCATTTAAAAGGTTCTGCACAATCTGCCGTCACTGAAGGAGATGAGCACGAATCACAGTATTTAAAGAAGAAACAAATATAACATTTACTTTGGCAGATCACCGTCATTTATCTTTGTTCGTGGATTTTTCCAGCAGCAGATTGGATTGTTGTTGAAAATGTCTCTGTCAGTCGGCGACTGTCAGAAGACTGGGAGCTCTGGTGAATATCAACAAGAGGAAATCTGGTCCCTTCAATCACCACTAAGATGGAAAATACTCAGAAAGAACTCTGGTGTGGCAAAAGTAATAATAAATACACAGCTGTAGTTCTAATTTACAATAACTTAAATATACTAATATAGCCTTAAACATATTTATGTTTCACTAAATTGGGATTCAAATGAAAGAAAAAGAAATATAATGTTGACAATAAAGAGTTGTGCTGATCAGAGAAGAGAAGTAAAGAGAGGCCCTGATAATACACTAATGCAAATGAAGAATATCTGTTATCATAACCACGAGTCATTCTCCTTTTTGAATGTTCTTCTTTTCTTGCATGTTTGGTGACGACATGTTGATAAAAGGTGGTAAAATGACATAAAATCTATTAAGTGCTTCACAACGGTTGCAAATTGTAGTTTGTGGAAGTCTCCCAGTGAAATAAGAGGAAAAAATAAACCAAAACACAACATCTTGTTTGGTGAAATTAAATTATTCCGCCCACGAACGCAAACCTTGCATGACCAAGCGATAACAGTGATGGAGGCTGAATAGATGGAGCTGTCACACACTCGGAGATGAAAGTGCTATTAAATGGTCCCACGGAGACTTATTCTTGTCAACCCCTGCTCACACACACACACACACACACACACACACACACATTACAGGTGAGGTCAGTCAACTCAATCTCTGGCCAATGCATATTTCATCATGCCGTGGCAGCCTGGCCGCGCCGAGCCCCTGACTCAGCGAGGCCAGATTACCTGTCCACCGATGAAGACCTGGGAATAACAAAGACACTTGTGCCCGGGCAACGCCATTAAGTGTCTGTCACGAGGAAGAGGAGCCACAGATAAACAGCACCGGTTACATCAGCTATGAAATGTCTGCACATTGTGGCTCAGCAGGACAAGAGCGGCCATATTTGTTTTTAAAGGTTCGGTCTAACTGAGATTGATATTAATTTAATCCTCAGGACAAACACATGTTGATGATTTATTTAATTAGCACAAAAACAAGAGAAGAAGACAATTCACCTTCCAGCAACTCCAACTCTGTTCTTTATTTACATTTATTTGAATATCGTTTAAAACTGTTTAAGACTTTTGAGATTTGGCCTGTTTTTTGATCGAGAAATAATCCGTAGAGCTTGATCTCCGTCGTCGTCCAGTGTCAGAGACCTTGGATCATTTTTCTGATCTGACAGCAGCGAGCCGTTCCTCTCTCAATCCTCTAGCCACATCCAATCTAATACATTCAATCGTTGAATGTTGACAGCAGCAATATTTAAGATGAGCCTGATAGATTTGTGTAAGAAATCAGACGATATGTGACGTCTTCATTTGTTCTGATTCAAAATGATTCATTTAGATTCTTCCTTGGAACACAGATATTTTGGGGCCTTTTCAGGGACAGAGTGAAATGTGAGGAGAGAGAACGGGGGGGGGGACAGTCTCTGCAGGACAACTTGATTTATATTGATCCTGAGATGATTCATGAAAGATGTTGGTCTTTGCCTCTGGTGGTTTTTTGGTAAAGGCAAGTAAGATGTGGGCTGTAATAAAAACCCCTTCAGGGCTCTTGAGTCACCTTGTCAGGGCTTGTTCTGCAATAATCGCTTACTTAACAACTCTTAATTGCCCAAAGGTCGCTCGGCAGAGTGAACAGAGGCTGCAGCCGATAAATCGGACAGTGAAGCACACGATGAGGATTTTATTGTGTTTTGTTCAATCAAGTTCAAGCTCAGTCATCGGTATTTATTTGGTAAAGAAACCAGGTTAATCCAAACAAAAGATATTTAATCATGCTCTAATGTTATATTATCTTTTTATTTATAATGTCCAGGGTTTCAGTTGAAGCCTCTGATTATAAGAGGTGTGGAGGATTTAGTGGCCTCTAGTGGTGAAGCTGCAGATTGCAATGAACTGAGTTAACCTCACCCCCTTCGCTTCTGAGCTTTGACTCAGTAGATCAGTCAAAACAACTTCAAAGTCTTTAAAAAGCTTTGTTAAGGTCAATTTTTCAGAATCTGGAGAATAAGCAGATGTTGGTGTTTTTCTTTTCTTCAGCTCTTTTGCTTCAGGGAGACGAGGATCATGGGTAATATCCCCAGTTCAGTTGTATTGACAGATTGAAAGGTTTTGTCTCCTGAACATGAAAAACAACTCAACCGAACACAGTTAATCGGCGCTTGTGGCTGCAGAGGCCGCTGCTCGTACGATGTGTTGCTTTAAATCAGAGGGAAAGGAATCAGTCAGCAAACACCGACTCATTCATTAAGTCTCACATTGACGGATCCTTTATCTTCAGTCGTACGGAACAACACCTCAACTAGTCTTTAGTAAAAGCACTTGTACGCAGTGAATGACTGTGAGACACAGCAATACTGCAGCAGACAGTATAATTAAAACATGGATCAGCCTGTCTCGTAATGATGAATAATGTCCAGGAGGGGACGGCTGGACTGCAGATAGCCACGGTCATCAAGAGGAGCCGGTTTAAATCACACCGGAGCCTGGGAGCGTAATGGCTGCACAAACAACTCTCCCAGATCCAATCAATAGCACCGTAAAATCTGGACTGTATTCAAACCTCACATAAAATATCCGCGGAATATTAATTACTGAGAAGACGAAGGCTCAGGCATTGTTTTCACTCCTGAACGTTATCTGTATCAACAGTGGACACTTGGTGGATCGGCGTCAATAGCTGCAGAGGACAGACAGACGTCGGAGGAGGACGGGGGAGACTGGTTTAACTGTGCCGTAAAATGAGGATCACAACAGTGCGGGGGCCGAGGGAGAGATGAATCATCGGGCCGTCGACTTTACGGTGCAGAAGTGAGAAGGAGGAGAGGGCGGGGGGGGGGGATGAAGAGGGGGGGCAGTAAAGCAGAGAAAAGAGGAAGGCCAGACAGAAAGTTGACGGTAAAACACAGAGTGCACAGGGGAGCGATGGCAAAGGAAGAGGGAGAATACTGAGAATTAAAACATGGAGGGAGTGAAGCTGAATTATGGGACTGAGCACTGGGGTGCGGGGGGGAAGTGGTGAGATGAGGAGGGGAATCAGGGTGAAATTATCCAAAGGGCCTGAATGTGAAAATGTCCAAGTCAGGCCAACATGTTTCTGTGTTGTCCCCAATGAGTGGTTGTGACAGGTTCCACAGAAACACGTTAAGTCCTGATATCCAGTATTCAGCTGCTTGCAGACACAAACTGAACTCCACACATCTTCCTGAGATTCTCCTCAGACGTTCAGCGTGACAACTCAAATGTCTGAGTCAGGAGATTAAAGAACATGTGATTTCCAGAGCAGAGTTTACGTCGTGTCCCGCCTCCTGCCGCTCTACCCTCAGGTGAACTCCATTTGGAGATTTTCCTGTTGTTGTGAGAACGTTTCCGACCCCCACAACCTCCTGCTGCGTTCCCCATGTGTGAAAGGAAAACTCCAGAGAATATCCAGACCCAATCTTCTGGACATTTTCCAGAATTCATGTCTGAAAAAGGCTTGAGTGTGGTTTTAGTTTAGAAAAAGAAAAAGAAGCGGAACACACACAGAAATACATCAGCTGTGATCTTTTTAATTTATCTGTATTCATAGCTGTTATTCTCCAAAGTGTCTGCACCTAAAACACCTCCAAAGCATCACTGTGTGTGTTTCAGGTAAATTAAAGATGGAATCTTGGCCCCGGATATTAACTTTGAGGCTGATGTGTTGTCAGTCAACAGCCAATGGGCTCAGAGATCCAACGAGATCCAACAAGAGTCAGGGAGCAGCTTGGAAATGAAAAACCAACGAGAGGTTGCAGGTTCTGTTATGTATGTGAATTGGTGCGGTGATGCCAGGCTAGAAGTTTTCAACTCTGTGGAGGGGAAGCTGGAAACCGATCCAGTTGGAGATGTGCACACACAGACAGACACACACACTCACAGACACACACACACACACACACACACACTCTCCATGGCAGACAGGCTGAAGGCAGAGATTCTACTGCAGAAGCACAACAAAGCCACTCTGGGACTTCAGCTCTGTGGCGTGGCAGACTGAAGGCGGAGATTGAACACACAGAGGCACTCCAGGCGGGTGGTGTCAGGCAGGCAGATCGTCGAGGAGGAGACAGAGAGAGGACACCATTAATACTACAGATGGAGTCTGAGTAGAAGCAGCCGGGCACGAGGACGCAGAGGAGGTGAGAGGAGCAAGAGAGTCTTTGTGTTGAGTAGTGGAACGGATTTTCTAAGAATAACCAAAGACTGGATGAAGTGAATCATTAAGTGAGAAACAGAGACACCAGGACGAGACGTTAAAATACTGACTGAGTATCTGTATATTAACAGATGAGAAGAGAACAAATATATCATTCATTTTCAGTCCCATACATTTTTAATAACTGAAATGTAATTATCACACAGACTACAAGGAGTGGAGGAGTCTTACTGAAACAAAATAAGAGGCTGCATCTGGTTATGAAATGTGCATATGTTGTATTTTATCTCATCATTAAATTAAACAGGGCACCTTTATTTTTCAAAATAAAATATGCTGTTAAAAAGTGTGTCAGGCCCATTATGCTTGTTGCTGTTTTCTGGCTCTGGCAAAAGGAAGGAAGATTTATCTAATTAAGAAATTATGGCTTCAATTTTGGAATTAGAGACTCGTCGTCCATCCATCTTTATTTTTATTTAATTTACCGTCTTTGCATTTCACTACGAACAGCTTCCTCCATGTTGTTTTCTCCAACTTGATAATGTGGCAGCAGGAGTTGCACAAGCTCCACAAATAAAGCAATACACAAACAGCCATTGCACTATTTGTATTACACGTACACACCTTTCTGTGGCAGACAGGAGGAAGCCTGATCGGCAGCAGCCCACCACCTGTCATGACCATAAACAGCGGCCCAGGGAACTGTTGGCTCGATTACATCACAGCTTACAACAACTAAGGCAACTCTCGCCAACAGTCCCTCCTCACCTTCCCGGAAAGACCAGAAGTTTCCATGGGAACAGGAAAGAACAAGAGAAAAAATAGACGAGGGAGATGGAGAGATGGAGGAGAGGATGGATGTCGGGGGAGTAGAGAGGAGCGAGCTGACAGAAACAGAAAAGTGAGGAGCGTGTCTTTTGTTTTGTTTTGTCACACGGGGAGGTAACGTGACCTTGGATGAAGGTGAGAGGAAGAGGAGGAGGGGAGAGGTGAAGCGGGAGAGGGAGGGAGGGAGGGAGAGATGTATAATTATACGGCGAAAGAGAAGGGACGGGGCTGCAGCTCGAAGACAGCAGAGTAATCCTGAGCTTTGGGCCCGAGAGACGCAGCGTCACCGCAGGTTAAATCAGTACGTTTGTCTCTGGACGCTCAGTCAGACCCTCGGAGACGTTTTCTCCAGACAAAACAGAGACATCAGTTACACAACACGATGAACACAACTGTGAACAACTTCAACACACACACACACACACACAGGAGACATTTGTGGATCATTTTAAAACATAATCCAGGGCTACTTTCATAATAATGTGTTTTCATTTAAAGAAGCCGTTTTAAAACAGAAACGAGCTCCACATCAGTGACTCAGTGGAGAACAAACCTCCACAAGGAATTCAATGATGCTGATACATCGTCACAATTGTTCATAGATTTGATAAAAACAATTAATCAAATCATTTCTGCCACATGTATCAGATATGTTCAGACGTTTGTGTTCGTCTCTGTTGATCACAGAAGTGGAAAAACCAACAAGAATTCATGGAGCATTTCACCTCAAGACACAGGCGCTTGTGACTGGAAGGTCGCTGGTTCGATACCCAGACTGGCAAAGTTAGATCTGGTTGATAAATGTGAATACTGTGGTGCCCTTGAGCAAAACCCTTTAACCCCAACCCTCTGCCCAGCATGTGAATGTGACAGGGCCTCACTCTGAAACTGGGAGGCCCTGTCACAGCTTCTCCTGCTCCCAGTCAGCTCAGTCACATGTTGCTCCTTAGAAAGTCTCTTTACTTCGCCCTGACGACATTCAGACGCTGACCATAGCAACGGTCGCCATGCCCACCGACGGCCACGGCTGCTCCTAATTGGCCAGTCTGTTGCAATTACAGTGTATATGGTGTTGACATTTAGCCACAGGAGTGATGCAACCTTTGATAGCTCACCCTTTATAGCTTTCAGATGACTGAACGCTCTCCAGGGACCATTTCAGATAACGCTAACCCCCCAAAAAGTGCTGTTTTCCAGACACGTCTGTCACACCTCTAATCGTTTCCTCTCTCTCTCTCCCCCTCCTTTTCTTTAACTGCAAATGCATGTGTAAATAGTTCTTGTCTGTCGGGAAGGGAACAGTGCGGCTGAGGCAACAATCGCCAAGGTGAGGGGAAGCGTGCGTGTGAGCCGCGTGCACATCGAGAGAAACAGCAGCGATAGGCAGCTATGTGGTTGTCACAGCAACAAAAGCCCATCTCCCAACCTCACTCCCATCATCTCATTCTACCCTCGTATGTATGCAGAGCGTGGATGTGCGTGTCCTCATATGCCTCGACTGTGTGTGCACTGCACTGAGTTAACAGGGAGGAAAGAGACAGGCAAAGATGGGGAGTGTGTATGTGTGTGTGCATATATATATATATATATATATATAGTATGTGTGTGTGTCAGAGAGATAGAGGCAGAGGAAACAGAAATAAATTGCAGTGCTGACCTATATTCTCGAATCCTGCAACCAGACAGTTCAGCGGCACAGATGTTCCCCCCCCCCAATCCCCGTGTTCCTGAAACCCTCGGCTGTGAAATGAAGCCACAACGCCGACCGCGTGGACGGGACTCGTTCTAATTATGCCTGCGTGTCCCCATGTGTCCCGCGCTCGCTATGCATCAGTTTTTTTTTTGTTACTTGTTTACTTTGTGTGTGTGTGTGTGTGTGTGTGTGCTGTTGCAGTGCACGTGGGAGGATCTGTGCTGATTTATTTCTGCGCTTAAAGAAACACAGATTTCCGGCCTTGTCCCCGTGTGCAGCCTATATGTCAGAGTATGGACGCCGTCACTTTTTTTATTTATTTATTTTTTTAAATCGACCCAAATCCTAAATCTGATGATGCAAGCAGAGACAGAGCAGAAGACTTATTCCATTCTCTCTACTGAAGGGAACTGAGGCACAGTTTATCTTTACGTCCACTCGTTTCATGGCTACGATGAAATAAAAGCACGAAATCAACTGATCCAATGTTGTAAAGTCTGTTTGTGAGCATGTGTCTTCTACTGTGCTATTGTCCATCAGGCTAAACACACAGGGACGTGAAGGGGGGGTCAACAAAAGAGAATTAATCAGATTAAACTCTTGTTTTTTAGGCATTTGGATCAGTTCCTCTCAGTAACTCATCTACATCTATACACTGTGTTTTCACTGTTTCTGTCCACACACGTGTTTTGGTTCTGTATCAGTTTTTATCCCCGTCCATGCTAACGTGTCTGAACATGACACTAACGTTCACTGTGCATGCACGTACACAGGAATTGCTCCAGAACTCCAGATAATATCCTGACGTTCTCCGGAGGGAATCCTGACGTTGTCCAGAGGGGCCGTGTGAGAACGCAAACGTCTGAGTGATGTCAGCGTTCCTCCTGCCAGCCCTCTAGTGAAACCTCGATGAGTCAATGTGAGAACGCAGCAGGAGATTCACCGCGAGCGAGTGACAGACACATCTCAGGATGAAAAAGTAGAGCCGTACACACAGAAGACCCAAACCGCATCCTTCCACCAGGTTCTGTGAATCCGTCGTAATCCTGCTGAATAAGAAACATGTGCTTGATGTAGCTTGCTGTGTTTGCTTTGTGTTTGCTAAGAGGTTTTATATGAGATGATAAAAGCTCTGTATGTATTTCGAGCTTCTCTAGTCTTGATGACCACTCAAAGTGTTTGCCATTCACACATTCACAAACACAGTACATCTATGGGCAGCACTTTTTCTATAAGAACCTATTTGTCATGTGGGGAAAACTGGGAATCGAACCGCCGACCTCCTTAGCGAACCCCCCGCTCTGTCCTCCTGTGGTGTGCTTATAGATTGTTCTGCTGCTCCACAGTGACCAAATCAAATCTAATGAATAAAAGGTAGAAGTAAAAACGTCTGTGTGCGATCTGATTTCTCTTCCACTAAGAGGAAACATATTTTATTGATTGATATAATTTCTAGTGAATTAAACCTTCTTTTACCCAGAAGGAGAAGAATCTTCAGGTTTGTACAGGTTTAGATTCAGAAGTCTGAAATAACTACACATATATATATAGTTGCTGCAAAACTCACAAGGAATCTGCTTTAAATTCTTCCTCACATTTTACCTCCAATTATCTTCTCACTCACCTGAAATAATACGTTGAAACCTACGTTTCTTTAACAGTTTAAAAGTAATAATCAGATCATCAGAGTTACAGCAACGATTAAAATCCGTCCATCAGTCAAACTGTGCTGCTTGTTTCTGAACACAACCTGCAGACACGACGCTGTGTTCGACAACACTTCCTCCCCGAGGTCTGACACACACAGACGCACTCAGCAATATGTTCTGTCAGTGACGGTGAAGTGACGGGATCCAAAATGAAGCCGGTGCACGAACACGGAGGAACGTTAAATCCTCGCACACGTTCATGTTCCTGGATAAAGCTGCAGCTGATAATCCGCCCCCAGCGAGGCTCATCTGACCCCCACGACCTTTTGGATGAGAGGAGGGGGCCAGTCGGCTTCTACTGCTCTCTATGTGTGTGTGTGGGGGGGGATTGAGAAGATGCAATCTCAAGGCATTTGTAAAGCTCTTACTGGTTCATGTCATGATTAATATTAGCCTGGTAAATGCATCTCTTAACGTCTAAATGGATGTTCAACACACACACAGCACTTCTATCTTAGTGAGGACACATGATACATTCCTCAGACCCTAACCATCCAAAGTAAAGGCCTCATCCTAAAAGTCTTTACCCTGTAACAGCTCATTCAACGTGGGTCACACACACACACACACACACACACACACACACACACACACACACACACACACACACACACACACACACACACACACACACACACACACACACACACACACACACACACACACACACACACACACCTGCATGTCTTGAAAAGGGCAAACAGTGGGAGGGGCACCTGTAGTTTGTCTGATTAACATACATCCACATCCAGAAGGTGTTTCAGTGTGAGAACATCTTCTGAGAATGGTTTGTTTGTTTTCAAGATTATGCTAAAACTATAGAATCGATTTCCATAAGACTTTGTGGAGGGGTGAGTGTGAGGGTGATGACATGATGAAGATCCCACTGGAGAGGAACCTGATAAACGGGCGGATCCAGGATGGTATAAAACAGGAACCATATTACAGAGCACTCACATGTTGCTTTGACGCTTGACTGATGGTCATGTCTGACGCTTGGTGGTGACACGATCATCATAACAACAACCAATTACAGTTTCCCCACCGGGATACGCAGCATAGACGTCTTTCTTGCTAACATGTACTGTTTTCTTAAAGGAAGTAAACTGAAAATAAAGTCCATAGCCACGAGGAACACATCAGCTTCGATTGGCTGCTGTTTACACTGCACCACCTGAAAGGTTGACACACAACACAAGCAAAAAACCACAATGCAACATGTGACTGCTCCTTTAAAGGCCCTCACTTCAGTTACTTTGATGAATTTGTCTTTCAAAGGTAAAACATCCGACTGAGTAACTCTCCAAACGCCCAAATCTCCCTGAGTGCTGAATTAAATCCAATGAAACAGTCAGAATGTCTCATGTTTTATGCAGCAGACTTGTTTTCACATCAGGAGGATGTTCATATTGAGCGTGAGAGAACCTTCATTACACATTTTCTCTTTGACCTGGTCTCTGATGTACATTTCACAAACTGCTCTCATCGCAGGCAGACGCTTCACACGCGTACGATCACGAGAACACGTTGGGAGAGGGACAGTAAAAGATATGTACACAGTTTGCTGTGAAAGGCGTGTGAGACGGAACATGGACGGACTGAATCCCCCGATGACGAAGCTCTTCACTGCAGCTTAAACCAGGATGAACTTGACAGACTGCATGTGCTTTCATGCAGCGGCACCCCAGCTGAGCCAAAGCAGTGCTCTCACAGAAATAAATGGGGACTCTGAGTTTGGTTTTTTCTGACTCAGTGCTATTGTTGTGCAGTTTCCAGCAGAATCTCATTCACCACTAGAGAAAAACCCATTTTTAGCTGGAATGGCACAGACGGGCATAAACCTCCACCAAGACCCGACAAGCCAACACATGAGTTAGTTCTTATCAAAACAACAGCAAAAGACATAGTTTGTTGACTTCGTGAAGCAGCAAAGGATCATGGGAGTTCCACCCAAATTTGGTGGAAAGCTGTTTAGTCATTTTGCGAAAATTCTGCTGAGAAACAAACAAACTAGAAGAGCACTATCACCATATTACATAGACATGTATTGAGATCAGAAACATCCAGATCTCTGTGTCAGTTCTTGACAAATTAAACTGCGCGCAATCTTTTCCTGGAGCATTAAAGCTGTGACATGTCGGAGAGCGACCCTCATCAGATACCTGAGGCTGTATCTCACTGTATCTGCCTCCGCCCTCGTCTGCACACGCATCCCGTCACCGAGAGGAAAAACAGATATAACAGATTGAAGCTGTTGTTGGCCCTGCCCTTTCCTCCGCTCAGACTGTCAGGTCCTCGCCGTCTGCTCCTGCAATTCCACTTGATGGGCTGTCAATCTTTCTTATGTGATCTTGCCCGAGGCTGAGGTGTGCACCCTCTCTCAGCGGCAGCCTCCAAAAAACACTATTCATCGCTGTGGTTTTGATCATTTAAACGTGTCTCCCATCTTTTTACCCTCTTGTTATTGTTGCTTTGACCTCTGCACCAGCTTCACCTTTTCTGCTGACCACACCCTCTGTGGGAGAGGATTTAGACTTGGACTTTATTATCTCTGAGCCCATCGTCTATCATCTGACAACACATTAACCTCTGGGCGCCAAGGCTGATATTTTGGGGCCTTCCAGTGCAGACAGCAGATATCAGGGCCGAGATTGGTTTCCTTTATCACAAGAGTCGAACGTTTCTCCACACAAAACACAAACAGTGATGTTCTGTAGGTGTTCTAGCTCCAGACTGATATCTTTTCACAGCTACTTGTATAGATCAACTAAAACGCAGATGGCCGATGCATTCGGACACAAACTGTTTACCAGCGCCAGCAAAGCCTGTTTGAAACGAGATTGAGTCAAACCTGAAACAAAAACCAGAAGCTTCCATCCGCAAAATCTACTCAGATTCTGCACGTTCACATGTAGAATCCGTTTGTGGAGATTTCCCTCAAGGCCCAAATCTGCAGCCTCTGTTTCTGACGTGTGCATCTTCCTCGGTTTTCCTCTGCAGACGCCCCCACTTCCCCCGACCCAGCCCTGTTATCTCCTCCCACTGATATGAACGCACAGCAGAGTCGCTAGGCAATGTAGGCAAGAGAAAAACAGCCGAGATGTTGATATCCAACTTGCTATTCTCCTGCTGTGAGCCGGTCAGGGCTTTAGTAATGAGAGCCTGGGGACCTGGCTCGCTGTGCATGTGCATGTGCATGTGTGTGAGTGTGAGTGAGTGTGAGAGCGAGAAAGAGGAGTGTGTCTAATCTTCCTCAAGGACTTTGTAGCCGAGTGTCTGTGCGTGTTTCTGTGGATGCAGTTGGAAGTGAACCAGCTGTGGCCATGTGGTGAAGGATTTGTTTACGTGCGTGTCAACATGTGTGTGCATGTGTCGGCGTGTATGCGTCCACGGTTTCCCTGCAGCGACAGCAAAGTGCATCATATCTCATGGGTTCAGCCACAGAATCGTCATCATCCATCACAGACAAACCTGGAAACCCTTCTCCCCCATCCTGCCTCACCTCCCTCCCTCCCTCCCTCCCTCGCTCCTCACTAATCGCAGGGCTAATTGACTCAGACCCAGATTTGGCAACAGGCTTATTACTGTCATTTCACACAACAAGGAATGACCTATGCAGACGGTGCAGCGGCGGCCACAGTCAACACGAAGCAACACCCTGCGACGTTGTGTTCACCAAACCCAACAGCCACCCCTCCCCACGCAGAGCAACAACCCTTCTCTCGGTTGATGAAACCACCTATTAATAGCACCGTCGGGGGAGCGTTTGACCAAATGGATGTTTTTAAAGCACCTTTTTGTCTTTGAGCCGAAGCTGTAGGAGTCAATATTTTCAATTTCAGGCATTTACCTGCAGAATAATGTCAAGTATTAAATGTGGGAGAGCTGCCCAAGGCCCCTGCATCTCTAGGTGTGTGTGTGTGTGTGTGTGTGTGTGTGTGTGTGTGTGTGTGTGTGTGTGTGTGTGTGACCCTCCTCAGTCACTACAGGGCTACATATTGTTTCTCACACACACACACACACACACACGCCTGTGTTTTAAGCATGCAGCAGCGTATTCTGTCTGTTCTCCTGCTGTTTGTTTCTCTGCATCCTCAGGCCTGAGTTGCACGTCCCTTCACAGCAGTGAAATTTAATGGCACTGCATTGGTGTCTCTCCCACCTGCAGGTAAACAAGGTGTGCGTGAGTGTGGGCGGAGGAGGAGCCGATGTGCGTGGACTGCATGTGTGTGTGTGTGTGTGTGTGTGGTTTCCTGTGATGATTAATCCTCCAGTGTCAACAAAATCAGCCTGAAGGGCGTGTGCATGTGTGTGTGCATGTATGTGTTAGTGTGCATGTCCAGATGTGTGTTAGTGTGCATGTGTGTGTGTGTGTGTGTGTGTGTGTGTGTGTGTGTGTGTGTGTGTGTGTGTGTGTGTGTGTCCTTACCGCTGTGCGCGCTGAACCAGCGGGGTGCGATGTGCAGGGGCAAGGTGTCAGCCAGCGACCCCCGGGACCCCAGATAGAGAACCCCGTCCGTGTGGTGCCCTCCTCCCCCAGAGTCCTGGTACCCGGTGCCGTGGTGGGGGGCGGCTGTGGTGCCCCCTGACCCCCCTCCGGCCCGGTCCGAGTCCGTCCCTCTGGGGGTGTAGAAGCCGAAGGGCACGGCGGGGCTGTGGTCGATGCCCATCCCGGCGACGGAGCTCACCGAGCGGCTCCGCAGGCCCATCGTGCCGCTCGGCCGGTAGTGGCCGAAGTGGGCCGAGGGTGGCACCGCGCTGTCATCCGTGGAGACACCGGGGAAAGCGCCCCGGGGCCGCCCCGCCGTGCTCTGCTTTCCCCCCATCCAAAGCGGGGGACGACTGGGTGGCGGCTCTGGGTGGAAACAGGAGGGGGCTCGGCTCGATCCGCTGCGGGTCGAGAGAGCCGAACCAGGCTGTGGCCCCCTCCCCTCGCTCCCTGTCTGTCTCTCGGCCTCCTGCCTGTCTGTCTGTCCGCGTGTCTCCGCAGGCTCGTCAACTCTCCGCAGACGCAACAGCCCGTTTCCCTGCGGAGCGGAGCATGAGCCCCCGCCGGTCGTCCGGATTCACCCGCAGACAGAACCTCGCCTCCGCCGGTGCGTGCGCGAGCGTGTGGCCGATCGAGCGACGGAGGAATGTCGGGCAGACGCGGGCTTCACCAGGCTCCCTTCGCCGTCCCCCGGGCGGTTAAACGCACGGCGGGATCATCGCAAGGCGGGACGCGGCAGCCCGGAGCACGACAGCGCCGCAGTGATCGCTCCGCGGCTCCGGCCTCATCTGATCTCAGACATCGTGACAACTGTTGCTCGGTGCGACCGCCGCAGGAACACGGTCCGTCTCGGAGCCACGACGAGATTAAAAAAGCCCTGGCGACGAACAGAACAACGCCGTGTCCGCTCCGGGGCTCCCCGAGCAGCGGTGGCCTCCTCCCGGGGATCGGGGTCACAGTGATGCCGCTCCGCTCCGCCGCTGCTGCCGCTGCCGCTCAGACAATGGAGCCGCTCAGCGCGCAGCCTCGGATCATAAACACCGAGGACAGGAGGCAGAGCTGGGAGGAGACCAGCCCCCGGAGCCCCCGGAGCCCGGAGCAGCGGCATCTGCCCCACTTTACATCCAGTGTTTCACCTAAAGCACAGATCTCATCATTTAGAACTAAACTAAGACCTTTAGATCACAACCGGTGGTTTATAACTTACACCTGGAAGAGGGTCCTTCACTTTAAATAACATAATAATATACAATACAACTCATATTATTATAGCTTCATCCCTCGAGTTCTGATCTTATACTGTTTTAATCATTTCTACTATGTTTTATTTCATCTTTTATTTTACTCTGTTTTGGTATTTGTGCTTTAAAACTGTGTGATCTTCAAATTAGGTTTAATTGTGTTCCATCGTGTACTAACATTTTCACATTGTTAAGCACCTTGCAACCATTGAAAGAAGCATAACGTGTATAATTATTATTATTTATATATCGTAGTTCCCTCACAGTGAGAAGGTTCTGTGAGGGAATCCCTGTTCCGTCTGGGTCTCCCTGTGTCTGTGTGGGTTCCTCTGCAGGTTCTCCTGCGTCCTCCCACAGTCCAGAGACATGTTGAGTGGCTGTGTGTCTCTGGATGTTGGACCTGTCCAGGATGTCCCTGCCTCTGCTGACTCCAGCTCCCCCTGTGATAAGCAGTACAGATGATGGATGTCAGTGAACCCCTCAGCTCTGTCAGTTGTGGTCTGGGTTGTGTGTCTGTGATGCAACATGGCTCCAGGTGTGGAGAGGAACTGTTGGAACAAGTAGGATGAAGATAAACGCAGCCCAGCGGTGGTGGTGGTGGTGGTCAGGGGCCCCGACCCGCTTCAGGGGCCTGTATGAAGAGTCAACCTTCTTCAGCTTCTCATCTGCATCATTAGATACTGGAACTTAATATGTTATTGATTTATTTAGTTTGAAAAAACACACACTTACAAACAGACTTTACTATTGAGGCAGAATCTGATAAAGTGTCCGACCTGGTTTGGTCCTTGACTCAACTCCCTGGCAGCGGTTTGACCTCCAGCAGCATCTCAAGGTCGATCAAGTAATGTAAATTAATCAGGTTGGAAGATCAAGCTCATGATTTCAGTGTCTGGTGCTTTTAAACTGAAAAGTGAGCATGTCAAGGCTCTTTTTAAACTCCTAACTTCCCCTGATCAGGAGGATATTGCATCGTTTGTGTGAGAGGAGGAAGGTGAGGAGTCTTCAGCTGAGTCATAACCTCTGTGACTTCAGCTGGACGCCCTCATAAGGGTGATGGGGACGCCTCTGCTGCTGCTGTTTCCTCACACATGAGCTGAGCCTGTGTCACATGAAGAAGGGATGGCCTCAGCCTCTTCTTCCTCAGCCTCTTCCTCAACTACACTATGAGAAAAACTCATCATCGTGGTCGTCTAATCCCACCACCTCCATTTTATCCAGAGAATCTGCATAACAACACATTAGAGGATCACTCAATCAGTAAATACATGTTTCCATTAATTCAATAAGGTACTGAAACCAAAACCCAGTTACTCACTATGGGATGCAGATGTTTAGATGGACCATCATGAGGAGGGGGTGTGACCGCCTTCTCGGGGGGGGGGGGGGGGGGGGGGACCAGCGTGTCAACAAGCACCTTCATCTGGAGCGAGAACATAACGAACCACATCAGCCCACATCGAGTATTTGTATTTAAACGAACATATATTTGGTTACTCACTTTCTGGTTCTCGCATCGGGTGGTTGCCAAGATACAAAAAGAGAAGCAAGCAGCCAAGACTCCACAAGTCAACGGCCTCAGAGAAGAGGAGGCTCAGGGGGACTTCAGGTGAACTGTGTACGAACAAGAGCTGTTCAGTACTTTGGGTTAAGTACTTTGTTCAGTTTCTGTTGGATCATTTACAACGAACACACATATTAAATGACGAGCTCTGCACACTGAACCTACCGGTAACACAAAGGCTGGAGCAGCTTCCCAAGAGTGTCCCTGAAGGGCTCATTCTGGTTAACCAGCATTCTATTATGTGATTAACTCTACCTGTTTAAAACATTGTACAGTCCACGTCACCTACAGCAGCTTCTGACTTTGTTTTCTTAAGTGAATTGTCTCATATTTCTGCAGTAAAATCTCAGGAGTCGCTTTTCAAACGGGTTTTAACTGTAACCTGCAGGGTTGTGGAGTAGTGACCTTTTATTTTATTTTGTGTCAATTATTTTCTGACTCGTGTATAACACCCCCCCCCCCCCCCCCTCCCCCCTCACTTCCAGGCATCCAGCCAGATATTGTCGTCATTAACGGGTTATGCACCGAGTTTTCCGCCATATGCTAAATTATTGGGATTACAGGCTCACGTGTTTTGTTTAGGATTACTCAGTCTAATCCTGCACGTGCGTGTGTGCGTGTAATTAGGTTGGTTTTATTCCGTTTGGCTCTTTGTTTCTTCACAGTCTGTGGCTCTCGTTCAGTCTCTCACTTCCCAATAAGGTGAAGTCCTCACTTCACCAGGTATTAATCTGTCCTGCTGGAACGACAGCAGGTCTATAAATGGTCTCGTCTCCTCACACACAGTGAGAAACGTCCTCATACAGTTTATGTATAAATAAAAGCCAACAGGCAGAAAACACAGAACACCACAGGGCTGTAAATCTGTGGCCTGCTGATTTAATTTCTCCTAAAATAAACAGTGACTCTGAAGATTTTACACACGTTTAAAATAGACGTTAGTTCTACGTTACACTCAGGACCAGAAGTGTTTGGACGGCTAAGACTTTTATTTTTGTTCTTTCACATTCAATCTAAAATAAAATAAATACATTTGCATGAATATAGACAAAACTGTGCAGGAGATAAATCCAGTTTAACACAAATGATCTGATTCGAATGGCAGTTTGTTCACAATCAAAGTAGAGCAGCAAAAAATCACAGCCACGCGGAATTTTATAAAGACTCCCCCATTCAACCTGAAGAACTGGACTAATCAATCTGAATAAATAATAGAACGTAATTAATAAATCATTTGGCGATAAGAATAATTCCTCTGGCAGAGGTTCGTCCTCCGCCAGATTAATATGCAGACGTCTTTTGAGCTCTTTAATCCGTCTACTGCAGCGTTTCAGGATAAACAAAGCTGTGGCATCAGAATCCATTTACGAGCAACTGAAGCAAAACTAAGTCGTGAGAAACACCCAAATATTTACTCATGATCCACAGTTATATCTGAATAACTAACATAAAGAAAGAATAAACAGACACAACAATTTTTCAACGGTTTGTTGTAATAGATGTTAACTAAATCAATTATTGACCAAATAGAAACTCTCCATAAAGAGCAGGGATGAAGAAAGTGGTATTTAGGAACACAAGTGTATTTAAGAAAGGCACAAACTTCACATTTATTCATTTGGTTGCTCAGTTTTTTTTCTGTGTATTCTCTGAACACTTTGGTCTTAATTTGACCTCAAATCCATCATCAGGGTGATAATTACAATGGAGACTGACAGTAAACAAACAAACAGATATTTGTCATCTTAATCAGTGGACTACAGACGACCTGTTGAATGATTCCGTGTCGTGCATGAGGCCCCACGCTTGTTTTGGTCCCCTGGAGTTAACCTGTGTAGCAGCTGGAACTTCTGACGCTGTTGTAATGAAGATGTTTTCTGACGTGTGTCCTGGTTTTATCAAGTTTTATGCTTTTGCTTTGTCCATTTTCTAAATGAGCATCAGACAGATTTGCAAATCCCTGACTGTCGTAAGGTGTCGTCTTACCGGACAATTAACTGTTTGATTATCCATTAAAAAACTAAACATTCTTGATTTTCTAAATTCACTTATATTTTTAGATCATCCCGTAAAATAAAGTATAGACTGAAAACAAAGATGGACGACGCTTGACGCTCCACTTGCTTCATGTCGTCCATCTTTATTTACAGTCAACGGTGTCGAATCATCACAGATTTTAAATAACAGCGTTGGTTTGGATCTCATCTTTCACATTTGATCATTGGAGGTAAGCGGCTTCATTGCGACATCAGTCTTTAAGCCGTGCACGGTGAGCAGATCAGAAGATTCTCCAAGTTCACTGACTAAAACACAGTTCATATTTCTCGTGGCTGAAGAACTTTCCCAGGATTCATCACATTATCGGGGTCGAGGACGTCTTTGAGACCCTGCATGACCTGGATGGCCGTGGGTCCCATCTCCTCACGCAGCAGCGCTCTCTTCCCTAAACCCACTCCGTGCTCCCCTGTACACGTACCGTCCATGGCCAGCGCTCGCCTGCAGGGAAACAAGCCTCATTACTTCACTGCAGAAGAGAACCTGTGTCTCCAGCCACGGCCTTCAACTGCAACATGTTCATGATGTCACTATATTTTTCATTAAACCAAAGAAAAGGACTAAAGCTGAAGCTGCTGTTATCAGACTTGGACTAAACAAGGTGATCCATATATGTCCAGCTTCGCTCTCCAGCTCCTCCTGGAGGACCCTGAGTCTCTTTCCCAGGACAGGTGGGAGAAATAATCCCTGCAGTAGGTTCTGCGTCTTCCCCCGGGGACATGACTGCAAAGCCTCCAGAGGAAGGTGCCCTGAAGCACCTGAGCTGACTCCTTTTAAAGAGACAGAGCAGCAGGAGCTCCAGTCGGCTCCCAGCTTCATCCAGATGTCTGAACTCCTCACACTGAAACTCCCTCTGAGGCTGAGCCCTCACAAGGAGGCTCATTTTGGCCCCTTTTAATTGTTTCTGTCACTAACCTTGAACATTGTAAACCAATCACCAAAACATTAAAAAAACTCTAATACTGAAATCCGTTTGCCTCTGTGCCGGTTTTCACTTTGTACCATATTATCCAACAACCTTTGTAAAAGACATAAAGGGTGAACGACGGAGGAAAGAAAGGAAAAGGAAGCAGTGAGTCTACGTTCTGCCCTCAGGGCTGAACATTCACTGAAGCTTAGAACGTGTACTTTATCGACGCTGTTGTAAATATCTGACTTTCAACTACGGATGTGCTTCAGCAAAGGTGTCAAATAAAGATGATTCTCATGAAACTAAAATAGTTCACAAATCTGAAGCAGGAGTCTCAGGTGGATGATTAGAGACACAGTGAGAAGTGTCAGAGACTTATTACCTGGCCAGTCTCTCAGTGAACAGATGGACCTGGTGCAGCTCCTCGGGGTCGCTGGGGTCGAGCACCAGCAGGCAGTGGAAGTTACCATCTCCTACGTGACCCGCTATGGGACCTGAAGACAGACGCATTCATTTAAAGGAGACATATTCTGCTCGTTGATCATTTTATTAGTGTTATTACTTTACAAAGAAAATAAATAATCAGTGTAAGAGAACTGACGGCGGAAGAGGTTTTGTCTTTTGTCCAGTTTTCACATTAATGCTGAGTGGACATCACTGCTCACCTGTCAGTCTGTTTACAATCAGGTCCTCTTTCGTCTCCACGAGGATTTGGGGCAGTCGAGAAAGAGGGACACACACATCGGTTGCGTAGGCCTGTGAACGAACACACACACACACACACACACACACACATACATATATTGATTAAAAGAACTATGTTAAAGCTAATCGGTTGTAACAGTTATGGATCAAACATGTAATTCCTAATAGTTTTTAAATTGTATTTGATTTCTCTTGGTCCTAAACCCTGGTTGAGGAACCTCAGGTCTGAGACTCTGTGTATTTTAGTGCCGAATCCACATCCCTTTGGTGAAGAGGCAGCAGGCGTTGTTCACCTTGCAGCCAGGTCTGAGAGCCAGAGCCGCGTACCAGGCGTCATGACGAGCTTTCCACAGACGCTCCCTCGTTTCTGCATCTTGAGCCCATTGAAAATCTGAGCCTCTGTTACTCTGAGTGATTTCCTCTGTGACGACAGGAACACAGCAGACAAGTCACTGTTAAACTCCGCGTCTGTGCCATATACTTTAAATAAAGTGGAGCCAAAGTGTCTTGATTGCCCCCTGGTGGGTGACTACAGTATAAGTCATAAACCTGGCCTCCTCAATGTTAGCAGATGGGACATGGACTACAAAGAATAAAAGGTACACATTGATTCTAGTTTCTCAAACACACTGATGTTTGCTGGGTTAATTATTGGGGTAAGTTTGGTTTAAAATCATTAGTTATAGACACATCTTTTACCTTCTCTGATCTTTAGACTGATCTAATGAAAATTAATTTACACACCAGTTGTGTTGACTTGTTCCTTCAGGCTTTGCTCAGAACCGTGGAACTCCAGGAACAGCGTTGGCATCACAGGGTACGAGAGACCACTGAACCTGTTGCACGCGTCGATCATCACGTCATCCAGAAACTCTGGATAACACACACGCACACGCGCACACACACACACACGTTAGTGTGATGCATCTAAAACTACGTCCACAACAAAAAGTTTATTTTAAAAATGGGTCTTAAAACAAAAACAAACTCCATCGAGTGTTTTAGCTTAATATCAGCAGGTCCAGACTTTTCAAACTAAAACGGGACCAGCAGAGTTTTCGGACTAATGTGGACACCTGGTGTGAACATGGCAAAAACATGTGAGTGTGGATGAGGCCTAAATAGGTCGTTCTTCAGACTGTTGTTTAACGGTCGTAAACATATTTCACATCTGCCAATAACTGATATCGATCTATTTTCACTGTGAATTCTTTCACCCATTCTCGCTGCAGGATTCTATTATCCACCTCCTGGGGGAGATCAATAAAGGTTCATCTCTTCCATCGCTTGACCCAGTTGTTCCAGACTCATCCTCCATCTCTCTGTGGCTGTTTTACCCGACAAATCAGCCTCTTGTTGGAATATGACATTAACATTGAGCGTCACATGTTGGCCAGACCAGGCCGAGTTAACCTGGGAATAAGACCAAGGTTCATTCATACCCGACTGTATGAATGCTGGGCATCATCTCCTCACCAATGCGAGCGATGGGTACCCCAGCCTGCAGGACCTGCACGGTGCTGTCCACGGCATCCTGGATGGAGGGAAACGAGCAGACGGCCGACACCATGGACTCTGGGATGCCGTACAGCCGCAGCATCGTCTTAGTGATGATGCCCAGGGTTCCCTCTGAGCCCACAAACAGGTTTGTCAGGTTGTAGCCGGCTGACGTCTTCCTAAAGAACGAAAGTGAACGAGAAGGAGACAGGAATGAGGAAGTTTGATGCTGCATTCGAATAAGTTGAATATTGAAATGAAAATATATTCTTCTGTTTCCACGTGTTGTACCAGAAAGCCATGACATCAGTAAAAGGGTAAAGTTGTCACCTGGGGCGTCGGCCTTTCCCGGCTGTGTGAATGACGGTGCCGTCAGCGAGCACCACCTCCAGGTTGAGAACGTTTTCCCTCATGGTCCCGTAACGCACTGCATTCGTCCCGGATGCACTGGTAGCTGCCATACCGCACAGAGACGCGTCAGCTCCAGGATCTGAGGGAGTAAACAACACATCACTAGTGTTTCTGACATTACTCCCTAAATCTAAAACAATCCTTGAACACTGACACTGAACTGATACAAAAATAATTAACTCTGTACTGTTTTAACATCATTAAATCCTCACTTTGTTTTCATTGAGATGAAAAATCACTTTGTGGCTTGTTATCTTGTCCAATATCACCCTCTGCTGGAAGTAGGAATTTAAACACCAGCTAGAAACTGATTTAAACAAAACAAAGATGTATAAACTTTTATTCCTGAAGAACACATTGAAAGCTGTGGATCAGTGCAACTGACCGACAGGAAACCACAGGCCGGTGTCTCTCAGGTAGGAGTTCAGAGCCTTCCGAGTCACACCCGGCTCCACCGTCACGTCAAAGTCCTCCTGGTGAAGATCCAGAACCTGGTCCATGTTCCTCAGACTGAAGCACACGCCGCCCTAAAGGAAGAAACATGTACACATTCAGTCTAGTACATGTGTTGTGTACAAATACATATAATAGTCAACAACATGTTACTTTTATTACTGCTTTTATTTCAAGAGCATCGTTAAAAACATTCACGCGCCTATTCTTCCTCACCTTCACTGCACTGACGCCTCCCTCCAGGCCCGTCCCGGTGCCGAAAGGGATGATGGGAAGGCGATGACGGTGGCAGACTTTAGCCAGAGCGCTGACCTCCTCCACACAACTAGGAAACAGCACCACATCTGGAGGACAACACCTGAAGAACAGCAACGAAACATCATATTATAGTCATTATAAAGAAATAATTTGTCAGAACGACGAGTGCCATCACGAAAAGTGACAGACACAAAATGTCTGTGTGCAAATAACATCACTTTCAAGATTGTGGACGAGCTGATGCTTTGTTTCCTTCGCCTTTTTGTTCAGTTCTTTTTAAGCCAAGAATCATCTGCTGAAACATTTAGGTCACAACATGAGTGCGTGTCTGTGTCGCTGAGTGAAATCCACAAACCTGTGCAAAGACTCATCTTTGCCATGTTGCTCTCTGACAGCTTCACCCAGTGAGACGCCGTCCTCACCACATATAGACCTGAACGCAGAGAGAGCACTGTCCAGAGACGCACACTGTGTACACACACACACACACACACACACACACACACACACACACACACACACACACACACACACACACACACACACACACACACACACACACACACACACACAGTGAGTCATGAGTGGGAGGCTACAGCGACAATACAAGATTGTGCACTTGAACTGAAAAGTGGTCCTGAAATAGTCTGTTTTGTTAATGCAGAGAGAAAACATGTGACTCGTCTCAATAAACAGATTCCTCATGTGAACATGTAGAATCTGGAGGCGAGGGACAGGATTTCAGGGCCGGAAGCTTCTGGTCTCTGTCTCTTGTTTGATTCCTCAGGGTGATTATCATATTTTTGTGGGTCAGTTGGTATGAATGTCTCCATGTTTTACCTCAACCAAGGAAAACTTCTAAAATTCCCTCAGCTATGGAGAGAATTTATACTTCGGTAGACAATTTAATCACATTGTTCTAATCTATTATTCAATTAAAATGACTTTGAGGCCCATATAAGTACATACAGCTTCCAGTCCCAGTGTGGCCTCACATGTGAAATTGTTTGTGTGATGTTTATTAGAAAAAACACTGATGATGTTTTTCTCAACACGTCCATTTTTGGTTGAGAGAATCAAGTGATTGGTCCAAAGATCAATGATTGGGACAAGTGACTGATTTATTATCCTGAACTGAATGTGTACGACATGACAACAGTTATATTAGATTAATATATTTAGTAAATCACATTGAGTTTATCTAAAAAAACATGATTAATTAGTTACTTCCTCAGTGATATAATTATTTGATTATTAATATCGATTAAAAAGTTATTTTGAGCCACAGAAAGTTCAGGCTGCTTGACACACTGTCAACAGTTAGCTAACAGCTACAGTGAAGCTAACGTTAGGCTAACTTCAGCCTCTCTACTACATTAACTAACTTAATTGTTTGGTTAGTTGTATTATCACTAGTATTACTACTAGTAATACTACTATCGTTGATACAGCAGCACTGGTTCACAGTTAGCTACTAGCAACACAGCTACTTCTTCATTAGCTGAGTTTGCGGTCAGCTAATTAACCTGCAATTAATCTGTGTTGATGCTAATTAAACAACAAAGATCGTCTCTGAACACAAACAAACGTTGACCTTCTGTTGCTGTTGGATTGTTCACGTTAACTCCTCTGATAAAACAACACGGACATTAAACCTGGTAAGAAAACACGACGTTCAAAGTTTCCAGTGAACTTACTCTGGTGACGTTTCCAGGTTTAATGTTAAAACTCCGCAGGAAACGATGGAGACAAGAAAACTGGAGCCGACGAGTCCGAGTCAGAAGAGAAACCATCGTTAACCTGCAGCTAACGAGTGAAGCTAACTGCTAACCACACCGGCAGATCCGGTGCGGGGGTTTCACAATAAAATACAAGATCGTTAAATACAGGACAATGACGTTAAATACAATAACATAAATCTCAGTACAGTAAAGTAGTCTCAATGTGCCTACATTAGCATGACGTCAGTATCTGTGGTGTCGTGTTATATCTGCTATCCATGAAAGTGGATAGTTTCAGTAAAGTCTTAACATTTCCAATAACATTTTATCTATTTTATCTTGAAGTCCACATGACTGGTTTCCGGTCTCAGCTCGGGGTCTCGAGCTGATGAAGGACAAAGTGACGTAGCTCCTCTTTCCCACCAGACGGTGGCGCTGCAGGTTAAAGCAGTTACACGGGAAGTATGGGAGGATACAGGTGGATTGTGGGAAGTCACAGGTGGATTATGGGAAATTCCAGGTGAAAAGGTAAAGGTGGATTATGGGATGTAACAACAGTTTATTCTAACATTTATACGCAGTCTACGATTCTAACGTATGAAGTACGTGAATTATTTTATTTGCGTATTGTGTTCCACGCATATTCCTGTTAGCATCGTTAGCTTAGCGGCTGAAAGGTCACAGGTCACGGAACAGCGGCAGAATCTGCAGTTTCAGGTGTGTTTTCTGTGAATCTCGTTACCAGGACAACCGGATCCACGTGAAATGTGAGCCGATGTTTCCATAAGAACGTGACACGTCACCCGGAGATCGTTAATTATTTGAATAGTCTTTAGTCTAAGATTTCACAAGAAAGGAAACGTTAAATTCTCAGATTTTTAAACTTAGTTTGGTGGAAGGACGTTTGTTACACAGGCCACATCCCAAATTCTTATTGTTGTTTCACTGCTGACAACAACACAGTGGAATGACTTTACCTGGAAAATAAATCATTATTGTTGTTTTTATTATACATAAATATATATATATATATATAGTACATGATACAACGATGAGAAATCAATCAAATATTCGTCGTACATGGTTTCCTCTCCAGCTGTGCTCCCTGTGAGACGCCATGTTCCCTGTCAACTCTCCAGATGTGAAGGATGTGACATCAGCTTCTGAACAGTACCTCTCTTCTCTGGAGTCCAGACCTTCTGGTAACGACTGGTTTGAGTTGTCACAGACGTCAAAGGTAGGAGACGACTTCCTTCTCCTGAGGGTTGAGTATAAACAACAATATCCAGAAAACTCCCCTTTTTAATCATCTCTTTATTTACTCTTGTCAAATGAATTGTTTTTTATTTTTAGAATCTAACGCTCTAAGCGAAGCGTTGAGGTTCATGAATGTGTTTCTTCTTCGTCTCCGTTCAGGTGGAGATAACGTCGAACAACGTGAGGCTGCTGCGGCTGTTTGAGGAGGACGGACCTGACTCTGTGCTGCTGGCGCTTCATCCTCCTGATGATCCAACACAAGGTTTAAGACTGAAACACACAATGTTTAACAACGTTATAATGTGGTTAAGATGTTATTATGTTGAGATAATGAGACAGAGGCTAGAATACTCCACATGTGTCTTTATGTGATTATTGTATGACACATTCAGGTTGATATAAGAATTTTGTGTCCACGTAAACACGTCTAATGGTCGTATGTACATGTGTGTGATATGTATGTTTTCATGTAGAGACTAATGTTTCCTCTGATCTTCCAGTTGTGGCTTTGTACCTGCGTGAGAAGTGGTGGCGTGTGGATGACATTTTACGGACGTCAAGTCAATCCAGATGTGGTTTGTTGTTGGTAAGTTTGTATGTTGACATCATGACAACACACTGCTGATAAGAAATCTAAATAAAATGGATTTGTGTAGTCAATAGTCACAAATCACAGTTTGGCTTAATAAGGTACAACGTCCTCTGTCCTTGACCCTTGAGGAGAGGAGGTGAGGAGACACGACCTAAAAAACCTTTCAACAGAGGCTCTGTCCTCTCCACGATGTTCAAACTCTGTGTCCCTCATCAAGAGAAGACAGACGGAAGAACAACAAAGATCAGAATATTATTCATGGATCTTGAGGAGAAAAGTCAGACATATTTAGGGATCTGATTTCCATGAGTGTGTGGATTTGGTGCAGCCTGATTTCAGGACTGTTGCCAGAGGAAGGTTTGTTCATTCATTGTTTAAATCTTCTCCAGAGTCACGTACATCTTCTCCTGTGCAGTTTGTTTTCATCTTTCCTGTCGAGCTTCCTAAGTGGACGTGTTGTTCTCAGGTGCAGTCGCTCATGGAGAGGCTCATCGTGTTCCTGCTGAGTCAGGTAGTGGAGAGGTCTCCACAGGAGGGGGCGCTGTTCTCCCTGCATCCCCGCACCGAGAGCTGCAAACTGCTGTGGACGGACAGCCAGGCCGTCGGCTTCTACTCCGTCAAACACAAAGGTGTGATGGACAAATTTCATTTAAATCTTGAGTGATTTAGTTTTAACTTAGTTTTTTTCTTCCTCAAAATCACAATGAATCTACCACCTGATGATTTGCCTCCGTGTTACAGTACGACTCACAGTGCTCCGGGCTTTCTTGGCTCATGAGGTCACAGCCGCACACAAACAATGTCCGTAAACACGTCTCCAGGTGATTTACATCTGCAGCAGAGGGATGTGGAGGCAGATGCTGCAAGAAGAAGAAGGAGTTGTGTAACGCATAATTAAAACCAGATGTATGTGAACACCAAGAAAACATGTTCACTCCCTCACGACGACGTTCACGTTTTCCTCGTGAATCCATAACTAAAGCAAAAGCGTCCCGTGCTGCATTATGTTGTCAAGTTGTCCATCTGCCCTGTGCTTGTGAACACGATATCTCAAGAACACCTTGAGGACATTTTTACAAATTTGACAGAAATGTTCACTTGGACTCACGGATGATTTGATTATAATTTGGTGGTCAAAGGTCACGATGACCTCGGGAAAAATCTTTGTTTGCTTTTGAACAAATCTATCTATCTTATGAACTCCTCAGTAGAATCCTTTCAAATTTGACACAAACGCTCAATTAGATTCAAAGATGAGGTGAATAGATTTTGGGTGTTAAAGGTCAAGGTGATCATATACGAGTCTGGAATAAAATAAACATTAGAAACACGTCTCAGTACGAACAGTTCAACATCTCCACAGACGACATCCTCCATCACATCAAGTCATAACTCTCATGAAGCAGGATTTATTAGACAATGTTTGTTGTATCCAGCTGTATCTAATAAACAGCCAGCTGGTTTAAATAGAAATACTTGTTTTATATTAGTATACGTGTTGCAGTAATCTCTCTCTCCCCCCACTCCCCCACCCACCCCCTGTGTTCCAGGCAGCCTGTGCGACGGCCGGAGCGCTCGCTGTTACCTGCTGCCCGTCCTGGACACTGTGCTGGTGAGGAGGAGCTGGAGGAGGAGGGGCTGTGCTCTTCAGATGCTTCAGGATTTCTGCTCCTCGTTCCCCACAGAGGAGTTCCTGGGACTCAGCGCTCCGTTGTCACCCAGCATGGCGGCAGGTCAGCTTCAGTTTGCTTCCTGTCTGTCAGCAGGGTTACTCCAAATGTTTGGTACAGATTTCTACGAAACCTGGTGGAAGGATGGAACATGAGCCAAGACACAACTCGTACAATTTGAGGTGGACCCAGGAGTTTTTTACTATCACCTTCTTTAATATTGTGTAAGAGAGCGTTTTGACATCTTGATGAATAAAACTAGACGTTTTATGGGACCGATATTTACGAGTGTGTGAACTTTGGTCCTGATCCAATAAAAATCTGGATCTTGTGAATTTAAATGTGGTTTCGAAAGGGGGGAGCGTTGGGCAGAGGTGCAGTATGAGTCGTGCTCAGGACCCCTGTAGTTTATTGTCAAGAGAATAAATTTGAATTCATCAACAGTTTTTGTTTTTGCAGAAGAAATTGGGTTGTGTATCTTCTCTTCTCCAGAAGACTCGAGCGTGGTTGTTCTCTCCGTTCAATATAAAGAAACAAGACTTGACTCATCGCATCATCTCTGTAACTCTTCAGAGAATTAGCAAATCTCAATATTCAATTCAATTAAATCTTCAAAACATTTCCTCTTCATCTTTTCTGGTTGGGAGGATGAAGTGAACGTTTCACTGATTAGAGGTCAATGTCTGGATTCAAGTTGAACGTCTCTAGAAGAAACCGTGTCCTCCTGCTCCTCACGGTCCCCACAGAGATCCAGTGGTGGTGCTGAGCAGTGTTGTGCAATGTGAATCCAGTGCAGATGTGTGTTCCTCTTCTAACTGTGTTTGTGTGTCTTGCGTTGTGTTCAGTGTGCAGGAAGTTCCTGCAGCAGCACGAGGATCACCGGGAGCGTCTGTACGAGGTGGAGGCTCCGGGCGGCTGGGCTCAACGGAGAAACATCTGGCTCAACATCCAGCTCGGACGCTACTCCCTCAGTACAGAGGATATATAAATCTGTTGTGTTTAGATGTGTTTAAGAATTTCATCCTCATGCTACAAGACTCAAAACACTTCCTGGTGATTCCAGTGTGTTCTGTGCTTATCTACATTTAATTCTTTTTTAGTTCAAATATGCTCCAAAACATATATTTAATGTTGAGAGGAGCTGCCAGAGGAGTCTGTGTTCTCGATATCATAGATCTGAACTCTGCCATCCTGGGCCGAAGACCACAATAAATATATGAATTCTATATTTATACATTTATATTTATATTAATTAGTGGGCTTCAGAGGTGCTGGCAGAGTCTGACAGAGTACGTTTACCTCTGTTTCCATTCTTTATGCTATGGACAGGTGTGAACTCTTGGAAGGCAGCTGTACATTTGACCTAAAATCTGTTATAATAAAACAAAGTATTTAATCAATATATGTGTAGATGCACATGTTTGCCTCGTGATGTAAAAGACAGTTTCTGCCTGGATGTAAAGATGCAATATGAAAATACCTGGGTCCAAAAATAAAGACATTACATGTCATTCAGCTTTTATCCAAAGCGACTTGTGCATTCAACCACAAGGATGCAAACCCAGAACAACACAAGTGTTTCCGTTTTCCTCTTCGTTTCCGACTTAAGACCCGCACAGCTGCAGTCATACGGCGGAACGAGCCGCTTCCACAAACGAGCGCACCTCTCTGCAGAAACCGGAAGTCCGGAAAGAGGAAGAATCTCGGGAAGAAGTGACAGAAAAGTTCATCAAACATGAGCCGAATTTACCACGACACGTCTTTACAGAACAAACCGGTTCACAACGAGACCTTTGGCGGTGTTTGGTCTCCGTCCGCGTATGAAAGGTAAGAACTTAAAGAATCACAGAACGTAGCCTGGTGTGGTTCCTCCATGGTTCCACCCACAGACTGATCATGGTTCCTAACAGATATGGTTCCCCTGCTTCAGATGATTGGACCGAACCATCATCCTCAGTGTTAAAGTCCAGATTAAAACAGGTTTGGGTTCAATTAAACACTGAGACTCAGGTGATTTCCAGGTTCAGTCACAGTCTGAACCAAACTCCACAGACAAAACAGGACAATGAACCTTTTCCTGAGCTAAAGAGCAGTTACACTTTAATTTACACAACGTAACACATTATGTTGTTAGAAGTAATTGTTGCTTTTATATCTGGCAATCAAATGATTCACCAAACTGTAAATACTGTGTTGATGTTCCTACTTCCTGTTTGCTTAAAGGTTCAGTGTGTTGGATTTAGTGGCATCTAGTGGTGAAGTTGAAGACTGCATTAAATTGAATATTCCCTTTCTAATGTAAAGGATAAAATTGTCTCTCTCGATCCGTGACTGTAAAGAGATGGACGACTCCACTCACATTTAGCAAATATGAAGCCAAATTATCCGGGATGCGGGTGCTGCCATTTTGAATTGGTGTGTGCAGTAGTGATCATGGAATGGAGCCACGGGTTCGATACGCCAACTCAACGAAATAACCAAACTTAAAGGTCCAGTGTGTACGATTTAGTTGAAAAGGATCAATTGGCAGAAACTGAACTGCGAACTATGTTTGGGCTTCACTTTTGATGAGCTGTTATGTCATCCATCTTTATTCACAGTCACTGATCCTGATGCTGGACAGTTTGGTTTGTGAATTTTTATAATACAGTTTTCCATGAAGAAGAAGTTGTCGCACATACTAAAGCTTCGTGCACAGTGAAAAGTGACAGAATCATTTTGAGACGTCACGTTGTTTTTCCCGTACACAGCGGCGCGGGGGTTCTTCTGGAAGGGAAGCTGCTGGACGTTTCCAGACATGCGATCAGTGATGTCAAAAATCAAAAGGTAAAGTTTCAAATTCCAACGTGTCTTTATTAAATAAAATACAAAGCAATGCTTAATAAGTCATTTGTTCAAAGTGTAAACACGTCTGCTGCTGACAGAAGCTTCAGCTCCTTCTTCTCTTTAAAACAAACGCCCTCGGGTCAGGGTTAACCTCTTGATTCCATCGTCTCGTCGTGCCCTCTTCTTCTGTAGTGCTACATTGGCACCTGACTGGAAAAGTAGCGCCACCTACTGCTTACCTCTACAAACCAACCCCTAATGTATTTTCTGAAGGTTTATGAAAATGCGTTTAAAGTTTACGACCCATTTGGACGTAAATCAGACGAGTGTTTGCATCTAAGACAAAAGAAAACAACATTACATCTCTGTTGTTTCCCGACAGGTCCGTTTCTACGTGCTGTACGTTAAACCCAGCCGCATCCACCAGAGGAGGTTCGATGCCACGGGGAATGAAATTGAACCAAACTTCAGCGACACCAAAAAGGTCAACACCGGCTTCCTCATGTCCTCCTACAGTGAGTCCACGTCTAGACCACAGTAAACATTTCAGTAAATGTTTTCTTTGCTCCCCAGACTTAATTCTGTCTGTGTTTTGTCCTCTGTCCTCTTGTCCTTGTTGTACTTTAAGATTTACGTTGAGTCACCTGTGCCCGTTTCCAGTTGAGCGTCAGCAGCATCAGCAGTTAGTGAAATCATTATATTCAGGGTCTGTTGTTATGTCTCCAGGCCGGTGACACCCAGTGCTCAGAGGCTTTCGGTTGTCTGATTGTCCTTCTGTCTCATTCTTGTGAACCGATATCTCAACAACTCCTCCAGGGATTTTCTTCAAATGTGGTGCGAACGTTCAGCTTGACGCCGGTGGTCAAAGGTCAAATGTCTTCTGAGCGCGTTAGGAACCACCGTAGTGAATTTCATTACATGTGGTCCAAACTTAGAGAGTCACAGATTCACTGATTAGATTTGTTTGGCCTCTTGAACATGATATGACAAGTCCACCTTTTAAAGAAGTTCCTCTAATTCTGATCAGTTGTCACTAATTAGATTTCAGTGGTGAAAGGTCACAGTGACCTCATGAGTCCTCCTGGTGTTTGCAATTAGTTTTTTAAATCCCCGGAGCAGATGAGAGTGAAGCCTCCGAACTCACTGATGTAGATCTGGACATTTGTCTGTATCCGTTACAATTATTTCTGATCTGCAGTTCGTCCCTTTAGTTCTTTTAACGTAGTTTTTCTCAGTGTGTGTGTTTGTGGCTGATGATGATTCAGATGCTCATCTTGTGTCCACACAGAAGTGGAAGCGAAAGGCGAGACGGACATTCTGTCCCACGAGCAGCTGTCCGCGATGGTGGACAAACACGAGCTGATGAAAATAACCAACAAGCACCGACCCAGCGGCACCTGGGCCTTCTGGTACCCGGAGACGGAGATGGACAAAACCGAGCTGGAAACAGGACAGGACGTCCGACTGAAGACCAGAGGAAATGGTCCTTTCATATGTGAGTGACCGGGACGTAGAGCACGTCCACGACAGCCTTACATCCCTTTAACCATAAACAGAGAAGAGTGCGCCGCTGTTTCCTGTCTACCTGCGATTAAAGAGGATTTTGTTTGTGCCTCAAGTCTCTTTAGCCAAAGTGGACGGAGGCACAGTGACCAAGTGCAACTTTGCCGGGGATGAAAATGCTGGAGCTTCGTGGACGGACAAGATTATGGCCAACAAATCAGAAACAGGCAACACAAACACGTCTGGAGACGGAGAGGGAGCGGGGGAGGATGAGTGGGTGAGTCCAGAACCATAAATATATGTTATACGTTTGTTTGTGTGTGTAGAGATGATCTATACTAGTAATTAATAACCAAGTAATTCTGCCTCCTTATCTAAAGTGTTTGACAAATTGAATTCATTATGGTCTTAAAAAGTCTTCAATCACATCTCAGCCGTCCAGATGTTTGATCATTAACTGAAGCTCGTCCGCAGTCACTTCTGTGCTTCAACATCTAAATGTCAGTGATGCCTCAGATAAACAGAGAGAGGCTGAAGTCTCCGTCTTTGTTTCTCTCCCAGGACGAGTGAGTAAACCATCACTCGTCAGCCTGAACCCGAGGCCTCGCTCCAGCCTCCAGGTGGAACTGCTTCAACTTGGCCCCGGTCCTGTTTATCTGTCTTCGGACTGGACTCCCACATTCCACTGGGCTGTCGGAGCGGTTGCGTAAGGGGCCGTGGGGCCTGACATGCTGCAGAGCACGACTCGACTCTTTCAGCTGCACGGAGAGAATCCAGCTGTCGGTTGTGATGCAGAAACCGAACCTTGTTTTTTACTTTGGATCAAATCCACACTTTTATGACTGTAAATACTCCTGTCGTCACAGACACTAAAACAATGGAAAAACAACACCCCCGCACCCTGCTATTAAATATTATATTGAAAATACCTTTTGCAGCATCCTTAGTCCTTCAGGTGACTTCAGCAGAGACACAAACTGTTTCCTAGATGTTTTCTGTCTATGTCTGCGTTCGTTTGTCTGTTTGTCAACAACTTTACATTAAAACTTTTGGACAAAACTCAGTGAAAGGCTGTTTTGTGGTTCAGGGCAGATCCAGGAATTCTTTTTACCATCATTAACATTTTGAAATCGAGCGTTTCACAACATTTCCCTTGATTTATTCCTGGATCTGAATGAAACGCGTTCTTTATGGGTGTGAGCCGAGTGGTGAGGGTGTGAGCTCTCCTGAGGACGCCTCCTCCGAAGGCAGCTGCAGAGTTTGGCTTCAAATGTTAAGGTTTTGTTTTCTGTAACAATTGAAATAAGTGATCGTCAAAGACAATTACTCATCATCAGTCGTCTTGTTGTCACATTTCAAAACTCATGTTCAACACAAAATTTGTATTTTATTATTGAAAATAACAGTTTTCCGAAAATACAAGAATAATTTGTTTTCTTGATTATAAAATATATATTACAAATATAGACACTAACAAACCGGTTCCTGTCTTTTGGCTCCAACTCTGGAAATTAGCAGCATCACATTTTTACTGTTGCATCAAACTCATATTTACAATGAAATGAATCAAACATGAGTTTCCATAAAATTTCTACTGTGAAATATTTCTGATCACGGACAAAAGCAACGAGAAAAAAGTGACGATCTTCAAATTAAACATCAACTAAAATCACAGATGTCTGTTTCCATTAAAAATATACTATATAAATAATGCATACACGTATTCTGTACATAAACTAAAGCCTTATTTATCATTATATATTTTCTGATCTACAAGTACAAAGGCCACATTTGCAAAACAAAATCTGAGATGTTGGGAAATCGGAGTCGGAATATTACGACGTGGTAATTGAGGAGAAAGTCCGAATATTACGAGAACCTTTTTTTTTTAAAAGAAAGTAAGCAGCGAATAAAATGTTGAAACAATCCAAATTCAACATTTGAACAGAAACTGATCTTCACATATTTCCCCTAAAAATACACGTAGCCTGGAGTAATGATACTGGTAATATCACAACTTTATTCTTGTAAATTTAGAATTTTTTTTGCTCATATTACGAATTTAATCCTCGAAACCAGATTTCCCCTCAGAGTGGACCTGATACTCTGTCGTACAGATCAGTTTTCCATCAGGAAGCAGTTTTCAGCTTCGGCCGAAAACGGTGAAAAGCGACGTTCTCTTTCCTGTAGTCGCTCTACGAAGCCGTCTCCATTTCAAACCACTGGAGGATCTTCTCCTTGTGCTCCTTCACCCACTGGATGTTGACCCTGGTTTGCTCGATGGCCTGCTCCTCCCTCATGTACGCCAGATCGTTGTCGGTCACGAATCGCTCCAGCTGCACAAACACAGACAGAGGAGGACCGGTAACGTTAGCGTGTCGCAACTGAAGCACAATGTGGAAAAGTCATCTAAGTCATTTGATCATAATTAACAGAAAATATTCAGGAAAATATGTTCCTCCCATACAGATGTTAACTGTCGGTGTCTCACAGGAAAATCAACCCTGCGTTCTGTGAAGCTCGAGACCCAAAACCACCAGTCAGATCTCTGACTTTTTCCTGTTGTGTTGCCAAAGCCTGATTACTCTGATTATTTCTTATTCATCTGTTTAACTCTGGTCCAAGAATTTCTGACAACACATCAGATGTGAATCGATCCTTCAGATTATCGCTGATGCTGGAAATACGAAACCCACACAAAAGCAGCTTCAACCACAGACTCTATATACAGACGGACGACATGACAGCTCCCAAAATGAGCCCAAAACATCTGGATCTCCCCCCTGGTGGCTGGCTGCAGTATAGGTCGTAAACCCTGCCTCCTCCATGTTAGCAGATGGGGCACAGAGCAAACTAACAAACCAAAGTACACGTTAAATATATGTTTTTCTCCAAATGACGTCTGTGGCGTCAGGTGGAGACGCATCTTTATTCACAGCCCATGATTCTGCCGATCATGGCGACTATTTACTAGGTTTAGATCCGTGTGTGCACAGCATCGTGTTCACAGGAGGTCGCACCCACCTCCATAGTAACGTGTATGTTGTGTTGCACTTTGGATCAGTCAGTATTTCAGGGTTAAAAACAACAAACAGCAGCACCAGTAGAAGTCACGATGACCGAACGACATCAGATAAGATATCAGGGTGGATCCAGGAACTCATTTGATTTAATATCGGTGACTTGTGCGTGACTGGATCGTTTGACGTCACTGCGCCTTGGAATTTATCACAATAACGTAATAAAACCTCATTACTACCTCCTCCAGTTCGAACTCTGTGGAGAACCTCCTGGCCACGGCCTCGATCAGACCGTTTCCGCTCCTGCAGCAGAGAAAGAGGCGACAAGATGTTAGACAAACTAACAGCACAACACACAGTTGAGTTTTTGAAATCCCTGCTCTCGCTCTCTGTAAATGACAGGTGTCAGTGTTTGCTCCTGAAATGAAACCTGTCTGTTGTGTAAATTGAAACCTTGATACTGACCCTGCAGCTTCCTGTCACTGTGCAAACACTGAGACTTTATGAAGGAAAGCTTGTGCTAAGCACAGATTGAATAAGACGACCTTCGTGCCCGATAAATCCTTTTTAGTCTTTTATGGTTCTGGTTGTTTATTGAAGTGTTTCGACCGCAGGACTCCAGGTTTATCTGCTGTTGCTTTACTGGTAAAAGAGTTTGTGTAGTTCTTCCTCATGGGGGGTGAGGATGTGACTCCTGAAGCCCTGTGAGGCAAATTGTGATTTGTGAATGTGGGCTCTACTAATGATTCTTCAACACCACGTTGAAGAAATAAAAAGTAAGATTTTGAGAATAAAGTGATAATGTCGTGTGTCATCAGAGGATCAACCTGTTCTCTGCGTAAAGGGATGAATGTAGAATATCTTCTGAAGTTAAACTTTAGTAAAAGTTCCCCTTGCAACTTATTTTCAAAAAAAAAAAATCACTTTTTCTTTATTCTTGTGACATTAAAACTTTATTCTCACGTTATGACTTTATTCTTTAATAATACAACTTTATTCTCTCAATCTGAATCTTGCTCCTCATGAAGTTTTTAAGCTGCTTATTTGCACATTTCACCGAACTTTGTGGTGATAGTACCTGGGAGGACATCTCTGTTCGGTCAATCTCTACAGAGAGAGAATCTACAGCTTCTATGGATCAGAACATGACTCCCCATATGATGTCAGATGATAAGTGACGTTAGGAAGAAGTCATAAAAAGACGTCATAGCTGCACTAATCTGTATTTCTTCCAAAACAATGGATCTAATGACTCTAAAGAATAAAAATGGAAAAATCAAAATAGACCCCGTCATCAACCCTGAACAGAAAAAAGCATCTCGTCTTCCAGTTCAAGTCTGTATTGGTAAAACCACATTCTCAGATTCATGTTCAGGACTCGGGACTCGGGAGGACTCCTGAGACACAGTCCAGATAAAAACTTACCGGACAGAGAGAAACTCCCAGTTCGCTCTGATAAAGTTCCAGGCCAGCGCCTGCCCCGCAGGATTCAGGGCAATGTGGTTTATAACGGTAGAAACGTCCATGAAACGAATCTTCTCAGGGTCCAAAGTGTACTGCAGGTATCTGCAGGATGAGGGAGACACGGATGAGCTCTTGGCTTCATGAGGATCACGTGTTTGGGATTCATCTAATCACAGGAATGCTCATGATGAAGCTTTTATATTCACGCTGTGTGGCTTCACCTGTTGAGCAGCCAGGTCTCTCTGGTGCAGGACAGAGCCGCACGGAGCTGGTCCCTCTCCGAGGTGTCATTGGAGCTCTGAAGCTTGTCCCAGGCAAAGTCCCACTGGGCTTTCCCACCAGAGGCCACAGCCTGGCAGTAGATCGTCGAGCGCAGGTTGGGATGGATGCTGAATCAGACACAAACACACAGTTGCTTTCTTCTTGGTCCTGAGCTGGTGACCTGACGTTTTATCGTCTATACACCGTTAGAGATGTTGGCACTTTCATGACAAAGGGCTTCATTTACAAATCGTTTTCACGTTCAGAGAATAGGTGTCAGTCTGGTTTCAGTCTTGTCAGCAGGATTACGCCCTAACCCTAACCCTAACTACAGAATAAGGGTCTAAGAAAGAACTCATTACATTTTGGTGCAGTCTTTTGAACCATGCACCTGGTGCCATGACCCTCTATTCCACTGTCACACTAACCAAAGTGGTTTTAGATACGGTCTAAATAAACCATGAACTTTAGACCACGAGCTCAGATCTTCAAAATACAGCAAAGTCCATATCTGAGATATGGACTTTGCCTCGGGGCTTCACATTCCATCCAGCATCCCTGAGCTTGGATAGCTATTCCCTGATTTGGATACTGTACGTGACACATCCACACACAAATGTAAAGTGCAAATGCATTAACACACATTAACACATGTCCATACATACAGAACATGCATGTGTGTTGAAGTGATGAGCAAATACAATACAATGAAAAGTCAGTGTCTCTCATTTAAAGTTGCACCCGGACAACAGATTCCAAGTTCAGAGTCAAAGCTCCAGATTTTGTGTTTCTTTTGTTCTCAGTTAGTAAAAACAGGGTCGTGACCTTGACGAGTGCACGTTACCTTAGAAATTCAGCCAAGTGCAGCTTTAAAGATAAACCACGATGCCGAGTCAACAACAACCATCATCACACGATACAAAGACACGATTAAACGACACCTACCTTCACTGAGTCGCTGCTGGAAAGTAAAGCTACAGAATATAATGACAGCTATTAAAATTAGACCATTTACACCAGTTACAGGTGATTTCAAATATATACTTATCCAGAAATGTTTATACATGTTGGTGTTGTTTTTCATCCAAAAGGCAAACATCCTTGTAGCCATGGTCACACATTCTGGGAGTCCATTGGAACAGGCCACCCTGACGGCGTTGATCTGGCTGTGTCTTGGGAGGAAGCACAATCGTCTCATGTTATATTCACATGTACAGATATTAAATAATAAATAATAAATGGGCTCTTTGACTCTGCAGAACCTTTACATTCACAGACAGAAATACTGAAGGGTACGCTGAGGCTAAAGATAAACAATACAGTGATGTCTTACTGTGAGGAGTGGTCCTTCGGTACACGGGAGTGGTCCGTGTAGTTCCTGTAGTAGTTGTACAGCCCGGCGACCTGTTCCCGGAGGTACGTCTGCAGAAGGAGACGGCTTCAGTGCACAGGTCCAGGAGTACATCCAATATCGCGTTAAGTTAAAGCGGTCTCAGCGACACATACCTGCATGGGTCCGTACACCTCGGAGCGGTCGAACATGAGGACAAAGTAGCCCAGGTTCGTCATGGCAGACTTCCAGGGAATGAACTCCGTCTCATTGCGGAGGAATCGCGTCAAATTCAGAGCCAGGGTCACGTCGACAAGTTTGGCCCTGAGGAAAACAAAAGATCTCTTAAGATACAGCAAAAGGCCCTGTGACACCAGATCAAAGTAACTCCAGTACTTCAGTGTATTCACCGTCACATGAGGTCACTCAGCTCTGTCACACTCACAGCTTCATTTCTAAGTACATGTTATTATAAAAGCTCTTTCTGGCAAACGTCCTGGTTGCCTCACACGTCTGATTAACTGCAGCTCGACTTCACATCGCAATCATTGTGTGTCAGCACTCCAGAATGTCATTATTACTTTTATATATACTGCTTTATAAATACCATTTTATAGTATTTATATACTAGTTAATATTGTCTAAGGCTTATGTGTTTAGACTCTGTTTTTGATGGATTATTGATTCATGTACATGTTCAGGTTACCGTGGAAAAGGTCTTTTCCCTGTTTAGATAAAGGTTTAAATTACTTAAAAACTTCAGGCACATTTATTGATATGATTTATGATTATTGGAGCTGCACATTATTAACCAAGAAGCTGTGTAACTTGTGTTGTGATTTACTTTATGCAGTGATTGCCTGAGATGATTATGTTCCAAGGTCTGGTTTCTGTTTCATCGTGTTGTGTTTATTTGTTCAGCTTGTGCAGGGAGCAGAACAGTGGAGGAGGGAGAGAGAGAGAGAGAGAGAGAGAGAGAGAGAGAGAGAGAGAGCGGGCGAACTGAAGACTTAGACCAGGTCCTGGTGGGGTCAGTGAGGGAGGAGACGCTGAAGAGCGAGCGCTCCCATCATCTCCTTCAGGTTCACAACACACTGAGACGACGACACAGATCAGAGTGTATTGACAGTGCAGGACAGAGTCAGTACCTTGCCAAGTTGAATGCATCATCGATAAGCTGCCCTCGGTTTATCAGCGGGATCCGCTGGAAGAATAACATCAAAGATGAGGCAGACACCAAAAGGACCAAAGAAGAATTTACTGAAGGTTATATTTCATTTATTTGATCATAGCTGTCAAGAGGCTTTTCAGTTGTTCTCGGTTTGTCCACCGCTCTGGTCCAGATCTCGGTCTAAACAACTATTTGATGGATTTGTACAGACATTCGTGTTCCCCAGAGGATTCACAAAGACTTTGTTTGACTCACATTCAAACTACTCCAGTGATTCCTGTAAGATTCGGTTCAGACGTTCATGTTCCATAATTACTTTGGTAATGAGACCATATAAATCTCGCTAATGGCCTAAGGTGATGACCTTTGACCTGCTGCTTGCACAGGAGGAAGAGTCAGGGGATCAGTGCAGGCGTTTGGATTCATCTTCTGGGGAACACGAATCGGACCAGCCTCCCTGTTCATACTCTTTAACATTTGAAGTCACATTAACAATGTTGAACAGACGTCAAAGTTGTAACGTAACAGGTTTAATACGTCGGCTGTCGGTTCTGTTGATGGTTCTTTTTATTCAATGTGTGGCTATAGAAGAAACTGTAAACAAGAAGCGACTTAGTTATAGTCGTAGAGGGGACAAGTACATGTCCAACATGTACTTGTCCCCTCTATGTAGACCGTGGACTGTTTATGGCCCCGATCTAGTATCTGAATATTCTGGGATTTGCTGTTGCTGACTCACCTCTTGGTCTTTTTCCATCTGACTCGAGAGGGCATCCCAGTTCTCCAGGTCGTAGTTGACTCTGTAGTATCCAGTGGCATTCACATTCGCCAGGATCCACTCTCCTTTCTTGGCAATGAATTTGTCTTTCTTGTCTGTTCAAAAGAGAAATAACTAAATGATACTTAACTCACTGTAAATTGCGTCACATCCACGTGTGTCTGACTCGAGGTGTTTGTTCCAAAGTGTCGTATATTCTGTTATACGCATGTTACCATCGATGGTCGACAACCACTCCAGAGATGGTTCCGATGAACTTGACATGACTTTGATCGGGACGTGCCACCAAAGACTAAACGGACAGAAAGAAAAACAGGGTATAGAAACAACATATATTATATATATATTATAATAGGATACAGATAGCTATAGTATAGACATTGTGTCTCAAGATGTTATCGTCGGCGTGAAACCGAAGATGTTTTCAACCAGGTCACATGTCAACAGTATAATCTGGGATTGTACATGACTAATGTCTGTGGCTCAGCTTCATCACTCAGCCGTCCCCGATAACCTGCCGTTTCCAGCTAAAGGCAAATGAACAGTTTCCGCGTCGTTTTTACTGCAAATTGTTCCCGTCTGCTCTCAAAGTCGTCATCGAAAAACGGACTGACACACCTTCACTGACGAGCTTCCTTTGTTGTGGGCTTTCTTCGTCACAGCTCTCTGAATGTAATTGTCTTGAACTGCTGTCGTTGGCCTTGGCCGACCTGTTCCATGACTGTTTCTCAGTACATAGTCATTTCTCTCTTTCCCAGGACATTCCAAATTGTTATTCTGGCTACGACCCAACATTGTGCAATGGCTCAGATCAATTTTCTTTCTTTTCTCTGCCTCTTGCTCTTCTCCCATAGACTCTATGTTCTGCATGTTGGTTTACAGATTCAGTCGCCACAGTCAGAAACCAAAAGTACACATTCAGAGCAACATCTAGACCGGTGGGTTTGAACTCTGAACTCTTATCTCATTGTCTTCAGCGTTCAACAGGAACTGGAGGCGCCTGTTCTCACAGTGTTGTAAAGTGATGACATCACGACAGATTCAACTTTGGTCTGAGGAGAGATAGTGGAGGTAAATCCAAGCCTGGGACATATGGGCTCTATTCATGCCAAAGAAATAAGATTTAATTTATTGCTGAACCTGCATAATCTGTTTCTATATATGTGTTGTATCTCGTCGCTATAGTCTCAAGCTAGTTGCTGACTTTGTGTGTCTGCTGTTTGGTGCTTGGCAGATGGGTTTTATTTGGAGTTTTTCTCCATTGAAAACAGCTGTGCACTTTCTCGGAAAATTCAGTGGGACTGGACCATAACGGCAAATAAATCTAAAACAATTCGCTGGAAGAGGCTAAAAAGCCTTGTAGAGTCGAGGGAAACGGCAGTTTTCATTGCAGCTCTACTTTATAAAATGTAAACTGGGGGGCCCAGTACTAAACTTTGTGGGACTCCACATTTAAAGTTACCACCAGCAAACTGTATTATTGTTTGTTTTCCAAATTAATATTTAACCTTGTATAAACTATCATTCCGACTATATGACTGTAATATAGATAATACATGTTTTGATCTGGAAAATACATGTGGGAGTAGATACAACAAAATTGTAAATATAATTTCAACTGGATTCTTATTGTATGATCGTTAGCATCACAAGTCGTAACAAACTGAAAACTGTGACGTGATTTGCTTAAAGAAATCGGCAGATCATCACTGTGACTTCAGCTCAAACCTCGATTCAGAAGAGTCATTGAACAGGAAGTGCTTCTGGTTGAGCGCTCCGCTCGTCGTGTTGATGGTGATGACGGGATAGCCAATTTGATTGGTCCACTTGTCCATCAGCATCGCAATCCCGGCGCGACCATTATCCTTATTCATGGCCTGGAAACAAGCCACGTGTCAATTTATATTTTACCACTTAAATACTGCAGTATAACTAACAATTATTCAGACAATAGTATGAACATATTTATCATCTCAAACAAAGGATGCTGAAATTTGTCTAAATTGAGGACTTAACCTTTTCTATGTAATCCCACAGGTTCTTCTGGTCAGTGTTACTGTACCTGAAGTCCCAGAGGTACATCTGCAACACACAAACAGAGGGAATGAGAGAAACAGTTTCCTCCTGCATTCAAAATAACGATTCCACAGAGGAGAGTTTGTATTGGGACTTTATTCGTTTCATATTTCTGCACCTGCCTGTTCTGTTAGAAACTCAGATCATGTTTTACTCTCTTGCAGGAAACAAACAAAGCGCTCTCACTGAGGACTGTGAACTGTGTCTTTGTGTTTTCCCTTTGCCACAGATTAAAACCAGATGTTGGAATGTTTGACCTCGGAGACACAGTAATGCCATGTTATTGTCAACAAATTACAATTTTGATATATGATGAAATATTTGTCCACTGACGCTGGAATAAAGTTGTATAACTGAGGGCACGACCATTCCGATCTGGGAGAGGGCTTTTGTTGGATTACCCAGGAATTGAGTGCAGTGCAGGGCTGAGGGTTCCCGTCTGAACGCTGGAGGCTCGCTCACCACAACCACAAACCACGCAACCACACAGAAACCACACGAAATGCATCCGCTCCACTGTGTGAAATCTGCAGCGCATGCAATGACGTGAGGCCGACTCACAGCAAACAAACACAGCAACAAGCCACAAACACACTGCAGCCACTTATTCCCAGAACCAATCAGAACCCTTTCTGTGATGTGACACCACCTGCTCTGAAGAAGGGAAACAAAAGAGTCAGCAAATCAATCTGCTGCTTTTCCTCCAGCTGTAGGAAAGTGACGGAGCTTCTTGGATCCAGGAACTCTTTGGTTGGAAACCAGGGTTACACAATATTACAGGGTGTTCATGTGATTTCTGAAGCGGAAATTCTTTTTGACTTTTCTCACTGCCAATTAAAGCATCTAATTATAAAAACTTTGGTGTGGTGGTTTGGTTCCCCACCCATGTCGTATAAGTCGTACTTTATGGTGAGCCAAAAAAGAGGCTTTGCCAGGACTCTGTGGAGACTGTTAACATCCATTAAGATGACTTTATATAAAGATGGATAACATGGAAAGTGAAGCCAAATCATCCCGATCGCCCCCTGGTGGCTGGTTGCAGTATCAGACATAGATATGGTTTAAGGAGAATGTGTCTTCACTCTTTCAGAGTCTGTCTTCAAGTAAGATTACAGAAAAACGTCTGGAACGGATTTCTGGGAACCTTGGTGGAAGGATGCAGTGTGCGTCAGGGAAGAAGCTGTTACATTCCGGTGCAGATCCAGGAATCTTTTTTCTTTTTCCCACGGAATAAGTCATGGATCTTGGTTTTTAACCAAGATCCATGAACCAAGATCCATGAGTGTGGGTAATTTGGTGCAGCTCGATGGAATTTAAGGGCCTTGTCGGAGGTATGAGCTCAGCTGAGTGACCATTCTAGAAAGATATTTGATAGAAGAGAGATCCTCTCTAGTATCCGCTGTGATGATCTGCTCTGTGAATCCTCTCCAGAGACCTTTCTAAAGATTACAGCTCAACTTCAGCCAATCTGGAAAGACGGGTAAAGTTATTTCTTACATTGATTCCTTGGTTGAACACGTTTTGACCCACGCTGTCTGCCAGCATTCTCAGCACCATTGCCCCCTGCAGAGTAAACAAACACAAAAAGCACATGGACATCAGCATTCATCGTGAAATATATATATATATATATATATAGAGAGAGAAAGAAACATATCTAGTGTAAAATGTTGATTCCGCGGCGAGGTGACTCTGTACCTTACTGTAGGTGATTGCATCAAACATTCCAATGATCTCAGAAGTTGTCTGGATGTCTTTCTGCGGAACAGTGAGCGGATGGGATGCAGCCAGAGCGTCCTCCTCGAACGCCATGTGGAGGTCATACACGACAGCCGAGTCTTTCTGTAGAAAACAAACACATGTAGTTTGTATTTGTATTGTTTTACTTCCCCGGCTGGGAACGTCCCTCCACCTCTCAACTTACCATTTTGAATGACGGCTCGACGGCGTCCACTGCAAAGTAGGCCATGTAGGTGGCAAAGCCCTCGTTCAGCCAAACTTCATTCCACCATTTCATCGTCACCAGATTTCCAAACCACTGTCAAAGAAATGGGAATAAAAATGTATGTAAATGATACGTATTAAATCTATTAAACTCATTCAGTAAATCCTCCTGAATCCATTCACAGGTGAACACAGATCAGAGTCAGGTCCATGGTCCAGAACGATCTCATATCATTTTAGTTTTGGTCACAGGTGAAAACACAAAGTTCTTCTTTGTCTAACCTGATGAGCTAGTTCATGTGCGATGAGAGTAGCGATCGATTCCTTGTGCAACAGCGAGGACACCCCCTCCTCAAAGAGCAGATCTCCCTGCTGGTACGTGACCAGTCCCCAGTTTTCCATCGCCACAGGGTTCAAGTCTGGCAGAGCGATTTGGTCTAATCACAAAGATGAGGACGGATGTTACAATCAGATCAGAGCCGGAGGAAAAAACTCAGCGATCAACTCAAACTGCTTCTCCTACGGTGAAGGACTGAAACACATTCAATGGAGGAAGCACAAACATTAAGGGAAACACACTTTAAATCAGGAATTCAGCAGATACAAGAACAAACACACTGGAAAAAGATCTGATACTTTTCCAAGAAGGCAACTTAGCCAACTAATCGCGAGGACGAGGAGGCCAGAACCCTTTAGATGTGAGACACTGTGTGTGTGTAGCATGCAAGTTTAATCCTGTGTCGGGTCAGGGGTCAGATGTTAACGGGTCCTGGCAGGTCCGGATTTGACTTGGAGATAATCATAGGTGCGGAGCTTGGAGAAAAAAAATGGACCTGTGCATGTTGTTTTAGAAACAAGTATAACATCTGCTGCTGTCAGTGAACTTTAGTGGATGAGCTCCTGAAGCCTGGAGCTGACACAAGGCCTTTCTCAAAGTCTTACACAGCTTTTTCAGCGAGTAATTGATTCCAAACTTCTCCTCGTAGAACTGGAGGATCTTTCCGGTGATGTTGGCTGCATATTGAGCGTGTCCTGCTGCGATGGCCTCGGGACGAGCGAACGTCTGCAGAAGAAACGTGAAGCAAACAAACATATATTATAAATAGTAGGAGCGATATATGAAATATTTAATTCTTCGTACCGGTTCAGGAAACATGAATTCAGGTTAATGAGTTCTGTTCATGGTGCCGAAGGTTATTTTAATATGGCAGTGAAACTACTGTTTATTCAGCGAACCTCAAATTCACCTTGAACAATAATAATATATATATATATATATATATGTATATACATACTTGAATGTCCACACGAGCATGGGCGGAGTGAATTGATTCAAACTTTGAAACCGTGAAGCAGAACAGGTACGTCGACATCCTCGGTGTCGGGTAGAAACGAGTGTATTGCCACTCATCGTCTATGGTGCTGGTGCCTGAGACGGTGGAAAAAAAGAAGGAAGGATGTGTTTTATTCTGTGTTCACGTTTATCTCGAGCTGCGATGTGACCAGAGGAGTTATTGTACGTATTGTAGTTTTTGTGTTTTTCTCACGTGATGCTCGTGTGTTTCCCAGAGCCGTTGTGTATCGCCTGTGGATGATGGTGACGTTAAACACAGCCTTCATCTCCGGCTCGTCGAAACAAGGAAACACTGTCCTGGCAAATGTTGGCTCCAGATTGGTGGCAGCTAGGAATCTATGAACACAGATAAGGACAGTCAGCAGTCCATCGGGTTCATGTACTGAAGGAACACACGATGAAGAGGGCGGGATTCACACTTGATAAAGAACATGTGGTATATTACTTCTAAATGATGAGCACTGATAATGTGGTGGTCACCGTTTGTCTGTAACACGCACAGGAAGTCAGATGCACGTTTTGGACCAACAACAGCTGAGACCACTGAGCAACATCACCGCTACAGATTCCACGGTTTGAGTCTATGAATTTAAATGAATGTAGAGAAAAGGGGAAAGAACAAAACCCCAGAGAGGGGACTGAGGGAATATCTTGTTTCCTGGAACAGAATAGAGAATAAATCAACCCACACGAGCACAATGTGTGGGCTGTCGCTGTAAAGGGATCAGTTACTGATCTCACAAGACACTGATAAAGTTTGATTGTTCTGTATGCATTCATTTTAAATCTAGAATCCTGGATTTCACAAGTGGACAAACAAGACTCCTTAACCAAAGCCAATCTGTACTGTTTTAAGAACACAGAAATAATACTAATGATAATAATAACATATAATAAACTTGTCAAACCACAGTTACACGGTGCTTTACAAGTCAAAAATGAGAAATTTAAGCTAAACAATAAGAAACAGTTAAAAAGCAAAAGATAGGAAACTTTTCAAAAGCAAGATAAGCAAAGATAAACCAGATTTAATAAGACATTATATTATATGATTAAAATAGACGTAACTAGGTTTCAGAGAGATTTTAAAGAGGATAAGGAGGTTGATCTCGTCGGAAGATAACCTGGAAAATGTGTTTCCACCTGGGAGAAGGAGTCGGAGCAACAACTGGAAAGTCGGCAAAAAAGTTGGTACATGAAACCAATTAACATAATTTTACACTCAGCTCTTAACAGAAGCTTCTAATGTGAACTTGTCAAATGTCATTTGCAAACATAGTAGATAATAGAGATATTTTTATGATTAACGTTTGAAATGATTTATCTGCCATTTAAATGTCCAAAAACACCTGACGTCTCAATGTTAAAGAAAAACATCCTGGATCTGCCCCCTGAGCCGTTTTCATACCAAAGTTTAATGAGTTCTTTCCTGACTTAGACGACATCCTTCCACCAAGTTTCATGATAATCTGACAAGTAGTTATTACGCAAACAGACTAAACTGACAGGGCTGTTTCATTTCTCCCCAAACAGATTCCACCAGGACACGTAACAATAAGCAATGATCACAAATTCTGCACAAAGAAAGTCAAAAGCTTTAAACTTTACCTCACTGGGTTCATATCACCTTCATATTCAGGGACACCTTCTAAATACGTGCTGACAAACAGTCCATCCATATTCTCCATTGACTGTCCCTTAAAATTCAGAAACAAACTGTAGTTTCCTCCTGCCTTCAACTCCACATTCAGTGGGATCTCCATAAAATCAAAGTCCCCAGGATACACCACGGAGGAACGTATCTCCTCATTCAGGTCGTCTCTGTTCTTCACCACTGAGTCAGAAACTTCCAGCTCTCTGCTGTGGAGGTAGATGCTCCTCGTCGTCTGGACACACTTGAAGTGAACTGTGGAGTTTCCAGTGAAGAAGCTGGTCTGGTTGGGACTGGTGACGTTCACCACCTCAATGATCTCGGGTGTAGAAGTGAGGCTGCAGGACGACATCGTAGCTCTCAGGTACCAGGTTCCTCGGCAGCCGCCTGTCAGGTGGCAGCTGTGTGGTGGTGGGAAGGAAGGTGGGACGGGGTGTTGGGTCCATCTTAGCGATCTGAATCTTGTAGAAAATGGTCATGGTGACGATGCCGGCGATGACAGAGATCGTCAGGACGACAAAGGCCCCAGCGATGAGCTTGGACTTGCAGTTCTTCGCCATGGTGGCTGCTCTCTTCACTCAGTCCTGGAGGTCTGGTTGCTCCTCTGGTAGAGATGAGGCTGACGAGTCCCTGAGCCTGTGTGACTGGTCTGCAACATCTGATCCGTGCACATCTAAGTAACCTTCCTCCCATAAACAGGGCTTGGCCTCAGCTATTAATGGTCTGTACCAAGATTAAGCATTAACTTGGGCATTGACAAAGGAGCAAAGATTAAGGCTCATGCTGTGAGGAGGGCGATGTTCATTGGTCTCGTTGTAAATAATCAGTCAGATTGCGCGCTCCCACATCTGGAGGTGGTTACTGTGTCTTCCCACTAATGCAGGGGTTACGTAAACCTCGAGGAACACTTTATCCACACACTGCGCTCTGCAACCCATCACACACATCCCGCTCCCTCTCTGTGAACACAGCACACCCTGATCACCATCACATCTCCACCGGACACCAGAGCTGCAGGAGAGGACATCCTCTGCGACTGCAGGAGAGCCCAGTGTCCTGTCCTCAAACTCTCCTCCTCCTCCTCCTCCTCGGGTCAGGTCACACAGGGGTGAGAGGAGTGGCGTCCGAGCATCAATGGGAACACAGGTCCTGTGAGACTGACAACCTCCCAACAAACCAGGAGGAGAGCAGTGCTGAATGAGCTGGTAAAGACCGGGGGGCGGGGGGTGGGGGAAGAGAGGTGGAGAATAGAACACGGAGAGATTTGGGAAATCACTGAATTGGCTGGAAAGCCCCAAACCTCAGGAAACTGTGGCCACCACACACATGCACACATTCCTCACCTCAGGATAGGAAACAACAGCACAACGGCGTCCATGTAAGAAAACAGCTGGGTCGGCGCCAGTTGTTTCTACTGAGAACAGATGTTCCTGTTGAAGGGTCAAGGAGAACAAACCAACCCCAGCATGTTGAAAACCCCAGATAGCAAATCATCACCACAGCGAGGCCGGGTGCAGGTGGAGGCCACCTTCCCTGGTCTGAATTATACTTCATCCCTGGTCAACGGGGATGTAATGACTCTTACGACACTTGTGAGAGCACGTTCTGGTGTTACTTGAAAAAAACACACACCATCATAAATCGCTTGCATTTAGTCGAGAGGTTTTAAGAGCGAGGCAAAGCAAATAAAAAATGTCATGAAACAATCCTCTGGTGAATGTTTAAAGAAATGCTCCATGGATAACACACACACACACACACACACACACACACGCACACGCACACGCACAGGCACACGCACACGCACACGCACACGCACTTAATCTAATTTCCTGGAGACTTACTTCTAACCTGAACATGTCACCTTAAAATGAAATGATTTACTTTTTGTCCCCACAAGGCAGAAACGTCCCTGTAATGACAGTGTGTAAACAGGTTTCTGTCCCCACAAGGGGAATGAAAAACACCCAGAGGTTCAGAGGACCGTGGAGAAGTTTAAAGGTGCACAGGCAGGTGAGGAGGGAAGGGATGAAGTGAGGTGAACAGGTTTGTGGTGGTAAAGGTCTTTAAACAAACACACACCTGTAGGGTCATAATTCGTAATAACACCACACCCCTAGCACAGAAAGTCATAAACGACAACAAAGATACGAGTACAATCATTTATGAAGATTCTTGTGGAATGTTCTACACTCAGACGTCTGATGACATCAACAACCACACACGCACACACTGATTCTGTGCACTCTGAAGAAAATAAATACCCTCATGCACACGTCTGCAGGTACTGAAGTGATCAGCATCCACTGGTTCAAAGACACAGCACGAGTTCCTGTTCGCCAACTCCTTTGACGAGAGGGTCCCCTACTGACGAGGACCGGAACTGCAAAGGCACTGACTCCAAACACTTTGAGGCTCACGGTTAAAAAATAAGGGAACCACAGTAACATTTAACAACATCGTAAAATAAATGGAATTCCTGATCAGAAACAATAACTTGATGCGTTGAAGATTAATTTGGAAGAGAAGGTTCAATGATTCATCCACTCAAGACGTCAGCTCTCTCTGCATTAGAACGACACTAAGCAACGTTTCACCTCAAAGCAGCAGTTTGATGAAAGTGATTTCGATCAGTAACAGTAACATAATGTGGCCTTAAAAGGGAAACACAAAATCAAAGTCCAGATCACATCGCACATCGACCACACAACCCAAAAGAGGCCATCTTAAAAAAACAACAGGTGCAAACTTGGTCCAGCACTGAAATGTAATCAAACCTGCGCAGCGCCCCAGACAGGCTGTAATTAGAATTACACCAGATTGATACTGACGCCCTCGGGTCAGAGTGGGGATTCAGAAGCAGCTCGAGATTTCAGGTAAGTCACAACAAGGATTTAGTCTCAGTCAGCAGCCGTTCAATACCTCCGCCAAAGAAGTTATGTTGATTTAGTCAATTTAAATTTGGTTTAATTGAGGTGTCAGCTTTTTTCTACTAACACACAACTACGACTCGTGTGTAGCTCTGATCGTGTGGGTTCATTGTTCACTTAGATTTAAAGTGTGATTGAGTTTAATGGAGGTTAGGGCCTTAGCAGAGGTACTGAGTGACATTCTAGTTTAAAGGAATCTATTTGTATTGAGCCTTTTACTTTCCACAGATGATCATTTTTTCTTCTGTTGCTAAAATTTTCATGGTTCAAATGTTTTTTTTAAATACAATTATCGTGTCTTCGAGCACACGATCACTCAAGCCTCCACTTTAAATATCTCTCATCTATATTGTGCAGTTTTCTCTGAAAAGCTTCATCAACCAGAAACAGTAAATGTTCGTCTGAGGTTAAATACGACTGAATTCCATCAATGACCAAATGACAGCAGTAAAAATACAGCACAGTACATATCGCTTTTCCACAAATTATATTCTTGATAATCTGACACTTAGAATAAAGGCAAAAATATTTTTCTAAATTAAAGTGGAATATTTAAAAAATAAACCTGTAACATTGTTTTTTAAAAAGGAATATTTATATAAAAAGGTTCAAATATTTAGATTAGTAAGACGTAATATTCCATTGTTAAAACTGTGTTGGTTTTATTTCATATTATGACATTTTCTTGAAATGCTTGAGGACTTTATTCCTGACTGATTCTCTCAAAAAACTTTAAATGATTTAATTCCTGAAATTAAAACTTTTACTGAACACTGAGTTTAAACTAAAATAAAATCTTGAAATATTTTTGCCTTTATTCTGAAGAGTGGAACAGTCCCTCAGCCCCAGTGTCAGTTTCCACTCGAGCTGATTTCAGAGCTGCACTGAAGTCTGGACATTTTCCTGCGGGGCTGCATGAGAGAACACAAGAGTCTGAGTCTATTGATCTGGAACTTTTCTGGAACCTTTGCTGCCAGCCCCCTAGTGTAATATTCAGAAAATGTGAGAGTGAGTCCATCTGAGAACACCTCAGGAAAATGTCCAGAAAATGAACAGTGAGCGGAGGAGATGACGTTTCTAACACGTGACGGACAAGAAACTGGAAGAACACAAATATGTCAGGAGGTTCCAGATCTTTTGGTGATGAGGGCCGACGCCGGTGTGGACGAGCTGTAAACAACAACACTGATCTTTCCACAGCAGAGTTTATACGTCATGTCCCGCCTCCTGCTGCTCTACAGGCTCCGCCTCCTGCTGCTCTACAGGCTCCGCCCCTCGCCTGGATGTTCCCACATGTTCCTGTTGGTGTGAACGAGTCGGACCCGACAACCTGCTGCTGCTGCTTCACATGTAAAAGACAAATGTTGGAAAATGTTCATGTCTGAAAGCAGCTTTAGTTTTAAAGGCATTTATCCACAACATGGAGAAGCCACCAGTCTTTTGATTATACATGGGCCGTGCACACGTCAGGTCCAGATGTCATTGATGTCACTTTTCCAGCAGTGAAAATGAATCCAGACCAACACGAGTCGGTGTAATCAGCGCAAAGCACCTTTGCTTTTTTGGAAATATTCGACAAACAGAATTAAAATAAGAGAGATGCTGCTCATCATCGTCTTGTCAACATTTAATGAAGTGTTTCCAAAGTAGCAGCAGCTCTTTGTTTTGGAAACAACTTGCAGTCGTTTGATTATAATTCAAGTCTGAGTTTTATCAGCAGCCATGTGCGCATGAATGTGTCCCTATGAGTGCATGTTCAGTTCGTTCAACCAGAAATGAAAACAACGTGTGAAAATCAAATATTGCTTTCTTCTGGAATCTGCCAGCTCATTCAGGTCACTACCACAGCCAGCTGTCTAGATGCTGAACACAGTAACAGGACTGTTCCAGGATTGCTGACAGCTCCCCGTAGCTCTCCTCTCTCCACGTGGGAAGCAGCCTCTCATTGTTGAGGGCCTGAAGCTTTGGCGTCCCCTCCCGGAGGACGTGGTACAGGCACGGCCACCGGTGCTGAATCCTCAGCCTGGTCCTCCGGTCCAGCGTGATACCACGAACGATCTTCTTGGCACGAAGCTCGCGCAGGACGGGCAGCTTCAGGCAGGAGAAGACCAAGCCTCGGCTGGGCGACACGTCCAGGAACTCCAGAGACGGAGACTCCAGAGTGTACGAGATGCCCAGATTCCTCAGCGGCACCAGGATGTGTAACGTCAGAGACTTCAGGTTGGGCAGGGAGTTGGTTAAGGTCTGCAGCGTCGAGGGAGTCACTCCTTTGAATACCCAGAAGTATTTGAGCTCAAGGACTCGCAGCTGCTGGAACTGGGTGAGCAGCGACACGGACACGTCCGACCAGTCGAAGTGGAGCCGCAACTTGGAGATGCGTGGGCAGCTCTGAGTGAGCTCGGTGAGCAGCTCCTGGAAACTGGTCACCTGTCAAACCACAGAGAAGAACAATGTGCTGAGAGATTGGTTTGTTTGACAGTTTTTCCTCATGGTTTATTTCTGTATTAGAGACGTCAGGAGATGTTAAATGACTTGTTTTCACTCGTCGTGAATTTATTTATTCAGTGACAAGTCGTCAGAGGCAGAGACCCCTCCCGGTTAAACTGGACCAAACAAACACTTTATTAACTCTGAACTCACTAAAGACAGATTCACAGTGAACTCATCATCACGTTACCTGATCCATTTTGGTGATGCTGTCCTGGTGTGAACTGGAGCTGGAGTGGACCTTGAGGTCGAGCGGCTCGAGCAGAGTGAAGGTCCAGTTCAGATCCAGGTGGCTGAGGTCTCTGCAGTGAACATTGTTCAGCAGGTGGCTCAGCAGCTCGCTCCACTTGTTGAAGCGATCCCCCAGGTCGAAACTGGCCTTCAGCGTGAGCAGACTTGCCCGGCGGGAGATGAGGTGGTGGGTGTAATGGTGCACCCAAGCTTTCCACCTCTCAAACTCGCGGTTGGAAACCAGCAGCCCCTCCTGACCGAGGTGGAAGACACCACGTCGGGAATAGTCCGCTACCCTCCACAGCTTCCAGGAGCGGACGAGGCAGCTCCAGCTCAGACAGACCAGAGCGCAGCTGCACTTATCCACCTCGTTCAGGAAGGACAGGACGTGCAGCTGGCACTCCACCGGCAGGAAGTTGAAAGGGAAGTAGTCATCTGCCGCTTTGCGTCGGCTGCTCACGGGGACCAGGGGTCTCTTTCGTGGTGACATGGTGGCAGATGAGGAGATGATGATGCTGGTCATTGGTGGAGGTCAGAATCTCCACCGGGTGGTCTTGTGGTTTGGCTTTTCCATAAATATCTTGAGTCTGGTGGAGTCTTAAGAAAATAAAAGAAACTTCTTAATGGCCTTTATTCCAAGTTGTTCAAGGCAGAAACACTCAAGACTCTGGTCACTGGGAGGTCTCAGCTAAAACAGGTAATGAAACATGCCTTTGAGCACTGAATGGATGAAATAATAAGTAGAATAGATAGCTCCTCAAAATCTAGATTACAAAGTGCTTCACAAAGCTCTTTAAAGACAATAGTTAGAAATGTAAAAAAGACAATTCAAAGGAAAATTCATGTTCTGAGTAAAATCCAGACAGGTTCTTAGATAAATGTCTCATGAAGGGACTCAAAAATCTTGTCTCTTAATTTAACCATGACTTACTCGTGCCTAACCCTAATTAACCAACCCACAATTCACATCTGACCCCTAACATTAACCATGGTTACTAATTGCTTAACCCAAACCATTCCTCTAACCTAGATCCAACTTTAAGACATGTCACCTAAGAATTGAATGGTTATGTTAAGATGAGATAATCCTTGATTAGTCCCACAATGGGGACATTAGCATTGTGAGGACAATGTGAAACATCTTAACCACACACACACACACACTATAGATGATTTCCCTTTAAACCCCAACAGACTAAATGTCAGTCCTTCGTCTGCAGGTAATGAAACCGAGTGTGATGTAAAGCTCGTGCTTCAGTGACTCTCCTGCTGGAACGACCCTTCAGGGAACGTGATATTCACGTGGTCAGTAATCGAAGTATTAAGTGACACGTCGGTTTGTAACACGAGTTCCTTCGGCAGCTCCGTTAGGATGCCAGTCGCCTGTCAGTCAAAGGAACGAGTCACACATCCATCATTGTCCTGACGTGGAGATTAAATGAATCAACACTGAATCGTCTCGTCTTTACCTTTTCCTTCGAACTGGCTTCCTCCTCGCCCCCCGGTTAAAAAAAGCTAAGCTGCTAGGAGCTAGCAGGAAAACAGACAAAGGAATTAAAACTAAAGCTAATTACCGCGCGTTATTCCACATCTTACTATATTTTATCTCATAGGGCGACGCGTTAAAAACGGTTAAACCGGTTAAACAAACTTAAAACTTAAAAGCCGCGAGGATAAGGGGTCAGTAACTGTCCCGGCTAGTTAGCATCCGAACAGCTGAGCTCTGTTGTTGTTTTTGTTGTGGCTCGTTGGTGATGGCGTCATCAACGTGCGTTGGGCTGCTTGCTCCGCCTGCCGGAGTTGCGCCACCGGGCGGGGGTTAGAGCTGGGACACCGCACTTTGCGTTTGAAGAAGAAGAATTGTTGTAATTTTAGTAAATTTGCGGTTTGAGTGACGACAAATGGTTTAATTGATTATGTTTTCAAATGTTTTGTTAAACAAAAACAAAAATAAGAACAAAGTATAAATTTATTCTCTCTGATAAACAATTGGGGGGGGGGGGTGTCACGTGTTAATATTCAAGACTCAAGTAGATTTATTGTCATTTTCCAAACATGAGAGGGAACGAAACTGAGCTCCCAGAGAGCAGCAACGACATAGAAACACTAGAATCTACAAACTAAGCAGAAGCAGCAAATAAATACAATCAAATAAAAACAATTAATCAAACAGAATCTCAAACTAAACATGGATAAAAACAATGCAAATTAAAAAGGTGCAAATTCGCATTGATACATGTGAGTACATTCAAATTTCCCAACAATTTTAATGTGTTCATGTTCCATTAAAGTGTTCTTGAACAATTGATTTTCTTCTTGGGAAACGTGAATCTCATTCCAGGTGTGTTACTGGTTGTTTCCCCCAGTAGATGGCCCTGTGCACACACGGATACTGTGGCCCTGGTGATGCAGGGTGACCTCCTGGAAGTGGTGACCTCCTCTGGCTTCCTCTCTATCAAAGCGCTGATACAGGCTGTTTCCTGCACATGTGGGCTTGGCCTGAGGGAACCAATAACAATCGTCCAGTCCCAACTGACCACAGTCCCACAAACACTTAACAGCAGCAGTGGTGTTTGAGCTGCTGCTGCTGGTCGGTGTCACTGTGTTGTGTGTGATCTCAGAGTGAAGATGTCCAACCGCTTCCTGGAGTCAAGGTCAGGCTCATTCAAGAGCTGGTTTGACAATAAAACACATGTGACTCTGTCAGTTTAAAGGTAAATACGAGGTCATGAGGTGGAGGGTGGGTTGTGTGACTCTCGACATCAAGTCATGTCCTCCTCATGCTTCTGTGATACATTTCTACATTGTGCACTTCTTTGTAAAGTCAGCGAAAGGCAGGAAGTGACACGTCAGAGGGGCCCGTTCTGTGAGAGAGGGTGAAAACACAAACACACTGGATCCTCAGAGGATTACTACATATTTCTATAATACTGTACACAGCGGCTGTTGTGATGCCAGATTGCCAGAATTCAAAAAATGCGAGGAACACACAATGACAGATAATTATATTGCATTCACTGATTCCTCAGAAACTCCAATTACATACATAGTTTTCCTTTTTCAGAGGATATGTAATGTATATGTTATACATACATGTCTGGGTGCTTCTTTGCTATATTCTTTTATAGCTTATTCATTCCTTCTTTATTAAGGAGAAGGCTCGTTTGACGACAAGGGGAGTCTTCTATTCCGCTACGTCATCAAAGGAGCCTTCTCCTTGTAGGAGAGCTGGATTCCAAGACTCATCCTCGAGTCCAGCTTGATCCTGTAGAACCTGGATCCTCAGCATCAGACATAAGACCAGCCATACTAACACTCTGGATAAAGAAAATGCATATCAATCAGTCTATTAGGTTATATTTCGACTTTTATGTTGTTGATCTAGCTATGGTTAGCCAGCCAGACAAGAAGCTAGCAAGCTAACAGCTAGTTAGTATTGTACACGTCTCTTTCTCACTAGTAATGGACGTAAAATAAGACTCACATGCATCAGATGTGTGAAATGAATAGGTCATTTCTGACCCATGTGTGTAAAAGTACATTTGTACAAAATGTACATTTGTTTATAAAGTAGGAACTGAGGAAATGAATACGGGTCATTTTTGACCCATGTTGTGCATCAAAGGGTTAATTATCCTATTAGTATTTATACATATATACATGATGGTGCCTTCAGGGAGGATCTGTAACATATATAGAATGTATACATCCTACAGTCATTAAAGGCGCCATCTTGTTTGTTATAGTGTCCGAGTCGGCCAATCAGAGCAGAGAAGGGTCCCGGGCGGGTCTTGTGACCCCGCCCTCCCCCATATAAAAAGGCCGGCTGCTGAGTTGGAGTCATTCGTCGTCACTGAGAAGCGTGAGCATCCGTGACTGAAGAATTCCAATCTGAACTAACGACACCGCCTCTCCCTCCATCTTCCACTGACTCCTCCAGCCCGTGACGAGCAGAGCGCTGTTGTCTCCATGTTAGTTTTCCTAAAGAAGAACAACATGAAAACCAAATTCATCAATGGAGTCTCCTCGTCCCCCTCCATGTCCCTGGAGCTGCTGGTGACGGAGAACGCTCTGCAGGTCCAGCCCGACGCCCAGGAGGACAGCAAGGAGCCGGACTGCGCAGACCTGCCCGACCCGGACACCCGGCACCGGGCCTATCTGTGGACCCGCGAGTTCCTGCACGGAGCCTGGAAGATAGTGCCCGAGGACGACTACCACATCACCGTCATAAGGTACAGGGCGGCCGCCTGCTTCTTTGTGAAGGAAGGACCCAGGTGGTGGAGGATGCTGTTACACTTCCTCTGGCTCAGATAGAGAAAAGATAACAGTTTTATATAGAGGTACAGAGCCTGTCTATATGTAAAATAATATAACGTATAGTGTTGCATCCTCCTGTCTATATGTAAATAATATAACGTATAGTGTTACACCTCCCTGCCTCTGTTTAGAAGAAGTAAAATATAGAAAATATTATTTTAAATTCCATATTTATACATTATTATTATAGATTTTAGAAAACAAAAATATTAATTTTATGTAGTGTTACACCCCCTGTTACAATTGTGTGTGTGTGTGTGTGTATATATATAGATTTTTGTTTTCTTATCACAACAAGGAAGCTGACAACATAACGTAGCTAAAATGTCTGTTTCAGTGGAATATTACAGCAGCTCTTATTTCTTGTCTCTAAAATCACTACAGGTTAGTTATTAATTCATACTCGTAAGTCCCGCCCCCAAAGCCGACACCTACCAACAACATAAGTTCCAGCCTTGAAGCATAAATAAGGTCTTTTGGGAAATAAACATCCTCTTAAAGATTATGATTATGCTATTTTAATTGTTGATAATAATAATTTACGGTTCATTTGAATGTCATTCCACCGTTAACTGAGCTAGATAAGATTAAACTAAATATAATAAAGCGAGTTAAACCTCCTTGAATCCATAAAACATGAGGGCGTCTGAACCAGCATGTTACTAATGGAAGTCCCTTTATGTAATAATTGATCCTATTCTCTGATTCTCTGTCTTTCAGGGGTGGTCTGAGCAACAAGCTCTTCCTGTGCAGCCTCCCCGACAGCCTGGACACTGTCGGGGACGAGCCGCGGTGCGTCCTGCTGCGCCTCTATGGGGCCATCCTGCAGGTGGGAGACACATCTAGTTGTTTTTACCGTATAAAAATACAAGTAAAAGTAAGATCCAACCCCTCACGAAGGACAAGTTGTATGTGAGAAGTTTCTCTCAGTATTGTGTAGTCACTGATGTTAACCTACTTTTAACGTAGATAAAGAGCTGCTAGACGGCTGATAACAGCAGACATGTAAGAGTCATATCAGACTGACCTGTCAGAGGGTCAAAGGTCACTTTACTGCTTTAGTTGATAAACACAGGAAGAAGATAATAAACATGATTCATACAATAACTATGTGACTGTGCCACCAGGTTGTTGTTGCTGCTGTTGTTGTTGATGTGTGCGTGTGTGTGTGTGTGCGCGTGTCTGTAGCATCTGTGCATATGCTTATGTTAGTGTATGCATGTGCAGTTATGCCCTTGTGTGTGTGTGCGTGTGTGTGCGTGTTAGCCATTGTTGTACATGGTGATGTACCCCCATGGCTGTACATGCATGTGTTCTTTGCCGTAGGCTTCCCAAAGGAACATGCCTTGGGCACGCTTGTTCCCAGGTGAACCCACCAAAACCCACGGTACAGTATGAGATCTCTGAAATCTCAGCCTAATACAAAGACACACACTTCTGTAGAAACAATCCTGGCCTCCAACTCTGGGAAGATACATTATGGAGCGGATAAAAACTAAGTGTCGACATCTCTCCTGTTTGTCTCTTTCCGTCTCTGAATCCCTTTTAAGCCTTTTGTTTCCTCGCTCCTCGTCTTTATCTCCTGAGATGACGCTGCGGCTGTGTCCAGAGTTCATGATCCCAGAATTCCCCTGGGCCAGACACGTGCTGCATTTTTTGCTAATTGTGACACAACTGCTCTAAAGATAACCGCTTAGTCACCATCGCGCCCCAGCAGCCGATTGAGTTCACCTGCTTATATTGAGCGACGAGAGGTCAAGGACAACATTTGCACAAGATTCCTTAAAACAGCATATTCTTATCTCCTGCTGCTACTCCATTGTTGTTAGTGGCACGGATTGTTTGTTCCAGTCTGCAGCGATAGGTCAGAGACTAGAGCCCAAACAAAGACACTGCCCACCGAGCCCTCCGATTTTTCATTTGCAAGGGAATCATTTTTATGTGCCGGCCTGATGAGACCTTCATTAAGTATTAACTAAAGTCGACGTAATTGCAAACAGGCCTAGAAGCCGTTAGCTTTTATTGCTCGGGATGTCGCACGGAGCGAAAAGCACCAAGGCAACTGTCGCCAACTGCGTCACGACTGAGCCGCCTCTCGAATTAGTGATGTCCCATCAAAATCCTAATGGGATCAAGGAAGTCAGATGACATTGTCATTGGAGTGCACGGGAACTAATGACTAAACAAACCCTGCACCGGAGACTGTTTCTGGGTAATGGAGATATGTGGATAGGGGGCTGGAAAATTAGTGATTCACCAAGTTAAAGGAGACGTAGGATGTCTTTTTTTTTTTTTTTTGTGAATATAAAAGTTCTACAACCCGTCCCAATCATTGTGACATCACAGTGCCCCACATAATGCACAGCTAGCTGCTAAATCTGCTAACATCCGCTAACGAAGTCAGGTAAAGCGAGAACAGATACCGACATTTTCTTACATGTGCAGGAAGCAGTCGGCCTTAAAGAGACAGGAGCTGAAACCAAGTGTTTGAGACAGGGGCTGAAAGGAGGAGCATCAGCGATGGGCACTCTGAGGAAAGTGATGCGTTTTCTGAACCAAAAATGATGGTAGTTTATTCATAAAAATATCATAAAACATTTGACTAAAAGAGGAAATCCGCACACAAAGCTCCCATTAAAGAATTAATTTGCCGTAGCGACGTTTCAAGAACAAAGGATCTTCATAGTTGTGATAGGTACCGAGTTGCTGACGCTGAATCGAATTTTCGGAACATTTTCCTTAGAATTCAATCCGGTGGTAGCGGGGGGGGGGGTGCACGTGCACAAAGGTCACTCTCGCACGCAATATAAAATATGGCGGAACTGCCGCAACCTAGATACACTGCACTAGAGCACGTAAACCTCTCTTCAAGTAAGAACCCCAAGTAAAATAATTAGAATATGAGCATCATATGTTTACTGCTTTCTCTTTCCAGCTGTTGCGTTTAGCAGGTAGTCAGAGGGGGGGGGGGGGGGGGGAAGCCTTGTGTGTCTCTGAACTCATACTGTACTGTCTGCTCTGCAGGCGTGGCTGTAGGTTTGATGTTGGCGCTCACGGGCGGCTTCACATGATTTCGTGGATACTCATCTTGTTTCTTTATTTTCTCGATAGATGTCCTGTAATAAAGGAGATTCCCGACAGTCGAACAAAGAGAACCTGTTCCAGGTAAGTAACCAACGATGGTGCCACTGCCCAGTGTCTCTGCACAGCGTCACCACACATTCACCATCTCACGTGTCAGCACCACCGATAACATTGTTGTGCTTCTCGAAATTTCGGGGTTTCGTTCTGACTCCTCTGATCTCTGCAGGCAGCTGTTGTTTTTATCCACAGAGAAGCTGAACCTCTGCAACCAGCTGGGCTTTTACATTTAACCCCTTTTCAGCCCCTTTTCTAACCCTCGGCACCAGAATCATTTTATAGTAAAGCTAATTTCTTATCAAAGTTACAAAGTGTTTAACAGAAAGTTTCATTTTGCTCGAGATGTCCAACAACTAATGTGAATATCAACATGAAACCCTGGAGTTAAAATGTTCCTGCTCTATTGGTTAATGTAAAGTCACCTAATAAAGATCACTACCTTAATAATACTTAATAAGAATCCATTCCACCAAGTTTCAGAAGAATCAGTTTAGTGTTTTTTGCGTAATCCTGCTGACACCATGGATGTTGCCTTTGTTACAGAAAAGACCTTCGTTCGCTCCCATCAGAGCTCTGTCCCTCTTAACGAACCCCAGGTAGACAGGGGGTTAGGTCTTTGGTTAATTGATTGATTAGTTTGGGAGCGAGGTCATTAATTGTTTAAAGGGCACAAGTAGGACTGTTAGCCTCTTAGCACGTTGACGTTGTGTATCAGTCGGAGCGGGGGGAGGGAACTCTGAGTAAAGTGCTGAGTGCATGTGTGACCTCATCTGAACCAGTCGGAGACGGAACTATTGGATTTTAGAGATTTTTCTTATCTGTTTTTTTTTTTTTAGGCATGACTTGATATGTTGTCCTCAGTCGTGGATTATGTTCAGTACGTTCAGCTCAAACAAACCTGATTAAATAGACTCTTGATTGAATCCAACAGTGGAGTTCAGCTGAGGAAATTATATTTAGAACAGACGACCACAGCAGGAATGTTAGATACGTTTAGGACAGAACTGTATGTTCACAGAGACGCTGCTGACGGCCCGACACGCTGCCAAGTTTCAACGACCTAGAAAGCTCCCTGCGTCGTGTCATGTGGACACTGACGGAGCATTGTCCCTTCTTTAGGTATCATCGGGCCTGTGTAGGATGAGGTCACGCCTCAACACACAAGCCACAGTCAAATGTAATTTCCTGTGAACAAGAGGTCACTGTTCTGCTGCAGGATTGCAGTGGTGTCACTGATAAAGTCGATGGCCACAACAAGCAGCCAGCGTCTCTGTGAGTCACGGTCACTCAGTCGTCTCTCAGAGGGACAGTAGCCATGTGACTGGATTTTTCCATCACAGCCACGACCCTTGACCCTCACGTTACGGGACATGGAGGTAAGGTCCTGTTGTTGACGTCAGGCTGACGCAGAGCCGACCCCGTGTGGGTGTCTCAGCGAAGCCTCTTCCAGATCCACCTTCTCTAACAATGCTGTCTGGTCAAGGTTAATCCCATTTGGATTAGAAGGGATGATGCTGTTTTAATCCCTGTGGGGATGTTTCACAGCAACGTAGTAGAGAACAAAGCAAATTTACAAATGACAGAACCCATATATATATATTTATTGAAGATTTCTGACTAGATATGTGTTTAGAAAAAACATTTCCTCAGTACATTTTAATGTATTTATCCAGTTTATCTATTTATCAGTGCTTCTTTATTTCTCTTTATAAAATGCAAGCTGCAAGTTTTTTTGCGTAATCCTGCAAACTAGAAGAAAAAGACAGAGGATCTTTACAACTAGTGTATGAACTGAAATATCTATTCCATTGATATAAATTTACTGTAAATGACGACCAAGAGCATTAAATTAAAAAGTTTGTTCCCCTTTGTCATGATACTTGAATAACAACATTTAATAAAAGGGATTTGTATAGAAGTAGTTTGTTTAACCTTTTTATTTTAATATTGATATTCAGCCCCAAATATGTGACTGTGAATTGTGTTGATGAAACATTTCTGTAATGATGTATTCCCTGTATTTAAACAAATGAACCCCCCACCTACCATTATGTAGGTGTTACATAACGGTTCACGTCCTTATCGCTGCACTTTGACACCAGTTCACTGTCGCACACAGACGACAGGAACAAAAGTGTGACTGACACTGATTCCGTTCACTTCAGATGGATTTGACTGGTCTGTACTTAATCTGTACTTAAGTATTGAGGGTAAAGAGTCAGCTGTCGGCTGCTCGCACTGCACCTGTTGCATCGCAGCCAAGGCCACGCCGCTGAAAATCTCACGACTGTGCGGCGGCACTGATACGGGACCAGTGAGAACATCGAGACTTAGATGTGAAACAAATAACTACAAAATAACCCCAGAGAGTGTGATGTGACGATAGAGGAACCTCCTGTTTCGTTCAGAAAGGATGTTCAGATTTACAACAGGAAGCCTCGAGGTCCTGACCGTTAAACAGGAAACAACATGGGAGAGATGTTGAAGTTCTTCCGTGTCTGAACCAGAGTTTCGTTTTAGGGACGCGATACTCGACGCAACAAAACTACCTGATCAGGTTCAGTTTAAAAACCCACGTGCGTAAATGCGTATACTGCTCATAATTAATAAAGAAAATACAAATCAACCTGCGTGTGCAAAGAATCACGTCACATTTTTTCTAAACTCATCAAGTCGACGTAACCCTGCAGCACATCTGCAGCCACAGCCCTTAATGCACCCCCGGTGTGAACAGTGCGCTTGCTTGACATCTACGACTTGTTGAGAATTAACATGTGAACAAATGGAGGTCTTGTCTGGGAGAGTGGGAGCCGGAGCTAGAACACACAGCGGCATTTAAAATAGGTCAGAGGAAAGTAAACCGGAGAGCCTGGTGCAGGCCTGCGAGCAGCGCTGGCAGACAGTCGATGGGACGAGCAGGGTCACGCTGTGGGACGCCGCCTCCAAACAACACGTCAGGGGAGGGTCGTCAGAGTCCCAAAGCCGGTTGGTTGTTTCCCCGTTCTCAAACCAATCAGATCACACGACACACACCCATTCACGATGAAGCAGATTAAGTGGGAATTTCTAGAGGATTCAATGACCTTCAGTTTCTGAACGACACTTCCTGTCACTGTGTCAACACAATGCAACTCTTAGTTTGCCCCTGTTCCTCCATATTGGCGAGGCTGGATTTTAAATCTGTCTCTGACACGAGGGCAAAGTCAACATTGTTATCTGGCCCAGATTTAAACTGAATTGTTTGACCGAGTCGTGTTTCTACTACAGGAACTACGGAGTGTCCCACTCGGACATTTGCGTTCACACATGCACCTCCATCGTAAGAAACAGTCCAGTGCATGTCTGAAAATAGCTTTGGACATCGTGCAGAAACTGAATGTCCATTTGACACGTAGCAAATGTAGATTGGAGCAGCTCTCGGTCGTACGCAGGCTATGTGCTGCAGATTCAGGTCAGTGCACACAATGATAATCAAGATGGTGCCTTCACTGACTCACTGAAATAGGAGCGCTGCGTCCAATAAGCCGACCCCACGGAGTCTGCGCTGTGCTTCAGGCCGCCAGCTGGTCCGTTGTCTGCCCGTATGCGTGTCAAGATGATTACGTTAATGTGGATCATTCACACTGGAGATTTTAAAAAGTAGATGCCATCAGCAATCTGCAGATAACGACATAAGTCGGCGATCGCTGAGCAAACGACCTGGGAACGAAACCCAATGTGTTCAGGAGACGGACATTTTATTTATTCAAGATGTTGAAGCCTTTTTAAATGGTTCGCTGTATCCGTGCATCGGCTAAACAAGGCTGATGGAAACCATGTGCAGGTTCTGTGGAGGTTTACTGATTTACTTCTACAATCTCTTGTGATTCCCAATGACGAGTGGGAAAAGACCTCTTTCTTTAATCACGTAGTTAAATTGTTTCCAGATTGTTTCGCAGATGACAGAACTCCATTCGTAGAAAGAGCAGAAACTCAACTGTTTGTAGTTTTCAAAGTAAAATATATTTTCATTCTTAACAATAAATCTATTAACCCTTTCGGAGTATCTGGGCCATGCTGAAGAGAAACGTGTGATACATTTATAAAGTCATATTACGGGAATAAATTCAAATAAAGTTGTAATTTCATGAGAATAAAGTTTTAATATTAGGCTACGTGTCATTTTAAAGGGGGAATATCAGAGGCTCAGTGTGTTGCCTGCGGTTAGTGTGTCTGGTAGTGGTCGACTGTGAGGTTTTCATTGGTTACATCTGCGTGATATTAAGGGTTTAAAAGTTTCTAAGTAGCTCCAGTGAGCACTGTTGCTTTCTTCAACTTGGACCTAACCCTCCTCGTCCTGAGGCGCCACTCAAACAGCGCATAATTTAGAAACCTGAGGTTTTTCTGAAAAAACTCCTGAAACATTTATTTTTTGGGCTTTTTCATGAACCTTTGCTTTTGCCTTGGAAACTGGATATGACTAGAAATAAGAATGTCTGTCTGCACATCGATACGTCCTCCGCCTGTGTTTTGAATTCTTGATGTGAATGTCATTGCTCAAGGACGACACCAGATAACGACTCGAGGGAAACAAACGCAGGTGTCACACAATCCGTTCTTTGTTCGACATGCATTTGTTGCATCTGGTTTCAGAGGGTTAACCGAGAAAACTATTTAAGTTTTCCCCTCAAAAAATTTGATTATTTTTTTTTTTTTTAGATTCTACCTCAAAGGTTTTACTGACTGTTCTCCAGTGACAGAGATAGATGACTGTCTCCTTGGTCCAGCTGCTGTTTTTAGTGCTCTGTCTTTTGCAGAATGGGTAGAAACAAAGTGGAGGTGGCAGTGTTTTCTCTGAGCTGGCTTCCTGCTGCACCGTCAGTGTGAAACACATTCCCTGGCTTACAGCCGAGGACCCCGGCGCTCAGATCCAACGCTCTGTCTCCACAGCAATTTATCTGAAGGTTACTCACTTCACAGGGCTGAAAAGGCAACGAGCCACTGTTACCGTGCTGCGGAGCGGAGCATGACTAAGAAAAGACGATCTCATGGAAATGTGTAAACGACCTGAGCGTTGATCTGAATATTAAAATTGAAACTGTTAATTTCTTTTAATATGGTGCGTGAAGCTTTGGGGTTGATGACATTAATCAAGCAGCTGGAATGAGATTTACTTTCTTGGCAATGGGGAAAGAAGTCGATCGCCTTTTTATTGAGTTTAACCACGTTTAAAAAGACGTGTTTACCCACTGTTTTTGGTGTAAAAGAGGGAAAACTAGCCCTTGAATTGAATCTAGTAAGTCACACTTTTTGTTTTGCTTATGAGAACTCACGATGTAGTCCAGTCTCCTGGTCTCTATGGTCTCTACTTAGCTAAAAAACCCTGAATCTCCTCGAAACGTGAGATTCAGTTTTCCAGAGGAACCAAAAAAAAGCTGTGGGACCCTTTCCCTGTGTTTGTCTTGATCCGTTAATTGGTCCGCTCCCTCTCCCCTGCCAGTGACCTCCTGCCTATTTGGTGAGGAGCCCAGTTTTCTTTCTTCTCCTCTCACACTCACACACAATGGAGTGAAGCTGAATCGCAGCAGCGCACAGTCGTTAGACTTTCAGGCTCCAGGTCACGTTTGAGTTGGTTGGAGAAAAGATCCTCTCTGTTCGTAGCGTCCGTCTCCAGAGTTGTGATAGTCTCTAGCTCTAAATTCAGGTGCGCCCCCACAAATTTAATTTGTCGAAAGACCCGGTGAGACAAGAAGAACTTGTTCCCACTCATCAAGGAATTGATCGCCTCTTCCAAGGAGGTGGATGTCGCTGCTGTTTGTCGGCAGGAACGCACAAAAATGCAAGATGAGCTCTGCTGATCGAGTGTCTCTCTCCTCTGTCGCAGCACAACCTGTTTGGCCGTCACGCAACAGGCTGTCGGAAACTGCTGTAGGCTAAAACTGAACAAATCAGATGGACTTGAAAACACACAAGGCTGCAAACCACCCATAATGCAACCCTGCAAGAGATCGTACTTACTCTGATACTTGCTCCATTTAGAAAGAATAATTGATAATATGAGACCATCGTGTTTTTAACCCGGAACAAAGTCTCGTATATTATGTGTATTATTATAAACGTCCTGCAAACTGTGTAATATCTTAAATACACAGGATAGTAAAGTCAGTGAGCATTTAATCAGAGTTCATCATAGAAGCATCTGTGAGGAGTCTGCCTCCTCAGGGACTTTCTGTTATTCAGTCACCATCATATGTAAATTCAAGAGAATCCCTGACATCTAATCTACACCTCACTCTAATTTCCATGTTTCCATCCCGACACTGACCAGAGGGAGTCTCTTTTCCAGCACTAATGGGTGGAGGAGGAGGAGGTGGTGGAGGCTGACCCAACGTTTTAAATCAATAAGTAAACGTTCCTCTGTTGTGTGTTTCCAGGGCGCGGAGGCCATGGTGCTCGAGAGCGTGATGTTTGCGATCTTGGCAGAGAGGCAGCTCGGCCCGAAGCTCTACGGGATTTTCCCTCAGGGCCGATTGGAGCAGTACGTCCCTGTAAGTCGCCATTTTGTTGTTGACTGTTAATTTGCTTGATAATCCTCAACAAGGGAAGGAAAAAGGAACTCTGCATTCCAGGACCGAAATACATTCAACCAACTTCTTCCTTTTTTTTTTGTTGAGACGGTTTGATTCAGTCCTACAAAGTTGAAACTGATATGAAACCTTAAAATCATTGAAATGAAAAGTCTAATCACATTTATTGACTGAATATATTCTGTTTTGTGTGTGTTCCTATAAAGTGTGTTTTATGTTTGCGTTGTTATGAGTCATTTCTTTTGTTTCTTGATGTAAATCCACTTTTTGTTAAATATGATCACAATTCTTTTGATTGAAAAGTACTGGTTATGAATAAAAGGCTCAGTAACAATTTCCCGTCGGCAGAGTCGTAAACTGGACACGTGCGAGTTAAGTGACCCCAGCATCTCGGCGCAGGTTGCGGAGAAGATGGCCAGGTTCCACGGGATGATGATGCCCTTCAACAAGGAACCCAAGTGGCTGTTTGGAACCATGGACAAGTGAGTTTCTGTCTCAGTCAGTAACTTGAAGTGTTTCACCACCTTATTGTCAGAGTGTGAGGAGGCTCATGGGTTTATCATCGTAAAGTGTATTTGATAGCACAGTTTACGTTGTGCAATGTTTGACGGTGTGTGTGGTGTTAACGGCTGGTGCAACGATGTGACAATGATTCAACAACACTGTTCTCCTGATCTGGAATATTTTTTCATCAAATGCAAACCCTTCTACTCCCCCTGTGAGTTGGTTTCATTCATTCTGGTCGGTGTTTACATTCCACCGCAGGCTAACGTGCAAGAGGCGCAATGCATGCCTGCAGGTTTATAGAGTCAAAATACAGGTTTAGCAAGGAGGTGAGAGAAGCTAAACGTCTGTACTCTGAGAAACTCCAACACCAGTTCTCAGCCAGTGACTCTGCCTCTGCCTGGAAAGGGCTTAGGCAGATTACAAATTGTAAGCCTAGAGCCCCCCCACTCCACTAACGACCCACGCCTGGCCAACAACTCGAACGAGTTTTACTGTCGCTTTGAAAGACAGTTCTGCTCCACCTCAAAGCCATCGCTGACCCTCTCCTGGACCCCCTGCAGTTTGCCTACAGAGCCAACAGGTCTGTGGACGATGCAGTAACCATGGCCCTTCACTTCATCCTCCAGCACCTGGACTCCTCAGGAACCTACGCCAGGATCCTGTTTGTGGACTTCAGCTCTGCTTTCAACACCATCATTCCGGCTCTGCTACAGGACAAGCTGTCCCAGCTGAGTGTGCCTGACTCCACCTGCAGGTGGATCACAGACTTCCTGTCTGACAGGAGGCAACACGTGAGGCTGGGGAAGCATGTCTCTGATTCCAGGACCATAAGCACCGGTTCCCCTCAAGGCTGTGTTCTTTCCCCTTTACTCTTCTCCCTGTACACCAACAGCTGCACCTCCAGTCACCAGTCCGTCAAACTCCTTAAGTTCGCGGACGACACCACCCTCATTGGGCTCATCCCTGGTGGGGATGAGTCCGCCTACAGGTGGGAGATTGACCATCTGGTGACCTGGTGTGGTCAGAACAACCTGGAGCTCAATGCTCTGAAAACAGTGGAGATGGTTGTAGACTTCAGATGGAACCCAGCCCCACTCACCCCCATCACCCTGAGAGACTCCCCAGTCGACACTGCGGAGTCCTTCCGCTTCCTGGGCACCATCATCTCCCAGGACCTCAAGTGGGAGCTGAACATCAGCTCCCTCACCAAAAGAGCTCAACAGAGGATGTACTTCCTGTGGCAGCTGAAGAAGTTCAACCTGCCAAAGACAATGATGGTGCACTTCTACACCTGCATCATCGAGTCCATCCTCACCTCCTCCATCACCATCTGGTTCGCTGCTGCCACTGCCAAAGACAAAGGCAGACTGCAGCGTATCATCCGTTCTGCTGAGAAGGTGATTGGCTGCAATCTGCCATCTCTACAGGACCTGTTTGCCTCTAGGACCCTGAGGCGGGCAGGTAAGATTGTGGCCGATCCTTCCCACCCGGGTCACAAACTCTTCGAGGTGCTTCCCTCCGGCAGGAGGCTGCGGTCCATCAGGACCAAAACCTCACGCCACAAGACCAGCTTCTTCCCGGCTGCAGTTGCCCTTGTCAACAAGGCCCGGGACCCCCACCTGACTTGGACTCTTATCCCGCCCCCACGCCTCAAGTCTGTGTTACATTAACACACATTACAGTTCATTGCACTCCTGTTTCACATTTAGCATTTTACTTCACTTTTTATATCTTTATATATTTTTATTTTATATATTGTTTTTCATTCTAATGCCGAGTACTTATTGTGTTTTTATGTTTTTATGTTCATTGTATGCACCTTTTCACCAAGAAAAATTCCAGGTAGGTGTAAACCTACTTGGCAATAAAATACTTCTGATTCTGATCTGATTTTGATTCTAAAGTCCGTTGTTCTTTTCCACTGATCTTCAGTGAAGACGGCTCACCACTTCATGAGTCTCTGTGGGATTTCACTGGAAGCATCAAACCCTGTTTCTTCTCGTTTGCCAATTAGATCATGAATTCGAGATCATGTGGGATGTCATCTATAATTACTTTAGATTAACGTTAACATTTATCGATACACCAGGTACCTGAACCAAGTCATGAGGTTGAATTTCACCAGAGAGTCACATCTGCGTCGCTTCAACCGCCTGCTCAGCTACAACCTGCCACAAGAAATGGATCTGCTCAAGTATGTTCCTGCTGACACACGCATGTACAGACACATATGCACACACGCATGTACAGACACATATGCACACACACATGTACAGACACATATGCACACACACATGTACAGACACATATGCACACACGCATGTACAGACACATATGCACACACACATGTACAGACACATATGCACACACACATGTACAGACACATATGCACACACACATGTACAGACACATATGCACACACACATGTACAGACACATATGCACACACACATGTACAGACACATATGCACACACACATGTACAGACACATATGCACACACACATGTACAGACACACACAACAGAAAGTTCAGAGTGTATTTACCTCAGAATAACCTCATATTAACCAGCGAGTAAGAAAATATGCACTCACACCAAACATGTGCAGACCTGCTCGTGTTTTAAGAGGAGAGGGAAACTCTGTGACATCATCCACCCACTGATTAGTCTGTTCATCCATTCATCCATTAGTCTGTTCATCCCTCTATCCCCCACCATCCATCCGTCCATCCTGTAGCTTGACATGTCACATGTTTTTGTTCTAAAATATTGATCAGACAGATAAAAGCAGATATATGTGTATATGTATATATAAATATATATATATATATACACATATACACACACACACACACACACACACACACACACACACACACACACACACACACACACACCTACACCTACACCTACCTTTATTAGAGGATGTCCTGCAGCCTTTATCTCCATCTGTCATTGTGAGTCTTTTCCATATGTTATGTCTCTTACAAAGACTTTTTGAGCACTGGACTGTAGCTTCTCTCCTCTGTAGACTCTCTTCACACGATTCTTGTGTTGGTGGAAGTGAAGTGAAGCATTAACCCTAACCCATTTGAAACTTATATTGGATCCATATTTCTGTATATTGATCATAGCGATCAGGAAACTGTTCAGATTAAACTCTGCTGATTGATTTGTCCCCTCCATGTTCAGGTCTCTGCTGGACTCCACCCACTCTCCGGTTGTGTTCTGCCACAACGACTGTCAGGAAGGTAACACTTCTTCTTTTATTCTCTACACTTCCTCTTCTCTTCTGTAAGATGACTGGATGAACAGGTGACATATTTGTGTGTGTGCTGCTTTCAGGGAACATCCTGCTGCTGAAGAACCACGAGAACTCGGACCAACAGAAGCTGATGCTCATTGACTTTGAGTACAGCAGCTACAACTACAGGTGAGTTTGAAACCACGGTAAAACTAACTTTAAGGTTGGCGTGGCTCAGGAGGAGAGCGGGTTGTCCTAACCAAAAAACTGAAAATGAACATTTGTATAGTTTATTTAGTAAAATAAAAGTTTTCATATCGACAAACACAACAATGTGTCTGTAGAAAACTCTTATAGAGATTAGAGCGACACATCAGTCCTGCTGTGTCACCGCCTCTCCTCGTCTTACCAGCTCTTTCTTTCTCAACTCCCCTCGTCTCTGTGCAACAAAGAGGGGAGGGAGGAGGGTGAAGATGGAGGGAGGCTGATAGTCAGACGGAATGTGAAGGAGAGAGAGTAGGAGGGAGGAATGGGGGCGACAGGCAACAGAAACAGAGATATTCAACTGAGAAGAAAAGCTCAAAATAATTCGGTGGGAAAAGAAAGGAGAGTAAAAAAAAAAAAGAAAAAAGCAAGCAGTCTGGTTTGTGTCTGTGCTCCATCCACGTTTCCTCCCGGCCGCCATGATCCGAGGGCGCCTCCCTCCGCTGAAACCTTCACTGCAGCTGTTATGCAACCGGAGTGATGCAGCGCGATGCACAGGATGGAGGGAACGGAAAGACTTCCACTAGGCTCAACTGTGCTTCTTAGAAGCGGACGTGAAGCTGTTGGATTTTCCAGTCCAACACAAAGCACAGGGACGAGACTCTAATAGAATAAAGTGATTTTTCTCGTATCTCTCCTCGAAGGAGCAGATATCTCGGGTTCCTTTGTGAATTCTTGAGTGGCTCATTTTCTGGGAAGCTGCTCAAATCCCGCTGCCTCTCCTCGGCTCACAGCGGAGGCGCTCTCCCCCCACACACGGGAACAGAAACACTCCTCCCTCCCCCCACTCCCGCCTCACAGCGTGGCCCCTTTAAGTCTCCTCATATGCTGCAGAGCCACCATGTGACCTCTGCACACAAATGACTGCACACGCATACCAAACATGTGAGCACATGTGATGTGCAAACATGTAAAGTGTGCGCAGGAAGAACACACCCACAAATGAACATTTTCCCCCCTCTCCTCTATAGGTTATAGACTCCCCCACAGTCTGAGCACTGGGAGGTGTTGTGTAAGAAAATGTTTTCCCAGCTGCTGATAACAGTGTGGGAATCAACTGTAGACTGGACACAACATGACTGCCCCGCCCCCAGAGGGGAAGCCATCTGGTGGCCGGCTGCAGGTATAGGTCATAAAAACCCACCTTCTCCATGTTAGTGGATTGGACACACACATCGCATGTTTGGTTTCAATTGGTTATTTGATGCTGTAACGACGAGGTGAAACATCCTGAGACTGGCTCGTGATTGGTCGAGCACATTTATAGAGAAGACCTCGTTACCACGGCTCCATTCCCCCCCCCTGATCGTTACTGCACCGTGTATTTTAGCTTCATTTCTGGATAGTGGCAGGAAGTGGAGATTAACACAATGTTTCTATTGTGTAATAATTAATGTTTGATGTGTTACTTGATAAATTAGTTTAATCAGACCTACTTGGCTTCATATTTGCTCCTTGTTTTGACTGAAGTCTCAGTTGTATGATGGAAGACACTTTCCTCCCTTGGAAGGACAGTGGGTGGTGAAAGGATGAACCAGTATCTGTTGTGTGTTTACTTTCACTAACCCTGAACACAAAGGGCCTCAGTGAAAAAGACTGGACAACAGTCGCTCCAGGGCCGGTTTAGAGAAATAGTGAGTGAACGTCCCTGAAAAACAAGGTCTCATGTTCTGTTGAGCAAACAGGATCAAGAAGGGCGGTGCCGGTTTTCACAAAAACCGTCAAAACCAAAACATTTCCAATACAAACACACTAATGCCAACAAGACATCCGGTTTTCACTGAGCGATCATTGTAACCGAAAGAATTGTAAATGTAGATATGTATAGAGAAAGTTTGAATAATAATAATAAGACCAATTTAATCTTAAATGTTTATTGTGTTTATGTAATTTAGAAGTAAATTTGGCAAAATAATACAGAACACCACAAAATACTAATACATACTAGGGTTTTGCAGATAGGTGAGGATTTCTTTGATAATCAGAGCATCACAGACAGAACAATTTCCCCAATAATGTGTTTTATTATTATTATGTATTCCATCTGGCCCGCATCGTCTCTAATGGATTCTACGTCTCTGTCGACCTTACAGGGGATTTGATTTCGGCAACCATTTCTGTGAGTGGATGTACGACTACAACTGTGATGAGTTTCCTTACTTCAAAGTCGACGCTCAGGCGTACCCCTCCAAGGCCCAGCAGGTGTGTGTGTGATACGTTACATATATACAACATCTACATGGGTTGTACTGATGGATCGCTAACTGGTGTCATGTCTCCCTGTGCAGCTGCACTTCATTGAAAACTACCTGCGTGAGTCTGACGGCAGCTTTGAGCAGCTGAGCGAAGACGAGCAAACGAAGCTGAAGGAGGAGATGTACGTGGAGGTCAACAGGTGAGCTCGGACATGTGACACCACGTCAGCTGACAATATAAAGTGAAATTAAAGCTAAATAAACCCCCAAACAACGTGTGTTTCTGGATGTAGGTTCTCCCTGGCATCCCACTTCTTCTGGGGCTTGTGGTCCATCATCCAGGCCCGACTCTCCACCATCAAGTTCGGATACCTGGTGAGTTCTCATGCGTAAATAGGTCGTAGGCAGTTGAGTCCCACAGGGTGTTGCCGTGTCAATATATACTGTGTTGAGTAGATGTCAGAGGTCACGCTGTCGTGTCGGTCTGGCAGGATGTTTGACAAACACACACAGTTGGGTCATATTTTGCATTTTGGGATGAAATGTTTTGATATCACTATTTTAATAAGAATTCTATATTTTCCGCCATTTCAACTTGTTGTTGTTGTTGTTGTTGTGTGTTTGCCATTAACACACTCCATCATTCCTATTGAGAAATCCAGTACTATTTATATTTATAAAGCATTATCAATAGTAATTTGATTCTAGAAATTTAACTTAAGAATTTACCAATATTCAGAGTTGTGCTACAGCATACATATTAATGCGTACCGTGTGCTATTGTGTGTGTTGCAGGAATACGCCCAGGCCAGATTTGATGCCTACTTCCAGCAGAAGAAGATCTGGGCTGTCTAACGAGCTGATGGGATGTATTTTATAACAGGTTCAGCCACTTTGCAGCAGGAGGACGTACAGGCTGATTCCACCATCCACACTTTACTCACACACTCTGCCTAGAGGGGATCTGGCTGGCTAGTGCAGCTGTCGTGCTTACCAAAGCCAAAACCTTGATTGCGTGGCTCGGATACTTAAAGTACGACGACCACAATCCATTGCAGCTCAGTAAAAACTCCCCGAGAACCCCCCAAAAAAGAAAAATCCTGACTTGTACTAACATTCCTCTCTGGTCGGAGCTGCTCTCTGCTTCCGCCTCGTTCCAAACATATCACTAACACAAGTGAGGAACCAGGTGGATTCAGGTTCCACCGGCCCTGCCTGTTACTGAGGCCCTCAGCCGACTGCTCGCCTGGTGGGATCTCTTCTCTTTCCACAGGTCAGACCGAGGTCTTCACTTCCATCGCACACTTCACAGCTTGTTTGATTTTCTTGTTTAAAACGGTTGTTTTCGGGGGATTTTCTTCAGGCAGATTCAGTGATGTCGTACATCAATGTTTTCTGAGCAGCTGCTCAAACTCCACCAAATCGAAATCAAAGACGTCAAACTTCAGCTGTTCCCGATTCTATTAGATCTAATTCTGTGTGGCTTCCTTACTAGCACTGTTACACTGATCGCGTGTGACTTTCCTCAGCCTGTTGTATATTTGTACTAATGGGGGATTGTATTATAATGGGTCGCTGTGACAGGTAGATCCATATCTGTCAATATCTTACGTTGGGTATTACTACATGTTCAGCCAAATGGCTACAGGACATTCCGGTCAGCCACGCTTTATGAGCCGAGGGAAATGTTGGGACGCTGTCTGGGACGCTAGCGAGCTAACTAACTGACATTTGTGCTTTTTTTTTTTTTTTTTTTTACTTTTATAAATTGTTTCTGCATTGAAGAAAACTTCACACAGTTCACATGACAGTGGTTCCTTATTGTGGTTTCTATGGTGATGCCGGAGGAAACACTTACATGACAACTCTCATAATCGTACCCAAAAACTACATTTTACGACACAGCTGAATTTTGCTTCATTTACTTGTTTAAGTAAGTTGTAGCTTGACTCTGTTAAAGCGGCATTTGTAGTAAAATGTGACTTTTACTGTATCGATCAGTGACTTTCAGATCTCTCTGTGATACGGAGAGACGTGAGTGGTGTCTCTCACCTGGTCGAACCCAAACTGTCTGAAAATGGGAGACGTGACAGTGAAAACTGTGACTATTTCGTCCTGCTGCTTCTCATTCAAACATCCCGAGAGCGGCTCAATCCTACCTCACCCCATTGAGTCGTTTCACAGCGAGTACGAGTTTCACCTGCTGCTGCTGACGCAGCGTTTACTTTGCCTTTGATTGAGACTTTGATGTGTGGAAATTTAGTTTATTGTCTGTATCGGCACTTCTCACATTCTGTGAATTTAACAGCATTCCTCTTTTCACAGCGACCACGATTTAGCCTCTGGGCTTCTCACTACAGTAGCAGCGCCCCCTGTTGGACTTGATAAGAAACGCGTTGAATGACTAAAAGTTTTTTCCGTGATAGAAAAGAGCTTTAAATATGCACTTGTTTGCAACATACACGTTATGAAGCAAACCTGAGATTTTGAAAAGTGACGCACACCTTCCAGAACATTGCTAACTTTGTAGATTTGGTTTTAAAAAGACAAAACCAACCAAGATTCCCAAAACTCTCTATATATCAAGTCTTGCTGTACCAGACCCACGTGAATAACGACCCGGACCCAAAGTTTTAGAGGCGAGTTACATAGTTACAGTTGCAAAGCTACGATTGGACAATCGCTGTTTAGGATCGGGGGTTTAGCGAAAGACGGCCCAAAGTCTTAATCGTAAAAAAAACGAGAATATTTGCCAAATACCTGCTCAAATCATATTAACATGTTGTAGGAGGATTAATGGAGAATAACGCATCTGAAAAAGTTGTGCTGCTACACGGGGAAAGTGTTCTTGTGCCACTGAGGCTGCTCGTCCATGTTCATTCCAGTGAAGCTGTAGCAGATTCATACTTGTTCCCTGTTTACCTGTGGGATTGACTGGGATTCACCTGAGGGAACTGAGCCGGGTCATGACACTAAAGTGATCCCTTCACCAATCATCTACTGGAAAAACCCAGAATGTTTGAATGTCTACTGTGGCACTTTCAATCTGAGGACGACAAAATGTTCACAAACATATATAAATATGTATAAACTAATATGTACTTGAGTATTTTCATGTTTCAAATATCTGGGGGTTGTTGAACTGTGACTTTTGAGCTGATGAGATGTTATTTTACATACAAATGTGTTTTATTGTATATTCATCTTTATATTTCTTTTGGAATGTGGTTAATGTATATTTTCATCGTTATCTTTAAGGCTTGTGCTCTGATACAACTGTTCAAATCTCTAATGAAGCAATAGTCTTTACTTCAGAACATTCAGTGGCTGTTTTCTTTACTAAACCTGAATTTGTATTTTTCTTATTCAGAAGTTTATTTTGAAATGTTTGTATGATGAGTATTTGCCCTGAACCATTTCCATCTGAATATTGATCACCAGGATTTGCAGTTTGAGTACCTTCCATTCTCTGCGTGCACTTAGGACCAAATAAAACAAAAATGTTCATCTAATTGGTTCTGATAAATTTATTTAGTAGAGAACAAACACATTTGAATCTGTTTAAACTTGTATTTAGTATTCGCCAAGAATAAAAGTATAAAATATGAACCAAACAAACTTGCACCATATCAGTCTGGAGAATGTACATTGTTCTAATTGTTTTTTCTTAAAACACATCTGTTCTGTGTTAGTAGCCTTAACTGCATTATCACTTGACTCACAGTGAAAACCTTTGATCTATGCAGCTTCACCGAATGCATAATGTACAAAAACATGTTTTTAATTGAATGTGTTTCAGGTTAATCACATAGAAATGATCTTGGCTGTAAATCTACCTGCTTTGCACAAATAAAATCTGAAGAGGAAAGAAAATGAGTGACCAGAGTTTTTCATGTACATGCAAATATCTGTAATTGCCCATTTAGATGTAACTACAAGGGATACAAGTTAACTTAGAAAGTATTTAATATATTTTCCTGTGTGCATCCCTCTAAACGTGGATCCTGTTCCAATGCAGCAGATCGATGCAGATTTACACACAGATGCTGAACTCCCATTGAGGTACACTTTACAGGAGCTCAGCAGCTCCTGCTTATTCAGTCAAGTCATTTCCTAAATCGTTAAAACAACAAATACATCAGTGACACTCACAGTCCTGCAGCATCCGACAGTTTTCAGATGATCAGAATAAAACTTTCACCCAGAAAAGTGTCAGGGAGCAGCGGAGGAGAAAAACCAACGTTCACACGTCTGGTTTATATTTCAGTGGGTTTCTGCTGATGCAACTCCTGTATACTACAGAGCCACTTGGGAAATACGAGAGCCCCTGATGCACAGCACGTTAACATGAATTAAAGTAGAAGGTTCATTAGCTGCACAGTCTGAAATGTGGCAGCTCGGTGAGAGATGATCAGAGGTGGGACGACGCAGCAGCAACCGACAAGAAGCCATCACAGCTTGATGCAGATCCTTTTCTGTTTTGTCCAGTTATTTGTGGATCTTGATGAAAAAAAATATATATAAATTAGGTAGAGAACTCATATGTTTTTCTAGGGACTGGTGGGCCTGGGTGGAGTCAGGCTATTGTCTTTAATCTACTGAATGCCACGTTGAATATCTGACTCAAAATACAACATTCAAAATAACTTAGTATTCTAGACCTTTAAGTACAGACTCAAGGCATGGAACCATAGACATGATATAGTGTACGACAAAGGAGGGGAATGAACTGGGCGGAGGTCTGCCTCAACCTGTTGGAGGACAGGTGTGTGAGAGAGAGAGAGAGAGAGAGAGAGAGAGAGTTTCAGCTCTGATACAATGGTTGTTATATAATGAAAATAACAAGTGTTTATATATATATATATATATACTTAAAAACAATTTATAAAATCTATATGTGCAGATATTGTTGTGGCCACAAACAAGGGGCGTTGGTCCTCAGGTCTGAACAGGGTCTCTGTGTTTACAGCTGTTTGGGACTGAAAGGAATGTAGAGTCCCAACAAGCTGAGACCGGGGGGGAGGGACAGAGGTCATTGCCTCGAAAAGAGGAATTCATGCGCTTCTGTCTTTCTGTCTTTCTGTCTTTCTGTCTTTCTTTCTGTGAGCCAAGAAAGAACTCGTCATCTTTCTCAGACCAGCAGTTAAGTGTCTTTTTAGCCGTTTGATCTTTTTTCACCTTCATTTCTTCCGTCTTGTGTTTGTTTAAGACAGCAGAGGTAAAAATGCACTGGAGCACATGAACATGTCAACCTACTGTACTTTACTAATCTGATCAAAGCTTGTGTGAAGCTGCTGTGAAGCTGCAGGGTTTAATGGTAACTTCTCATTCTGTCGTTCTCATCCATCACCTTGGTCGTTAACATGACATCTGGCTGAGTGACAGCGACACGATAATGACACTGTGGTTAGAAAAGAAAAAGGACCAATGATCTGATCTCAAGCATGAATCAGCAGCACAAGGACTTGTCATCCCTTTGTGTAATATAGTGGTTTTAACAATCCTTAAAGACACTTCAGACTTTGCAGTGGTCATTGAATTGATGCAGTTCTGGATACAGAGCAAATATTTTCTTATATTAAACAAGTAAATCCCATCACAGCATCAACACATTTTGAAGTTACGTTCTGCCTCCTGAGGTGACCCCACGACCTGCAGTGGTTCTAAGTGAGTCTGTCCCCAAGCTCATGGTGGCGCTGATGAGACAATGTCCTGTAAAATTTACAAAGGTCACTGCTGCCTCGGTGTCCTGAAAAGTTTTACAAGCTTCTGTTGATCATTGGTATGCCGGCCTGAAGCAAGGCCCACATGTCAGAGGGTCAGGGTTTGTTAAATACACACTTCAGAGGCCTTGAAGAACAAAAACAACATATTCTGCTCTATGACAGGTTTCACCTTCAATCTGGCCTTTAATGAAACTGCTCAGCTCAAACTAACATACACCAAATAAACCAAATTAAGGATTTTATTCATTTACACATTATCCTTTTCACATGTCACCAGTGGAAACGTCTCCCACACATCTGAAGTCCAGTAATGTCACACAATGATAATAACAACTTTATTTATACAGCACATTTAAAAACAGCGGTTACAAAGTGATTCACAAAGAGGATAAAGAAAAACAAGAAAACAAGTTAATAAAATGTAAAGAAAAGAATAAAAGAAACGGATTCTGAGAATCAGTGAACGGGACATTTTCTCTGAAGTCATCACTTCCAGTCCAAAGCGTTGCTGAGTCACTGGAGTGTCTTCTTGAGGAATTCAACCAGGAGGTGATGAGGGAAACCAAAGTCCATCTGAATCACCACAAAGCCCTGCAGAGAAAAGAGGAGCAACGTGTCTGCAGAAACACGACCGAGGAACGAGACAAACGAAGAAGAAGAGGAGGAGGAGACTCACGTCCTGAGGAAGAACTTCAGGGTTAAAGATGTCGAATTGGTGGGTTCCCTGTTTGTCCAACAGTCTGGTTACTTCAACCTCAAGAACTGAAAATTAAATAAACCTGAATGCAACATGAAGCTCGACAGATGAAAGATGATGTTCATGTGAAATCAGCTGCATGAAACCATTTGTTTTATATTAATCCTGCAAATCTGTCTGATCTGTGAAATTTGGCTGTTTCAATAAGTGGTTATAGTTATGTCCATGTGTTGATTCAGTAACGTTAACATGCTGAGTTTGTCTGTCTCTCACCAGACAACACTTTGGGGATTCCAACCTTCTCCACAGCTTCTCTGATGAACTCCAGCTCATCTTCCAGCTGGAAACACACGAGAGGTGAAGGAACGCGTCTTTAAACATTTGCTCTTGTTTCTGTGTTTTCACAATCAGCATCATTTCAGCCAGGAGGTTTCAGAATAGAGACTTTGGCAGAAATTAATCACTGAACTAAATTCTGTGCGTCATTACATTCAACAGGTTTGTACAAGAAAATGAGAATAGTTGAGACAGGGACTCTTTAAATCTCTAAACGATTTGCCCTCCAGGTTCTGGCTCTAGTCTGGTTGTTGCAGGTGGAATTTGACTTTGTGTTGTTTTTGTCGTCACAAAGACACATTTAAAAAATCCTCTTGTGAAGAATAATTGAACTTTCCACAGTAAGAAGTGAGAATCAAATGAATAAAAGTCTCACCAGTTGATTTAGGGATGGCAGATCAGCTCGGATCACAGAGATCCTAGAGAGGAAGGAGAATCTAGAATCACCATCATGCACCTGGTATATTAATAAATAATAGAAACCTACATTTGTTCAGAAGCCACTGACACCTTGTTGTGTACAAATCTCCATGAAGGTTCTTACTCTGTAGGTTTCCCCTGCAGGAAGAGTTTCTTGTCAGCGTAGGAAGCTGAGACGTCTACGACCACACTCTGCGCAGGAAACAAGTATTTGTCCCTTTTAGCTAATTCAAGTACTTAATGTCAGTTTTCTTCAAGTTACCTTAGCTACTCTTCAGTCTTTAGACATCTCCTGTCAGTTCTACCTGCGTCGCTGCAGCACAGACGTCAGGAGGAGTTTGTTTGAGGGGAAATGAATAAAAACAGTGCAGCTGTCCACCCATCAGATTTGAACTCTAACTTCTAACAGATAAAATACCGTTTGAAAGAAGAGCGCCGGCGTTTGACTCCCACAGCTGAGCTGCCCAGAGGCCTCTGCCCACACCGTCGTACCCAGGGTGGAGGTGTTGAGGAAGGGAGCAGACGAGCTCCACACGCTGAGCTCTGGAGATCCGGATTCTAACAAACACTGAACACACAAACACACACAAACCTTTTTCTCTCGCCTGACAAGAGGGTTTACGTTTGTGAATTTCCAGGGACGACAAAGTGTTCCTACCTTTCTAAAGAATTCAGGCGTCGCACTGGAGAGATTTGACTTGAACAGTTCCTGAAATCACAATCATCACGAAGTCAGACCAAACAAAAGATTAGTCAGAATAATAGTTCCATGTTCGTCCATGTTCTCACAGTGAGTTCTGCTCCAGAGATGTTGAGTTGGAAGCGTCCGTCTTCGTGTGCGGCCGTGATCAAGGGGTTAAAGACCTGGTCTGAGGTTAAAACACAATATAAAGCTTTTCATGCACAATACACCTCCAACCACAATTTACTTTAAAAAAACTTTTATCTCATATTTTTAAAAAGTTTTGGCAGCCATTTTGTGTCTTGTTCTGACACAAGATGGAGGATATTGTCAACTTTTGGTTTTGAATAATCCAGTTTCTTCATAATCATCCAACAAATAATCTTAAAAAAGACCAAATAGCTTCCAAACACTATTGAGAACAACAACAACCTCAAGACAAACCAATGTGAAACAAATACATTATGGATTATGTTATATACAAAATGTAGAAGTATTTGAACTTGTACAAAACAGAATTTGTTCTTTAATGAACCTGTTTTTCTTCCTTGTACCTGCAACTGCAACGTTCAAAAGGAAATGCAATGATGCAATTCTGACCTGAGACCCAGAAGTAAAGCATCCTGTGTTCAGTCAGCTGAGTCGGGTGGAACCCGGAGTCACTGATGACAGCCGTGGTGTTGTTGTACTTGGTCCAACCCTGAAAGGTTAGAAAACACGAGCGATCACTTCTCATGAAGCCAGAGGATCGGTGACAGATGGAAGATGTGACTGTGTTTTACTGACCTTGTGGTACGACTCTATGTAGTTTGCAGTGATGACAGGAGCAGTAGTCACACCAATGTCAAAACTGATGTTTCCATCACTGAGGAACTGCTCTGGAAACACACACATGCACAGACACACACATATGTTCTACTTCTGTCTGTTGATGTGATGCATTAACCCGGCCATACGAGGGCGCTCACCTGCTGTGCTCTGTATGAAGTCCGCCAGAATATTTGCCACCTTGTTGATCTCCTTGCAAATCTGCAGCGGAGAAGAGACTCGTTGTTGTTGCTGTGTCCTCGTTTCTCTCGACAAGAACCACATGAACTCTCTGTTTGTAGTTCAACATGAACTCTGACCACCGGACGTCCTCACCTGACCCTTGATGACCAGCTTGACGGTGAAGGTGATGAAGTTAGTGAAGAGCCTCTTCAGCCAGCTCGGTCTGAACAGATAAAAAGCACAGACACATCGTCACACACAGTGAAACAGAGAATCCAGCAGGTTGGATGCATTGACTTACTCTCTGTCGCCCTGCAGATGAAGGTGGAACTTGTGGAAGTTCAGGTAACAGTCGGACGTGTCTGCTGCCACCTTCCCTTCACCACAGTCTGACAGAGACACACACGATGACATGAAACATACCTGGTATCTAACAACACAACGTCCTACTACTCCTAGAGATGAAGTGCGGGAAACAAAATCTAACACTGTTTCTATCAATAACTACAATTCCTTTATGTTCACATAATAAATGCGTTAAAGGTGCAGTGTGTAGAATGTAGTGACATCTAGTGGTGAAGTTGCACGTTACTCAATAGGTGTATAGTTTGTCCAGTCTGGGCTGCTGTAAAAAACATGGCGGCCTCCGTAGAGAGGACCCGCTGCTGTAAATATAAAGTTTTTTATATATAAAGGGCTCATTCTAGGGTAAAGAAACAATTCGTTCCATTCAGATGAAACACACAAGTGAAAACATCACTAGGATTATTTCATATTCACTTTCTGCCGATAGAATCTTACAGACTGGACCTTTAAACACTTACAGAGTTTGGGGTTGATGCCGAGATCGATGTGATACTCAATCTCAAAGTCGATTGAATGAGCAACGTTGACGCTGGAGGAAAGAGACAAAGGAACCATCAGCTCCTGCTTCATGAATGTGTTGAGTTGTGTACATGTTGTATATCTGTTCTATATGTGTTTCTCTTTCTGACTCACAGCCAGCTGCCGTATCCGTACAGGATGGTTCCTCTGAAGGTCGCCGACACGTTGCTTATTTCTATGACGACACCTTCACCTGGAAGCAGCTCAAACGCACTTTGACCAATCGTCAGGTTGTGAATTTCCAAACTGGGAAAACATGACATCATTGCATGTTGCGTGTCCGTCTGTGCACGTGTGTGTAGGTGAGCGTTTGTGTGTCACTCACTTGTCCAGGCCGTATTGGACTTTGCCAATTAAGAGAATGGATTTCTCTCCCTTCACACTCGGGTAGCTGGCGTGTTGGAACGCCGCCTCGATCACCTTCGTGGTCTTCTCATTCACTGCCAGAACCACACACACACACACACACACACACACACACACACACACACACACACACACACACACACACACACACACACACACACACACACACACACACACACACACACACACACACACACACACACACACACACACACACACACACACACACACACACACACACACACACACACACACACACACACACACACACACACACACACACACACAGTTTATTCATTGACAGACAAAAACTTAGACAAGTACAACAACGTGATTCCCTGAAATAGAAAACTGCTTCAGTTAAAGATTAACATTAACACTTTAAAGCAACACTATGTAACAGTCAGGGAGCAACATCGCCCCCTGCAGCCAGATGTGGTGATTCATTCCGTTGGACTCTGTGTCCCGAGCGATGACGTGGTTTTCACATAGAGAAAAAAAAAAGTCTGTCAATGTGTTGAGCTCTGACTGTGTCGTCGCTATTACCCATGATCCTCTGCTTCCTGAACCAGAAGAGCTGCTGCTGTAACAAATCCACCAAACTCTGTTCAATGGTTTAAAGTTTTCCTGCTGAATATTGGAGATAATAACTTCTGAGTCTTTTTAACTGATCTCAGTTCAGCTTCACTCTTCAACTTGCTGCAGCTGATTGTGACACTTGAAGCTGAGACTGAAGCATCAGACTTTAATCAAGCTGCTGCTTTACGGTGGAGAAGTTGCACAATGTTGCTTTAACTTCAGATTGTGAAGCAATGTTTTACTGCAGCTGCAGATCCACAGACAGAGCGGAAACAGACCCTTTTCCTCCGGAACACAACAGCTTTCATCAAGTCAGAGAGATTTACGACAGGTTTCGAGGTGGATTCAAACTGGACCCAAGCAAACTCTCCACAGACCAGAGGCTCCCCAGCGACTGTTTCTCCTCTGGAAACATGAGAAGTCTTTTATCACTAAGGTGTGAATCCTCTTTTCCTCTCCCTGCATTCCTCCGCCCTCCTCAGAAATCTCCTCACAGACTCGTAAACTTCACATTCCAGCACGAAAACAGCCTTTTCCCTCCGTTTTACATCTGGAGCAATGAGCCTCCACCTTCAAGATCATTTATTCAGTTCATTGTTCTTCAACTACTGAGCCAACACCTACCACAGAACTATACTGCCATCTAGTGACTGTACAGAAATCAGCATTCATCATACATGACAATAAATACCAGGTATTTGAGTTGTTTTTATTTTACAGCCGCCCTGTTATGTAAATTCTATTGAATTATTGAGAACATCAGCAATGATACTTATCATGTTTAGCTTCTTATATTAGTTGAGTTAGGATCTGTAAAGATTCACTGTATCTGTCCCTAAAATTAAATCTATGCTGATTCTCACATCAAGCTGCTCCACATTACTCACTTTCATAGATATCAGTCCCCTAAATATTCCTGATCTTATTCATCAATATTGGAAAATGCAAAAAATGTACTTTCTTGCAACATTACAGAAAGAAATGAAAATAAAAGTCATGCTGCAGGTCCAGGGAATCTGCTCCAAACCAAACGAGGCTCAGAGAAGGAGAACCAGGGAGAGGAGGCTAGTTGGCCAATCAACTCTCCCCACAGGGAGGAGGAAGAGGAGGAGGAGGAGGAGTCCTGCTCCATCAAAAGAGAAGCACAAAGATGATCATTAGCCAAATACACATAAACCACCGCCTCTACACATCCGGACTGAGTCGCCCCCAAACACACAGACTTTGATCATATTGCTCCAAAACACACACACACACACACACACACACACACACACACACACACACACACACACACACACAAAAACACACAAACACACACACACACACACACACACACACACACACACACACACACACAAAAACACACAACACACACACACACACACACACACACACACACACACACACACAAACACACACACACACACACACACACACACACACACACACAAACACACACACACACACACACACACACACACACACACACACACAAACACACACACACACACACACAAACACACACACACACACACACACAAACACAACACACAAACACACTTGCCCTCACACTATGACTCAACTCAAATACCTCAGCGCCCTCAGGACCTTCTATGTTGTGTGAATGCAACAGAATCAAATAACTTGTAAATACTGATGAAACCTGGTTTAATTAAAGAGACTTGGCCCTGATGTCAATCACCAGTAAGGAGGTTATGTTTTCACCCCTGTGCGTTCGATTGTTGGTTTATTTGTGAGCAAGATTACGCAAAAACTACCGGTTTGATCTACACGAATAAAACTTGGGGGAATAAATCAGGGGCTCGGATCCAGGAATTTTCTTTCCAAACATTTGACAGTTTTTTCAGAGTAATTCATGGATCTTGATGATAAAATCTGACATATTTAGGGGCCTGATATCTGTGAGTGTGTGTTGGGGCAGCTTGATGGGATTTAATCTAGACTGTTGGGCCTCGGTGGAGGTTTGAACTCTACATGGATTCTCTGAGAGTTTGAAGAACTGTAAGTTTTGAGGAGGAAACGAACATCAGGTAATGTGGGAACTTGCTTGTGAGGTTATTCTGCAGGTTATTAAACAGAAGGATGATTGATTACATGGATCGAGCGGATGAGTTGCACTAGTTCTTGCGTATAAATATCAAAACTGGGTCCAGATCCCACTCACACACAACAGCAGCAGGGCGGGTGAGGCGGCACACAGCTCCGGTCACTCTGTGGGCAGCAGCAGGGTCCTGGAGGCAGCCGTGGGACGTCCCAAACACAGACAGGATCAGCAGCAGCAGCGATGGGAAAACATCACAAGTCATTGTCCACGTGGATATTTTCAACTCTCCTGTGAATTTGTTGAGACCTTTAACCCTGTGGACTTTTCAGTTCTGTTAGTTTTTCTTCTGAAAACTGACTCAGGTTTCCTCAGTCGACTCCTGAGTCCGTGTCTTATCTAAATTCTGTTTTTGGTCCGTTTAAGATTCTGCGAGCGATGATTGTTGCTGAGAGAAAAGTTCAGTCTGCTGACCTTGTTTTCGGGGAGGGATCTCTGTACGGCAGCTTTGTAGTGAGAAACCTTGTCCTTCGTCCAATCAGAGACAGACAACTTGTGTGATTCAAAGTTGATGGAAGGACAAACACTGAGGGAAACTGGTCAAAGGGCAAGTTTCAGTCAGGAAAGTGCGAAAATAATCTCTAAACAAACTCTAGAACTAGCAAACAGATTATCTCATGAGAACAGACCTTTAATGTCAAAACAGAAACTGAATGAATTCCAGTCGGTAAATAATAAAAACTAGAACGGTTGTGTGTCTCCTCCAGAATCATGAGGTCACCCTGACCTTTGACCTTGTACCACTCCAAGTTACAACTGGTCAAAATATGAAGACAATTCCCTCAAGACAAACTTGAGACATCAAGAGGCCAGAAACCAGGGGAACATTTGTGCCAAATTAAAAGAAATCTTCTCTTATTGGCTGAGATATCTGACCTTGATCTCGACCTTTCACCGAATTATTATCACAATCATTTTGTTCAGATTCTCTCTGTGTTGAAATAAACGAGGTGGATTTCTTACACAGCAGGTTTTATGAAAACATACGACAACAGTTCTAACAACCAGAATATAGATTCTCTACCAATGAGCCTTTACACAAAGAGAAAGCACTGAATGTTTCAGGTCCAACTTCCTCTGGACAAAGGCTCTTTGAACGAGTGGAACTGGATCCGCAGGCTCGGTGCAACATGAACTCTCTCTGGTGGTGAGTCGCTCAGAGGTTAGTGTCCCAGCAGAGAGACTCTGGTTTGTTCTCAAACCAAACGACACAGACCAGTGAGTTCTAGTCACTGTTTAGTCACAACATGCTGGTGTCTCCTGGTTTGTTACAGCTCTGAACCTGCAGGCCTGGAGCCGGGTCAGGGGACGGTGTTGGGTTCATGCACGTGTCTGTAATATCCTGCTGCAGGGACGACAGGTAGTTTTGTAGAACGTAGCAGATCCCCTTGACAAAAAGCCAGAGGGATGTTTCTATAAGCTCTGGAGGAGGAGGAGGAGCTGCAGCCGACGCCCACAGAGTCTGTGAAGCAACACAACACCATTAACCCAGTTCATCAGTCGCACTCTCACCTCTGGGGAAATGTATCAGTGGGTCTGAAGGGAAATTCAAGAACGTGGATCACGGTTCTTTGCAATCACAGACTTTTAAAAACCTCCCTTAAGTAATTACTTAAAGTTACTGAAACCGCCTCATCATTCAGAACTAGAAGATGATTATTGCCTCTTGAGCTTGTCTTGGTTCTCAACCCCAGATAAACCCACTAGAATCACTTGGTACCAAATCTCCCACTGACAAAGGAACATTTAGCAGCTGAGGAGTCGTTTCACGTTGCTCTGGCAGAGGAGCAGAATCAGCTGGAGACAAAAAGATAAACCTCACACAGGTCGACTGGATGTGTTGTAACGAACGTGTGTTCGTAGTGAGGTCAGCCGAGTGTGTCCTCTGGTGACGCCACCTTCAGAGTCCCTGCATTTAAACACCGGGTCAACAACCTCTGCACTGAAATGTGTAGGAACGTTTGTCCTCGTGGAGCCAGACTGAAACAAACCGGCACAGGGGAGGAGTCAAGAACATTTATTGCATCCATTATTGCCAAGTGTTCCACATTCTGCAGCTTCCATCCAAAAGAAAACATCACAGCGTCAAATAAAAGAGAACATCTTCAAGTTTTAACATTAAAACTCCAGATTCAGGTCAAGGACTTTACAGCCACACAGGATCATCCACCATCTTTGTAGTGAAGTTGTTAAAAAGAAAGTAAAACCCACTTTATTATCGACAAAAATCATAAATATGAATAAATGGGAAACAAACAGATTGAAACTGAAGTCACACAAAGGCATGAAATCACAATTTTAAGGTTTTGAGTAAAGACCTGTAACCGCCATGCATAGACAAAAATAGACGACATGACAACTCCCCAAAGTGAACCCAAGGCTCAGGTATATAACCCAGCGTCCGTGTTAGTGGATGGGATACCTACGTGTTCAAGTGTCCGCGTTTCTGATAAGTTCAGTTTTTAATTAGTGATCTGATGATATAAAACACAGTGAAACATAATGATTGACAGCTAAGGATATATGTTTCCTCAGTGGAAAATGCTTAAAGCTTGTGAAAGGCCGCGGTGACGTGGGGAAGTTTCACAGCTCCGCTTTTAGTTCATGGCGTGGAATGTTGGAAAGATGAATGACAACTAAATATTAACAAGGAGGCACAATGGCTGCAGTTGAAATAATTTCAATTTTGCTCTAAAGTGCTATTTACTGTGACTTAAATAGCACAAATCTCTACTTTACACTGATTTGATTTCCCGTAGGCATCACATTTATATTAGAAATCCTCACGTGAAGAACAGTTAATCATAAAAGTAAAGACGCTTGCGTAACATACATGTTGTAAAGTGCTTCGAGTACAAATATTTACAAGACTTTACAATAACTCCTCCAACATCACTATTTTACATTGCTCCCAATGATTTGGCAGAAATTTGGATTTGGTCAAACTAGGAAATGGAAAAACTCCCGAAATAAAACTGTTAAAGAAAAGAAACATGAGGTTTTTGGTTTCATGAATCAGGATAAAAATGTTTCATAAACTTTTGTTCACGAGGTTTGTTTTGTTCTGCCGGTCGTGTGTCGAGTGGAGGTTGTTTAACTTGAGCTTCAGTGACTGGAAGCAAAGAAAGTTTAATTCATTTAAATCTAATCTGTGTTTTTTGTAGTTCCAAATTTGTACTTTTCTATATTTAACATCTGTGTGAATTCAAAATATATAAAAGATAACGATAACAGATAAATTGAATAGAATTTTTAAATTTCTGACAAACTTTAAATGTATAAATTCAGTCCTTGATAGTTTTGGCATCTTTTTACTTCCACAGGCTGAAATTGTCTGAAAGTGAAAAACATCTTTTTTTTAACTTTTACAGCTTTAATCAAACTCAGGCTGAAAAGAACCCGGGCAGAAAAGATTCCAAGGAACCGGAGGAGTCACTGTTCACAGACGTCCTCAGAGGAAGAAGCATTTAGTCCAACAGTACAGTAGCCTCAGCTGCCACCTACTGGTCCACCCCGGTATCTAAACTGAGTTTACGAGGCCTTGATGTTTGGTCAGAGGGAGAGCAGGGATCCAGCTGAACGATTCATTGTTACTCAGATGAAGCCTGATGTTTCTACTCTGTTGATTGTCTGTGTTTCCACAGTTTCCTGGCATCACTTCTTCTTTTGCTGGTGTTTAACTTTCAGCTTCCGTCCAAGTTTCTGTTGGCAGGTCTCCGTCCCCGTTGTGTTTCTTTCTGCATCAGCTCTTCTTTGACCTCATCCTTCCACCTGAATGTCTCAGAAACGTCTCCACAGGTCCCGGTCTCCCACTCACAAGATAAACAGTCTTGCCGGCTCGGTGGCGGTCAGTTGGCCGCGCCCTGAGGAGCCTCGGGTACGAGGGAGGAGAAGAAGGTTTTGAAGAAAATCCAGCTCGTCCATATGACTGACACCCGGTGCGGAGGAACTAACACGGCCGCCATTGGTCCTGGTCCATCAGGTCCTTCTGCTGCAGCGGCGGGTTCCTCCCTTTGTTCGTCAGCCAGTTCGACCGCCTGAAGACACAGGACGACGCGTTAGCACCACAACAATCACAGTGACGGTGGCTGTTTATTTAGTTTTCTCTGCCTCAGTTGTAATCTGCTGCATTTAAAGGGAACGTGTGTGATGAAGAGACGACACCCAAACGAAGCAGAGGCCTTGATCCACTCAGATACAAGGACGAGGAGTTTAACAAGTGGATGAAGGAGTAATAATCTGATCATCTCAGTTGGTTTCTTACTGGATTAGGGTTTGGGATCCTGTCCTCGTTCTGCTGGTTGTGCTGGACCTCAGGGGGCTGCAGGGGGTTGGGCTCCTGAACCTGTTGTCGTCTGAATGGAAACAAACCTGCCGTGTGTCTGTGGACGAGAAAGACACAAAAGAAAAAAGGTGAATGAGGTTCTCTGGTGGTTAAATACAGATAATGTGAGCGTAACGTCCACAGTCGGACTCCCAGCAGGGGGAGCTCTGTGATGAATCATTCAAAATTCTGTTGTAAATCATTTGAACCTTTAAAACCATGTGTTTACACATCACACATAACTGCTGAACATTCTCTGGATTCCACAGGGAAGTCCACACTTCCTGTTTGAAAACAAACAATAAAATACACAGACTCTGAATCTGTGGCAGCTCTGAACAAACTGTACTTTGATGAAGAAACTGGAGTTTAAAGGAAGTGAGTAACCACATCCACCTGTAGCAGAGGTTTCATCAAACAAAGCAGCTGTGACGCCGGTTGAACAAACTACTTTCAGGATCTGTGATCGACTCACACTGACACTTTAACTGACTTCAGCCTGAAACCTGAACCAGACCGAGCAGCTTCTATTCACCAGTAAGAGGACAGGCTGTTTGATTTTTAGATTTCCAGTCGCTAATAATCAAAAGTCGCCTCAAAGCTGAATATTCAGACACTACACAAACTACAGTATTTTCAAAACAACACTTAAAAAAGGGCTCAAGACAAATCAGTCAAGTGATCGTTGGAAACGTTTTCTAGATGTCATGTATATATTTTTTTACAATGTTTTAATATGTGATTATTATTTTACTGTTTGTAAAATGAGTCAGTTGCTTTCTGTCTGTTGTTGTATTGTTTTCTGTACCTTCCTGCCGAGGGACCGCAGACGCAAATCAGCTTTATATTTAACTCAAGTTCAACGTCCTTGGTGGAAACTCCCAGCGTTTTGTTTTCATTTGTAAACCTGGGTTTTCTCTCATGATGAGATTGTGTCGTCTGTGGTTTTGTCTGTTCCTTCTTTCTAAACACTAAATATAAGTGAAACATCCACGACTTAAACCCTGCTACAGTTTCACAGCCTCCTTTGATAAACTGTGGCAGGTGATGTGTCCACAAAGCACCTGTAGCGTTTGCTCTAATGTGAAGCTCTGGTCTAACAGGTTTTAAAAGGCTCGGTCGACTCACCGGCTACTTTGTCCATTGAGTGACGCCGAGGAACAAAGTTAATTGAATATAATAGGTGTGTTATCGCTCTCCTCTTTCTGGTGTAGTGTTGTTTTTACGATCACACGCAGATGTGTTGGACACAAACTCCCCGGCCTCCTTTAGGACGCTTGCTTCCCTTTAAAGGATTAATGTGGAGGGAGACACATGTGAGGGATCCGTCTCCCAGGACGGACAGAAACTAATTATTTTTGTGCTCATTTAGCAAACTTTAAAGAACAAACAAGTCTAAAAACACATTTTAGAAGTTTTGACGATGTGCTAATAAATGATATCTCAGTAGAATCTTAGTAGACAGAAGGTTTAGAGCATTAAACAAATCTCAGAACCAGCAGCAGTGCAGGTTTGACAGTTGGATCTTAAGGCCGCGTCCCACTTCACTCCCGAACACTTGGCCCTGCCCCCTCGTTGTGCACGTGGCCGTCATGTATTGGTTCGTGGTGGTTAAACCTGAGTGTGGGCGGACTGTACTTACAGGTACATGAGGAGGAGCGTGCTCGTCACCATCAGAAAGCGGCTCAGGTTGGAGTTGAAGTACACGATCATGAGCAGTACACAGAACCTCGCTGCCGAGTACAACCAGTCCAGCCAGTCACGTTCTATGGCGTCCTCGTCCTCCATCACAGCCCCGCCCTGTGCGTTCATCCGCATGTTCTGGTTGGCCTCCCCCGGGTTGATGAAAGCGCCATCCTGTGCCGGGTTCTGATTGGCCGGCAAGTTGTCGATGGGGTTCTGATTGGCTAAGGGGGCGGGAACAGGTACTTGGTGGGCAGGGACTGGAGGGAACTGGCCAGTGACTGAAGCCGGGGGAGAGGGGGCGGAGCCCGCCGCCACCAGAGCTGCGTGGCTGTTGGTGGAAAAGGAGACAAACCGAGTCATGTGACAGAACAGAATGAGAGACTGTAAAGACAGAAGGAATTGAAATGATTAAAAACTCACTACTGCATGTAATACTGCCGAGCGTAGACGTGCTGGAGCCACAGCAGCTGCTGAGGGCTGTACAGGGAGTAGGTGGGGAACGCCGGCTGGGCCATTTGTGGCGCTCCCGGCCTGCAGCGGAACATCAGAGAGAGAGAGAGATTATAATATCTGTTGAAGCTTTTACTGGAATATGAAGAGTAACCAATTAAAAAGTATGTGTAGGAGCAATAAACTTGTAAAATGAACAATGTTTGTGTGACCTGACTTGAGTTAAATTTGACAGATGGTTCTGAGATGTAACGGTCAGTAGAAATGGTAACAACGCTGACGACATGTGAACTGTTTTGTATAAGTTTGCTTGTAATCAAATCCGAAGATCTGAGCACGGTCACATCTTCGGATCCTGTGACTTCCAGTTAATCTCCTCCTCTAAGTGACAGGTTCTTTAATACCCTGAACCCGTATCCTGATCCCTGCTCTCGTCCTGAAGCTGTAAAAACACTTTAGACAGATAAAGAAGTTCTTCCTTTGCGTACATTGCAGCAGGCGGCCATGCTGGACTCCCCGGTGTAGTCGGTCTCCTCTGCCTCAGCTCTGGTGAGCTCGGAGTCTGGACTGTGGAGGAGCTGCTGGGGCTCGGTGAGGCTGCTGTACGTCTTGGGCTGGAGGGGGGGGCCTGTTCTGCCTCCGTGCTCTGTCAGGAAAAAGAGGAGTTTGAACTCGTCTGTCAAATGAGTGTGTGACGTGTGCGGTTGTGTTTTACGGCTCAGCGTGTGCAGCCACCTGGAGGCTTTGCAGCGTGAGCTCGAGCAGAACACTCGAAAGTGGAGTGAAACCAAAGTGAGTTTATCTTTGGCTGCACTTGTGATCTGGAAGCTTCAGATCAGATCTGAAGGACGACAGCTGAAGTGAAACACATTTCCTCTCCACGCTCCAACGGAAATGAGATGCAGCTGTGAGTCTCTGAACCAAACCTGCGGCCTAGAACATCGCTTTCATACACCAGCAACATTAAATCAGCTGCAGTTAATAAAGACCCATCAGATTTTCTACTCAGCCAGTTGCAGTTATCCCCAACAAACAGGCACCTTGGTTTGCAGACTGCTCTGTTGTGCTTGACACTGACTTTTTCCACAATAAATCATCTGTTCACTAAATTTGAGACATTTTCAAGGACAAAGGGACTTTATGAAGAAAGTGCCAAATGAGTAAAGATCAGTTCTCACCTTGGGTGTCAGTGGTTCCTGAGGTGGATTCCTGAAAGCACACACGAGATGCAGAGCTGGAGTGGAGTCCGTCTGAGAGAGAAGTGATAAATGTCTCATTAGACGATTTCAGAGTCAGTTGCTCTGGACATTTTCAGGAACCTTTCCTGCAGCTGCCAAGTAAAACGTTTTCTGACAGTTATCCCTCTACAGACTGTTTTACACATCATGTGCCACAGCTCTTTAAAAAGAACCACAGACGGATCCTCTTTGTGGATCTTAACAGAATGAAAATCATCCTCATCTCCAGCAACATGAACCTCGACTGGGATTCACACACATGAAATCTTACACCGCGCTGCTTTGATGAAACACAACAAGCCTCACACATCCTCTGTGACCGTTTGTTATGAGCCACAGGCTGGAGAGATGAGCCCAGATACAGTTTGCTGCCAGTACGTGAAAGCACAAGCTCTCAATTCCCAGTTTATGAGATAAAGCCAGTTAAAGCAAACGCAGTCTTATAACCACAGTCTACTTTGTCCTATTGTTATTACTGTTGATATTTACCCACTTCATTTATCAAATGGAGCTTTACGGCAAACGTTTTTCTTTAAATCATGAAAAAAACAATTTCAGGTTTTTGCAATTTGTTCTGGTAAAACCTGTAAAACCTTTTAAGATAAACCCAGTCTGGACCAACCTGTCTGAAGATATCTCTCATGTGTAGATGGTCTGGGAGCAGTTTACCAGAGTAGATCAGTCTCTGGTCAGTCACCGCCTGGAGGGAAGCAGACAGACACAGGTTCAGCTGTTTGACTTGGGTCACGTTTCAACGGCCTTGAGAACGTTTTCACGGCGACAGTTTGACCAACTCTGCTGACGAGTGGAAAACTCGTATTTGTGTTTGTGGGAAGAGACAGGGAAGTGGATTTTTATGACGAAAGTCTTAAACCGAAGCTGGTTTCAGAGCAGCTGTCAATGCAAATACGTTCAAAGTAAAGTAGTTAAACAAGTTATTTACATAAGACAGATATTTAAAACAACAAAGTGCAGAAAAGAAGTTTATGAAAGAATTATTAAAGAATAATAAATAAATGTGACATGTTCATATAATAACGTTTTGCTCTCTGGCTCTGACTGACATGTGTCAACTAGTTGTCGCTGTTCCGCTGCTCTACACACAACAGAAGGTTGTTAAGATCAAGTGAGAAAGAGACTTGACTGAGTTCTAATATTTAACACCTGCTTTGCTTTTTTGATGTATTAACTTACTCATTAAGAAATGTGTGTCTTTGTGTATTTGATCTCGATGCTGCAGAATATCCTGTTGATTTTAGAAGTGCCGAATCAGCCTCGTCTCAGTAAACGCACATGGCCACGTTTCCCACGAAGCGACACTCGATCAGTGATCATTAACGTTTGTTTAAGAAGCTGGTGAATCACAAGGTGTCGTCTGGAGCCTGGTCCCATCTGAACACACCCAGTGAAGACGCCTTGTTCCAAAGCACCTTGTTCAAATAACTTTTATTATCATTATCGTTGTTATTATACCACGTTTTGTAAATATGTGGATTGATCTAATAGGCAAACATTATCTCAAGACTAAATGTTTCTTATAAGTTGATATCCACAGTTATTTCAATACCTGGAGTTTAAATGTGTAGTTTAATGAAACTATTTGAGATAAACCATCTTGTTCTCGAGGGGGTTTCAACATATGTCAGTTACTACATAACAAAAAGAACATAGTTATAAGAACAGACAAGAAAACTGACTGAAGATTGTGATTTTGAACTTTTCTTTTTTTGTTATGTTGCTAAAAGTGTTTCATCATCCAGACTCAAGTCAGAGCCTCAGAGGAGGTTTTTAAAAACACGATTTAAATAAAAGTTCAGAGTCTGAATTCATGACTTTAACCAATATTCCAACAATAGAGACGAATACACACACACACACACACACACACACACACACACACACACACACACACACACACACACACACACACACACACACACACACACACACACAGATGTGAACAACTGGCTAACGTTAGCATGCTCGCAGGGCAGCTAGCTCACCGGCTTGGTGGCGTACACGGCGGACAGACGCGTCTTCAGCTCCCGCACGGTCCAGTCCAGGTGCACGTCCTCCAGGATGTGGTCCTCCCGGACCTGGTTCGGGGTCTTTATGAGGACACTGATCGTCTCTGGTGCAGAATCCTCCGCGTCCATGTTGAGGCGGAAGTCTCGCGCTGAGCGAAGTGATGCTAACGTGAAATCGTGAAAACAGTGAGAAGCAGCCGAAGAAGCGACGCGACGGAGACGACGTGTGTGTGGGAAGTTGTGTGAAGTTGTGTAGACTCTGTGTGTGTGTGTGTGTGTGTGTCCGCTTCTCTCCGTCATACGGGTCCTCAGCTGTTGTTTCCAAACACGGTGGCCGCTCCTGATTGGCTCACACCGCACGTGACACGGTGTCAGGTAACGGTTTCCTGTGCGCATGCGTAGTAGTTATGAACACCAAAGATCGTCTATGGAGAGAAGATGCTGTGAGGCCTCTGGACTCAGTTGCCATTTTGTGTCAAAAACAAACGATAAACTACGGTGGCCGAGAGTAAAAACACGTGCACATTAAGAAACACATGCAAATAGTGAAAACAACACAGGAGATGTTTTCAGGAAAGTGATGAACCTGCTGTAGTTCAATGTTTTGTGAAGTTCAATCGCCACCAACGAGCAGCAGACCTCAAAAGCTTCACATTACAATTTTACAATTTAGATGGAACACATTAGATGAAACATCACCAGGATTATTTTAGAATAAATTTCTGAGTTTCGTTTCATCTCAAATCATTCACACTGAACCTTTTAAAGGTAAGGAACTACAACTAACAGAGTGAGAGCTCCTGTCTGTACCACCTGAGAGTCTCACTCTTTACTGACAGCTTTGTTTATTCACTGAAGTTACATCACATGTGACATGTCACATGTAACATGTGACATGTCACAATGTGATGTAACTTCATTTGTGTTATATTATTCATATTTTTTATTTTATTGGCCTTTTCTTGTGTGATTTCAAACATGAGTTCTTCACAACAACATTTTAGCTCCAGGACAACCTGAATCCAATAACCACACGTACACACAGAGGCTGACGACTCACTGCAAACTCTTCCTCTATTCTTAAAAAGCTTCTTAAGCAGAACAAACCTTCCACATGCTGCTGAGAAGGAAGCCAGACTGGTTGTTGTGGAATGACAAAGGTCCAGTAAAGCAGGAATCCAACAGATCAGTGGTGACTCTGAGTATTCTGCACCAAAGAGCTTGTGAGAGACATGAGTGGAATAATCTCTCGCTCAGATCTGGCAGAGATTTCACTGGTTTAGAGGTTGTGAAGTGTGAAATTGTCTGATCCTGGCAGATGTTCAATGAGAACTAAGAACAGGAGGAGTCTGAATCTGGGGAAGATAGAAGTCAGACAGTGTCTCATAATAGTCGTCAGAAACACACGCCCTAGTTAGGATATATTGTGGTGCAGCAAAGTGGTCAAGGTGACTTCTGTTTAGTTTGATACAGAATAAACAACATACAGAATAGTCTGATACTGGAAAAACAAATACGAAACTCCCTGTAAAGGTCAAAGGTCAAGGTATGTTAACACCTGTGATGCTGATAAGGATTCAGGGTCTGAGGCGCGGCTGCCACGTCACAATGGGGCCAGTTTTACTGCTTTAAAGTATGTGTTTATATCATAGACTGTGTAAAAATACACAACAAATGAATTAAACTACATGATTATTCTACATGGATGAAACTGTGATTATGTTCAGTCACCACAGTGCTCCAAGTCTTTTATTATTACAATCATGTTCATTTCAACAATCATATTTAATAAAATAACTGATTCTTTTGTTTTGTTAACTTGTTCCATACACTGTGAGGAACAGGCACAAAATGTCTCCAGGACTGATTCGATTTTGTAGAATCTATAAAACGTGTATATCATCAATATTTTGAAGTAAAAGGCATCAACATAATTATTCATTAACAACAGGATTAGATGATCATCAGCAGCCATCAAGGAAAAGTCAACACAAGATAAAGATGTCAGGATAATCATTTGCTTCATTGAAAGTGCACTGGAGTCGTGAGCTGTGTCCCAGTTCAGGGTCACAGTGGTTTTTGCCAGGCGACAGCTGTAAGGGCGAGACAAGCTGGTGATGCACATTACAGAAAACAGACGGTCTCATTTCAGTTTGGCCTTCGCAGTCTACGTGTCCCCTGACCCTGAACTGGGACACAGCTATGGAGACATTTCACTGGCAGTAGAAGGTGAGAACGTTCTCCTGGTTGCCTCTGACCAATAGGACCGGGGGACTCAGGTCACGTGACAGGACGTCCAGCCACGCCAGGAACAGGGTACTGGGACACACCCCTCTCCTCCCCACAGGCATCGTGCTGTCGAGACATTAAATGAAAACTGTCTGTGTTCAAGTAAGGACACTGTCACATGCCCGTCTACAAACCAATCAGAGTCAAGTACAGGTAGACTCCGCCCACGTAGGTGATGACGACAGGACGTACGTATGTCAGACTAAATTCTTTAGTCCCTAAATTACAATGTGACACCAGAACTAACAGATCAGATGAAACTACAGCTGGTTCAGACTCTCAGGTGTGAAAACGTCCAGTAATAAAGTCATTTCCTTCACTTCACTTTATTCTACTGACAAAACTGATGAACAAGAGTCGAGAGTCATTCACTCGCAGTGGAGCTGTTATTACGTGATGTGATTCGAAGGCGCCTCCTTTTACTCGGGTTTCACTGCCATGACGTGAAAAGAAGAACGACTGTACTCACATCACGATGAGAGCAGCTTCTCTGGAGTGAACCTGCAGAACCTCGTTCAGACGGATCTGACGGAGAGACTGAATCCCACAGAGAAGTTTAACAGAGGGCAGAGGAGAAGAAGAGAAATCCATGTGTGTGTGTGTGTGTGTGTGTGTGTGGGTCAGACCTTGGCCTTGTTCCTCTCTAAATCCTGCTCAGTGATCATCCAGGGCTCCTCCTGCTGCCGCTGTGGCCCAGAGTCAGAGTCCTGCTTGGGATTCGTATCCAGCCTGAATCGATTCACTGAGTCCTCAAACTGAACAACACTGGAGGGACACATGGAGGCCGGGTTAAAGGAACTTATCGAGGTTTAAAAAGTTTAAACTAGAACTTCATTTAGACCCTGAGCCCTGCAGAAAACATGGAAACACACATGTTCCTGCAAACGTCAAACCCCCCCTTTCCTTCCTATTTTAGTGTTCTGCATCTGAAGTAACTGAAACAACAGAAGTTTTAAATCTAGATCTGATGCAGGGAATCTTTTAATGACAGTCATGTCAGTCATCGTGGTGCAGGCTCCTCCCCGCAGAAATGTTAAAGTAGAGAAGCACAATGCTTTGACGTCCTTACTTCCCAGGCTGAGGAGGCTGGTAGATGTCAGGAAGCACCTCGACGTCATGGAAACCCAGACGGAACTTCTTGATCAGCGCCAGCACCCTGAAACAAAGTAGATCTGATGTAATAAACAGGGATTTTCACAGAAAGAAAAGCACAAGTGTAGTTAATAACACAAATTAATATCAACCTCAGTCCTTCACTGTTCCAGTTTCAGGCTGCTGGTAGCTTAAGACTTAAAGTTTTTACAAGTTCTGAATATAAGAACAAGTAGGTTGAACTATATAATATAAATTTCAGGTGATAATAATTTCAAAGCTGCGTCTATAGCTTTGTAGTTTCTGCTTCCCTCAAGTGGCCAAATGCAATAATTAAATCATGAAAATGTCACTAGTTAAACCTGCTGCTGTTCATTAGTTAATGTTTGTTGGTAATTAAAGTGTTTACTCCTCTCTCTGCTCCTCCTTCTTGTCTGTGTCTCCTCCCACAAACACTCGGACCTTACATCCGGCCCAACGCTTCCTGCGAGTCAACAGGTAGGGTAGCAGCAGTGTGAGGCCTAGATAATAGATAATAGATAATATTCAAGGTATAGATCGAGATAATATAGTTGACAGGAGAAAAGAAGAAGGTGGTGGATGGAGGGATGATCACACCTCCATCGTCAGACAGCCAGTAGATGTCGATTGTCTTCTTTCCTTGTTTTATCTGGAACACTGAACTCGGCTGAGGATCTGGATCGATGGACACAGACGCTGCAAACACAGGGAACCTTGTTTTTACATTTTAATGACACTAAATCAAATGATCTCTGGGGGAAGTTTGAATAATATGTGATATAAAACACTAATAGATAACGTGAAGACGAATGTACGGACATGTAACGCTGGTTTGAACGCAGGCAGGAGCACAGACAGTGTTTGTACTCTCTGGTCCTCCATCAAAACCTGGATTCACTGAGGGAAAAGAACACAAATTAACATGAAGTCAATAATTCTGACAGTGATAAATGATTATGAACTACACTTCCCACCATGCTCTTTGTTAGCAGTCGATTAATTAACTCACTGTCTCTCTCTCTGGTTTGAATTAAGACTCTCACCGTGCGACTGAGATGGATGAGAGGCGTCCAGTCCCTCCTTCACTCTCAGCACACACACACCATAGTGTAGGTCGAAGGCATCACTGGAACACACACACACACACACACACACACACACACACACACACACACACACACACACACACACACACACACACACACACACACCAGTAAAAATGACAATATAAAACAACTTAACACCAACCAAACCACTCTATGAAGTGTGCTTGTGAAGAATTCCTCCCCTCTGTACTCACTGCAGTATTCCTATGTAGTGATGTGCAGCCTGAGGCGAGTCGCAGCGCCAGTCTTTCTTAAAACCCATCAGCAAAACGTTTGGTTTGATACGACCCAGTCCTGCCCCCTGTTGGACACACAGCGACATGAGGAGGTGGACAAAGACGAGTCCGGTCAAGTTGAGTTCAACTTCACAACCGTCCCCTCCAGAGAAATCCTGGATTAAAGACCTCAGCAGAGTGCGAATGAGTGAATATGAGGCTATATACAGTCCACCTACAGGTTGTAATCCCCACCTGCAGCAGCATGTTGACCCCTGATCGCAGCTCTGCAGCCACCACTCCTCTGTAGAAGGACCTGACCTTCCGCTGGTTCAACCAGGTGACGTGACGCTCACTCACGGCTTCCTGCGTCGCTGTCTGGGAAGGACCAGCCTGAAAAACACAGATCTGCTCTGAGCTCCTCTGAGCTGAGGAACAATGCGAGGACGATACTGTGTCCAGGGTATTAACGTTGATTTCCTTTGTCTCCCAGATGAATCCTATTCTTCCGAGGGGCCTAACACATGCTGGAAAATTAATAAAAGTTGTTGTACTCACGGTGACCACGTGGCCGCACATCATGAGACTGAGCCTCTTGGTGAAACAGCCGACCAGATCCACCAGAGCTGGACGAGAGCAGGGAGGCCCGGTCAGAACCAAACACTGAGGTCTGAAGAGGAGACGGAAAGATGGGGACCGGTTCAACAAGTTCTGCAAACAGGTTTAAAGTTTACACAGATTTCTCTCTTCTGCTCTCAAGTTTTCACGCCTCACACACGTCCGTCCTCACTCACCTGTAGTTCTTGACGTGGTCCTCCACCTGGTTGAGGCTGACACACTGATTCAGAGCGATGCTGTAGGAGCTGGCCTGCACCGACGAGCCCCAGTTCACAGCTAACCACAGAGCAGCAGAGTCAAAGTCTGCACTGAAGGGGGGGTACAGCTCTTTGGGTAGTGTGACTGTGTGTGACTGTGAGTTTTACCAGGCTTCTTGTAGAGTGTGTATCCCAGAAGGAAGAAGACGACGCCAAAGGCGATGAGGGCGGCCCACCAGGTCAACAGGAACATGATCACCACACAACACACGGCACCCAGCAACGACAACCACTTACTGTAGAACCTGAAGGAGGGACGCCAACCTGCAGACAGACACACACACACACACACACACACACACACACACACACACACACACACACACACACACACACACACACACACACACACACACACACACACACACACACACACACACACACCAAACAGTAATTCTGTTTTCTCTTGGCCCTATTTAGTTTTATTGGTTGTTTTATTTTATTAGTGAAGGGTTTTCATCCTTTATGTGATGACCATCCATCCATCCATCCATCCATCCATCCATCCATCCATCCATCCATCCATCCCTCCTCTCTGGGTTTCCTACCTGGTGAGTTGGTGACTGAAGCATGGAAGCAGCTGAAGTTGATGAGAGCGTAGGAGCAGAGGAAGAAGTTGGAGATGATGGGAGCGATGGTGTTTAACTCAGCTGGTGGAAAGACAGACAGACACATACCAAAAACATATAATATCCAGATGTTCGTGGAGTCAGAAACCTGATCCTCGGACTCTGGTCTGTATTTTTCTACAATAGCATGTCAACGTATTTCCATCTCTTTATTGTAGTTTTCATGACTTTTTGTCCTCGTTTATAAGAGTCAGAGATTCCTCCTGAAATCCTCACCGATGAGAACGAAGCAGATGGCGATGACGTACGTCAGCAGGTAGCCTCTGATGGGCTCGTCGTTCTTGCCGTAACCTTTTCCAAAGAAGCCGATGAGTGGGTAGAGTTTGTCCTTACACAGACACTAGAGGGAAGACGGGATATTTCTTTGTCACAGCAGTAATAAAGATATATAAGAAAAGAGACAATACATGTGTTTTTACCTGGAAGACTTTGGGAGCAGACACCAGACAGGCCAGAGCAGAGGAGAGAGTCGCCCCAAATATACCAGCACTGATCAGAGGAGCGAAGGCCGACACCAAGCTCATCGACTGGAGACAGAAATGTTCTGTTTACTTTCATCAAACTGGTTGTTTGTAGTGTACGAGCTCATCTGCTGTTAATATGAGGGATTTATCAAGAAGGACTGAAGTGTTCAAGTGTTTATTGTATTTCCTGCAACTATCAACTGTACTTCAACCCATTATTGTGTCTTAAGTGTGTGTGTGTGTGTGTGTGTGTGTGTGTTTGTGTGTTGACCTGGTAGTAGTTCATGATGCCGTATTTGCATGTGTTGTTCTTGATACACTCGCTGAAGTCCCATCCGTAACGACAAGCTAATCCCACACAGTCCTCGCTGGATGAGGAGGAAGACATGGTGTCGTTCAACACACCAGAGGCATCCCGCACCACACAGGCTCCTGAGAGGAAACACACATGGACACACACACACACACTGACAACTCAAGTATAGAGACAATATGTTTACCTAACCTCAAAATATGCTAAAAGTTATTTTCTGTTAGAAGTAGTGCAAAGAGAATCAGTAGAAAAGGTCGTAGCTGCTGTAGCCAGCTGCCTAAACACTCTGAGTACAGGTGAGTAAAGCACCTATGGTTGCAGAGATGATGAGGTAGGATATGGTCGTCCAGAAAATGGCCATTAGAGTTCCCCGGGGGATGGCCACTGTTGGATCCTGGGAGGGAGAGGACTCATAATTAATGAATTCCCACAGATAAAGTTGATTCACGTACATGGTTGTGCAGGAAGAGGAGGACATATCAGGATTTTACAGAAAAAAGAGGTAGAGAAACAAAGAGTTTTACCCTCAGGTCTCCAGAGATGTTGGCTCCGGCCAGGATGCCTGTGGCCGAGGGGAAGAAAATGGAGAACATGCCGAAGAAGTTTCCCTCCGACCCCCGCCAGCCAGGCACGAAGTTAGCAGCAAAGATATCCGCTGTTCAAGATGAAACAATTAGTTTAGTGGAGAGTTAAAATGCCACAGAACTCATATCACTGAGTTTATTTCCACCTTTGTAGCTGAAAAACCCTTTGGCTTGTTTCTGTGGGGAGGGGGGGATGATGGTTCCCACGATGTAATTAACAAACGACACCATGATGACCAGGAAGAACAGAATCTGAGCCTGTGGCGGGAAGGACATCCAGGGAACACACGGATGAAGACATGTACGTGAAAGTTAACCAAACAATTCCATGTTTTTTCTCAAATAACCCCCAGCATGATGGCTGATCATGTTCACGTGTTTGTGTGATCTCACCTTGGACTCCCACGCCATGCCGGCCATTGAGATACCGAGCAGACATGTGACCGTGATGACGCCGACGATGCGAATGTCGTTGATCGGGTCGACCATGACGGCGCCGTTCTCCTGAGGAGGAAGAGGTCTCAGGTGAGTTTAAGGAGAACAATGGTGACCTGGCTAAAGGTGGAATCCCTGTGAAACATCCGTACACGCATGAGGTCTGTGACCGTCTCAGCAAAGCCCACGGTGTGCATGGCCACAGCCACAGCGTTGGCGAAGGCGAAGATCAGACCGATGGATCCACCGAGCTCCGGACCCAGACTGCGACTGATCAGGAAGTAGGTCCCACCTGAAGATGAGATGATATTTTAGTTTGATCTGCTAGCATGGAGGAGGCAAAGTTTCTATACTGCAGCCAGCCACAAGGGGGCGATCAAGAGGATTTGGATTTACTTATGGGAACCGTCACGTCATCCATCTATACACAGAGGGCAGTATGGTGGTTTGAATAAATGATGGTATATGTTATAATATACTGTATGTACAGTTTATTACTTCAGTCTAAACGCATGTACCTTCAGAATACTGTAAGCTTTCATATTAGTATTTGTTCACACTTTCATGAATCAAAGGCTGAACCGACCTCCTTTGACTTTGCCGTTGGTGGCGATGGCTGAAGTAGAGAGACCAGTGATCCCAGTGATAAAAGAGGAGAGCAGGATAATCACCCAGGTCAGACCTGATGCACAGACACAAACAGAAAGAGAGAAAAGGACTCGGAATCGAACAGCGATTTAATGAACGTTAATTAAACAGGGAATAATGTTTTTGTCGGACGCACCTATTCCAGCCTGAGCCGTGATCCAAGGCAGCCTCAGGTACAAGATCACCCCCCAGATGTTTAACATGCAACGGATCTGCGACACAAACACAGAGTCACTGAGCGAATTCACCAAACACATCCGACCTGGCTCAACTCAGGATCAAGGTCCCAGGTGTTATCTTCAGAACGCCTCAGGAGAATCCTTTCAAATGTTCCCTTAGACTCACGGATTAACTGATTAGATTTCCAAGAACCAAGAATTGAATTGGTCAATAAAATAAAAGTCTTATGAGACAATAAAAATCCAGTTTCAAATCAAAGCTATGAATTAAATCTGAGAAGCCGAGAATATAGGTTTTTGTTTCTCTTGAGTCAAAATGATATTTGAATCAGCTGCATGACACAGTCTATACTGATTTATTATTTATAGAATATCTATGTTGGAGCTGCTGCTGCTGTTTAAAAAGCACAGATCAGCAGAGAACGTACCATGACTCCCTGCACCCAGCCGAAGCGAGGGGGCTCAGGCGGAGGCTCCTTGTGCTCCTCCTCGTCTTCCTCTGAGCTGTCGCCTCCTCCCATCTGGTCGCCTGGTGTCTCCTCATAAATGGGAGGTTTGGAGTCATCCTGCTAAAGTTCAAATATCAATGTGTGATACACATAAAAATTCTGCCAAACTTTGTAGAAGTAATACTTAAATTTGACAAAAACAGAGTTATTAAACTTAAAATAAAAGTGTTTTGTATTCCAAGGAAACCACCTGTTCTAATTCTGAGTAATCAATATTCATGAAACATTCATTTAAAATGACCATAAACTTAACTTTCTAATGCTGAAAAACAAAAAAGTACTGATACAGGACCAGTGATAATTTGTCATCTTATTCAGTATGAATGGGAAATTTAAATTGATCAGATCATGACCTAAAACAAATGAAGAGGATGTTTTTATTTCTATTATTCTTTATTTAATTTGTATTTAACATAATCTGAACGGAGCTGATAGATAAGCTGATAGAAGCAGACATTGGTCACCTCAGGTTCGGCGTACAGTTGGTACAGAGACGGCCTGAAGCGTCTCCGACGGCCCCACACCTCAGTGTTGGCGTAAAAATCATAGTGTGGTGGCGCGTCCACTGTGTCGTATCCAGTCGGAGCATCAGACCCACAGGACGCGACGCTGCTGCCGTCCCCGTAACACTGGTAGTAACCAGACCCGTCTAGACCTCCAGCTGTGGCCTTCCCGTTGACCACGGACAGAGGAACTCTGGGTCCGTATGAGGCCAAGTGAACGCCATCGCCGACAACCGGCAACTCCATTCAGGATGTCAGAATCGTCTTCAAGAACCACTCAGAAGGTTTTCTCAGAAGCAGTCGATCTATCTGACGCAGCTCGTTCAGTCTACGGTGACAGAGCCATGTTCTGTAGTTTGAGGGAACCGCCTGCGACTCAACTTGGAGGGTTGGTTTTTATATTTGACCTGAGCCGAGCAGGAAGAGCCCGAGGCCATGAACGTCGCCCGCTTCAGTGATCAAACAAGACCTATTACAGGAACTGTTAAAGGTTTCACGTTGTTGGGTCGACCAGAAAACCATTTCAAACATGAATTACACAGATGAACAATCATTTATAAAACGTCCTTCTGAAGATTTCATTCCCCAAAGCCTCAAAAACAACGTGTCTATTTTCAGACCTTCACTTCATGTTCTGTTGTTTCGTTCTGCTGAATGTGGTTAATTGTATTAAGGTGCATTCTATTTTTTGGTTTTATATAATCACAACAGTCAATGACAATCTCTGCAGGGAGTTAAAGTTACGATGTCAGTTTTAAAAGCATCATTACACACAGATTAACTGGTGAGATGACCTTGACTGAGACAACACAAGGTCAGAAGTGTAGGATTCTAATGGATGGAAGGAGGTTTAACTCAAACTCAGTGAATTAAAAGATCAGATGGTGAATATGGAAATTTCTTGATTTGTCATTATACCAAGAAATGTTCTGGTTTAAATGTCTTTCTTCTGAAGCCCCGAACAAGAAGCTCTCAACTGAACCGCTCTAAGACAACTTTATGTTTAGATCCTGCCGTAAAACAGCAGTAAACAGAAATCTTAAATCTTAAAATCATTAAAACTTTTTCACCTTAAAGCAGCAGCTTGATTAAGATGAGTTTGATGTTTCACTGACTGTGAATATGGAGAATGTTTCTATGACGTTATAACCTGTAAAATAAATTGTCTCTATTACACAGTTTCCATGTGGTATAATGTATTTACATGAGCATATCACTGAGCATTGACGCTCTATTAAGAGAAGTAAGGTGTCGTGTTGCAGTGAAAAGCAGAATATAATATGTTTTATATGCATAAAAGTGATTAAGATCAAAGATGTGTTAATGTTTATTTTCCCAAGAGGAAGAAGGAAGTATTTTTAATTGGTCGTTGGTCGTTTTTGTGCGGTTGATGTTTTATGCAAATCTGAGCTCCCTGCTGTGCCCTTTAATGTTCTGTTCAATCGTAATGATGACGGCTCACTTTCGCTTGAAGCTATACAAGCTGCTTAATAGTGCAAGACTTTAGTTTACACAGTCATTTACTGCAATGCTTAACCACCACACAGGTATTCTATCACAGCACAGGGCACAAAGCCTTGTCCTCCGGGTAACGGTGTGCACACATGTGCAGGAAGGGGCCAAGGTCACTGATCACAACAGAACATACGAGTAACAAGAAAAGCTCAAAGAAACTACGTCTGAGCCGCACGTCCTCTAAAAAGAACATTTGTAAAAACAAGTGATGAGGTTAAACCGGTCAAAACGAGCCACAGACCATCATCATCATCAACTGCAGTGTTTCCTGATGAAGGCAAAACACAATGTACACGCTTCAGTTACCTTAAAAACATTTTGATGCCAGTGACTTACAGATAGCACAGACTTCTACTCAGTATCTCTGAGATGATGATTTACAACAGGGAGCCCGAGCTTGAGATTTGGTTTAAAGACGGTGGTTGAGGTTTGCGATATAACTTTACTAATATTTATGTATGTGCAGTTTGCACTTTGTTTAAAATGTTCAAATCAAAAATCTAAAAAGAAGTTATTAGCTGTTCTTTAAGCAGCTAGGTACCAGTTTGGCTCTCGGGCCCTGAGGAGGAGATGTATAATGTTGCACCAGCCTGACTTCACATTTCATGTCAGTATCCATCAAGTAGAAAAACCTAGCAGACAGTTGTTTGCATGCACAGAAGTGACACTGCATTAGGAGAAGTCCACAAATACGTAATGATTTGATCAAACCAGCGAGTATTGTAAATCTTTGAAGTCACACCTCGGTGCTGAGTCCGCCTCCAACAGCTGGAGCTCTTTGATCAGATTCTTTTGAACACGAGCCCTGAGATCTGCAAGTCAAACTCGACACGGAGGCAGAGCGGTTTTCTCATGTGCATCACGGGTAAGAATATTTACTTCAAGTCGAATGTGCTCGTCTTTGACACAAGGTCAAACTATGTCGAACAGATTTGATCAGGACACGAGAGCAGCATTGAACAGTGAAACAGAGCCAGAGATCAATCCTCATTAAAAGTGACAGGAGCACCAACGTAAAGAAAACACATTGATATGACTTTGACACTTTAATAGAAAAAGGTTGGCTGTAGAAAAACCCTCCATGCGCCAAAACAATTCAGTTACACAATTGGTTCATCCCTTGAGACGCAGAGCAGGCGGGGGGGTGGGAGGGAAGGTGCGTTAGGACACACCCACCTGGGGCTGATCATGGACCTGGAACTGATAAGGGTTGTAGGGAGCTGTATTTTGGGTGAAGGGAAGTTGGAAGACAGGTGGATTCAAACTATAGTGCTCAGTGCTCGGGGCACGGCTGGGCTGCCACAGGACAGGATATTGTCCGATAGCCACTAGCATGGCGTATAAATTCATTTTTGGCAAATGTTGTAGGTCCAAGTGTGTTGGAACAGAGCCAGCGCTTGTACCCACATATGAAGCCACGTTAGCCTGTTGAGGAACTACATCAGAAACCTGCAGTTGCTCAGGTAACATTGGGTTTTGAGGATTAGATGCATATGGGTTTACTCCACTGTCCATGATGGGAGGTCGGACGTAAACAGGGTTGTTGGTGTTAGTGGAGCCAAGTGGACCCGATTGTTGATCTTGTCTCACTGAATTCATAGACTGAGGCAGTGGACTGGGAATGAGCGTCTCCGCCATGTTCTGTCCAGGGTAACCATCATAAAGTGTTGATCGAGCTGGAGCTGCAAGATAATCAGTTTGTCCAGGACCTTCATCCAGGTCAAGTAAAAGTTTTGTGTAGCTGGGTTTTACTCTGCCAGAGGATCCTGTTTGGGTTTGATACCCAGTTGACGAGTAGTTGTTTTCTGAGGGACCGAAAGCAGTGAGATGATCGGGCAACGCAGCAGGTCCACTCTGACCTCTGCTGCTGGGACCAGGAGATGAAGAGAAATCCAGTTTGCCCCCATTTAACAACATCTACTGGTCCATAAGCGGTTGTGGGAACTTCCCCGTTGTAAAAGGAAAACGGAGCTTCATACTCTGACAGAGCAACAATGGGAGTAGACGAAGGTTGTACTTGATGTGAGGGAGGTACGGTCTCTTGCCTCTGACCAGAAGATGGTTTAAACCGGCTGCTGTTCTGTTCAGAAGTGGGGGCAGGTCGAGTGCCGACCGGCAGCCAAGTTTGATGTGTTCCATAGTCGTTTCCACTGGGTTTGACCTGACCAGCATTGTAATGTCCACTTGGAAATCGCTCATATTGCGATAAAGACACAGGATTCGGTGAGACAGTTTGTCCACTTTGATCTTCCCCATAGACGGTTGTAGGATTCATCTGGCTACCATCGTATCGACTGTACACATAGTCAAACAAAGGAGGACGCACATATGTTGGGTTAGATGAAACACTTTGTCCACCTTGACCTTCCCCATGGACATTACTTGCAGGATTCCTCTGGCCACTGCTGTATCCAATATAAGCATCGGCATATGGTTGGGGATAGTAAGAGATCGGCAGGGAGTGAATTGGATATTTTGTCAAATCCGGTTTTGCCATTATTGGGCTCTGTCGTGTTGGGATCGGACCCTGGCTGATTTGCTCAGTAGGAGCTGTATACTGGCTGGAATACCCAAGTGAAAGTGGTTTGTTCTGCTCGGTAGGTTCTGTGTTAAGAGGAACCTTTAGGTTGGATTCAGCTATTGGACCGTTTCTCAGTGGTGCAGACCAGGATTGTCTGGTGGGATCCAGCATCTGGTTTTGGTTTGAGAGACCACGTTCATTTGGTAACTGGGCGCTGGGCAGAGGGCTTCTGTGGGGCTTGTTCCTGTTGGCCTCCCTCAGAGCCTGGATGTACTGGAGAGGCAGACGACTCCTGGTGTTATACCTCGTCCTTAGACTCTGCCGGGCTTCAGGATACACAAAACCTCTTGCTGTGGGAAAACAAAGTCAAAAACATCAAGTGAAGCTTCCAATACAATGTGTGAAAAACAAGGTGGGAGGGTTTTATTGGTGCACAGTCATTGTTGATGTCTGAGAAATGTTCTCATTGTGTTTCTGCTCATGTTTCTATCGACAGACTTTAATTCCCCATCCTGCAGGACCCTTGAAGAACGGACGCACTTCCCCTTTGAAACACTTTCATGGGTTGTTTTTCTGTCGTAATTAGTAAATGTCTTTACATCCAAAGAAGGGAATGTAAACTTGTTTAGCAACCTTATTAATAATAAAACGTTTTGATTATGCATTAATTGTAATAAGAAACATCTTATATCTCATCTTACTGTGATTAGATCCATTGTTAGGATGAGAACTATTGATTTTAGCAGCTTGAAACATCAAAAACTGGAGTTTAGATTGTTTTGGTAACTGAAAATGTAGAAATGTTTCTTGTGTAGAGTCAGTTACTGTTGAAGCTCAAAGCTGAAGTGTTGAAGAGTGAGTCCTGTGCTAAGTTCACATAGTTTAGTTTAAACAGTCAGAAACAACAACCTACGAACACATCATTTTTAAAATCACTGAAATCTGCTTGTATGATGTGATTGAGACATTTTCAGTAACGTTTCTCATGTTTAACTGAGCAGACACTTAGAATCCAGTTTAGTTTGTAGATCACTGACGATGCAGCACGTGTGAGTTGTTCTTACCTTGTGCAGGGAAAGACGTGGACAAGTCCAACTCACTCAACAGCCAAACCAGTAAAACACTGTGAAGCAGGTACTCAACATCACACCTTCACATTCATAAAGAACCTCTAACTTCAAGCACTGCTGCAGGTTTGAGATGTTTGTTACCTGGCGAGCTGAAGCCCAGAGACCATGACTGAGGCAGCTGCAGATGTGAAGCTGAGCTGGACCGTGCACGAGCAGAGCTGATCTCACACTGAGGCAGGAGTTCCTCTGAACTGCACACAGCTGCTGCTGATCTGCCTGAGGACCCAAACAGCTTCTCAGGCTGTGATCAGTGGGAGTTAATCTGACTTTTCCTTAGAAGGTCCCATTGTTGAGCTTGTTGTGTTGTTTCCTTCATCTCACCATCAGCAGCCACTTGGTTACTAAAGCACATCGGTCATCAGTTTGGCCTCAGCTCTGCCTTTATGTATTCTCCCCTCTCTGCTGCTGCTGATGAATGATGCTCCTCTGACAGCCGGTCAATACCTCATCTGGTTTCATGTTCAGCTGCCTCCTGCTGTGTGTGGAAAGTGTTCCTGTTCATATTTGTTTGTGTGTTCCTGTGCTAATTGCTGCAGGGATCAGGACCTGATGCTCACACTTGTACAATCCTGCTCTCTCCCTCTCTCTCTTTATATATATATATATATATATATATATATATATATATATACATATATGTACCTGTGCCGTTATATAAGTGCAGCAGTGAGCAGCTCTCAGTGGGTGTTCTCTGGAATAATGATGACAAAGAGCCACCTGTCAGAGCTCAGGCTTTTTCTGAATATGTAATTTCCCACTGAATGGGTAATCAGGTCGGTGATGTGGGAATTGGACGGCTGCAGGATTAAGGGCTTCTCAAACTTTTTTATGTCAAGTATCCTCTGGTGGAGGCAGGGAAGGCTGGGACACTCGCATGGGGAGATAATGTGGTCTGGGACATCTGTCTGAGAGCGGGCTCGGTTTAGAATTATTAGATTTAGTGCAGCACAGAGAGGAGCGCACCAGAATAATAAGGTGGAAGCAACAGAGCCACCAGAGTTTGGTTCTCTGAAGGAAACCTGCAGGGGGAAGGTGAAAGGAGAAGTCCCTGTTATGAGTAGCTGAGAATCTGTGACGTGAACGACCCTCATGAAACAAAACACCTCAGCTGATTGGAGCGTGATAATGATATTATATGTTTTCCAGAGAGTGAAACCAGTATCAGTCTAATGTGCATTAAAGCCAGTGATAGGATGCAATGAAGTACTTTTACTTAGTCAAGTACATGTTTCATTTATCTGCACTTCAGTACATATATTTCAAGGTACTCACTCTTACTCTAATACATACATCAGCAATTATCTGTACTTTTTACAAAGCATTTAATTACATTTTCGCATTTAAAGAAACATATTTAGCAGAAGCAGCATCACTGCTGAACAGGACACACCTGAGATGGAACCAGAGGGGATGAAGAAACACATTCATATGTTTTATTCATTATTAATATGACACAGTCCGTGTTATTTTCATTTTATACAAAATATACAGTAGGCACAGTGCGTGATGCAGACCAATGCATAAGGGAATAAGCTGCACTCTGCAAGTTTACTTATAAAACTCTGAGAATATTTATAAGCAAGTACTTTACTCAAATAGAAAAGTTAATTTGGAACTTTTACTTTTACCTGAGTACATTTTGTGTATTTATTTGTGCTTTTAATTAAGTAAAATGTTTGAGTTCTTCCTCCAGTTCTGTTGGAGACTCACAGAACAAATGTTTCCTCCTGAATTCACCACGTTGGACAAACACTTATCAACGGTTCAGGGAGAAATCATCACAACATAAACAGAGAGATCAGCTTTTATACCTTTTTACCTTCAGTGGAACAGGAAGATGCAGCATCGGCGTCTTGGTGCATCTAAAGAAGAGAAGAACAATGAAGCAGAAGTATCACATATTCTCTTCTTGACTTCAGGTTACAAACTTTTTTCCTGGTCACAGATGATATTTAGCCTCTTGGTATATTTACAGTGTTGTTATTAATATGAAAAACAAGGTTGATGAATAAAATGTAAACCTGTCATGAGCAGAATCATCAGCATCTCTGGTGTCACGATGAGTAAGACGACAACCAGTAAACTGTAAGGAATCTCAGTTTATCTTCTCTGAATGAAAATCTAATAATAAATCGTGATTTGTTTGTAAAACTCAATTTCTCCTTTTGGACTTTGAATCCACTGATGCGCTCTTCTCCATAGTGGCCACCAGGAGGCAGAAGCTCCACACTGTTGAACTCTGCAGCTGTGGGGCAGGAGGCGAGCTGCAGTATCACTCCTGTAAACCACAGGGGGCGCTACAGGACAGATATTACTCCTGCTAATGATTTGATTATCTCTGCTCCCTGGACACTTTTCATTCTACTGACTTTATCAAGTTACAGAAGTTCACTGTCTTCAGTGTTTTTTTAATAACGCAGCCACATGTTCGCTCTCTGTAAGAATCATTCCTCACGTGCACGTTGACCTTTAAGAGATCGATTCCTGTTTCATGTGCAGCTCGTTCACAAAGTGTTCAGACCTCTTCTCTTCTGTTGCAGATCCAGAACCCAAACATCACCTTCAACAGAAGTCGGAACTTTTCCTAAATCAAATCCGAATCATTACACGTTAGTAATTAGTTTGGATCTTGTGGATTATTAAATTGGCTTGTGAACAACTTCCTGTCAACGTTCAGATGCCACAGCTCAGGAGCTCCGATTAAAGAAAGCTGTGATTAAAGAGTGAGTTCTGGTTAAGAGGTGAGAGATCTATCCTAAATGTTAAATTTAGAGGCTCTTTACTAATGATGATATATGAATAAATCAGATTTCATCGATGCCAAATTGTGAGAAACAAGGATGAGTTCATCCAACGTTGTATCTGGGACAGACTCTTTGAATCAGGGCAGTTGTGTTCAGTTGAATTTCTCCTGGAGAAGAATCTAACTGAAGAGTCAAATGACTTTCTGTTCATTTTTAAAAAAGACTCATGAATGACTTTACTTTCAAGCTGATTTATAAACTGCACGAGGGTTCAAATCTGCAAGACTCGACTTTTACGCCCCCCCCAACACAAACCAACTCCATGATTCAAATCGTCATGAATATGTAAAGCCCTGTGTTGCCAGGCTGAAGAGAGTGGAAATAAAAAGTGCACCTTCCGAGCGGCTGATCCTCTAAGAAGCAGATTATATTAGAAGTTGTTCACATGCCAAACTTTTCATTTCATGTTTTATATTCTGTGTGAAAAACTGGAGCATCCACCGAGCGGATGCTGCCTCATCCTCACTTTGCCTCTACCGTGGTTGTTGCCATGGTTACAGGTGCCTGTAATGACCTGTCAGGTTGAATTTACACAAAGTAGTTGAGTAGAAGGGAGATCCATCAGCTCAGTGGCTCGGTGTAATTGCGCTCTTAAGATTACAGGAGGAGAAAGAAAACACACAGTGTGAATGGACGTGGCTAATCGCTGGAGGGGCCGGACCTCCGCACAGCACGACGATGGAGGACGGAGTCAGTTCAACATCAAAGTCTGTGTAACAGGAGGATATCTAACTCACCTGGAGGTTTGAAAGACCTCAGGAAAACAAGAACACATATTTATACAGTCTCAGCAGTTCAGGCTCTCAGGGGCCTTTTCCTCCTGCAACCACAGTCACATGGATCCTTTTTGGTTCATTTAAGAACATTGAAATTTAAGAAAACAATAAGTTCTGCACTTAGATTTATTTTCTTTCCACATTATTTCACTATTTCTTTAGGCCAACCTTCAATCCTACAGGAGCAGCTGAATTTAGAAACACCCGGAGGCGTCAGAGGCACTTTTTGAGTGAAGGTGTAAGAAAACAGCTCCCACCCGTCGGTCCCTCTGTCAATAAAACACTGAAACACCCTGTGGTTCAGCAGCTGCAGATAAAAGGAAATAAAAGTCCTGAAATGTTCCTGGAGAAAATGTTTTTATTCCACTTGAATTCTGGAGACTCCTCGTACCTCTCAGTGTTTTCTCAGTGTTTGCAGCACTAACAAAGTACATTTACTCTGTTACTGTACTTGAGTAAACTTTTCATGTATCTTTACTTCAGTAGATTTATTTACTTTTCACTTTCACTTCACTGCATCTTCATTCTTACAATTACTTATTGTAATTAATAAATAAATTCCTACTAAAAAAAACAATTAAATACAAAAATAAATGTAGTTTACGCTAAAAAAGGCTACTTCTGCATTTCTGCATTCATCTTTTAATTTCTACTTATATTCATTTTTTTATTTCGTTACCTATTTCTGTATTTTTATGTTTCAACATTCATTGGACGGATGGATGGATGGATAGATGGATGAACAGATGGATGATTCTTTAGCAGCCCGTCCTGCAGCTGAAGTCTCTCGGTGACACGCAGCAGCTGGAGCTGATCCAGATGTGGACGGGTTCTGATGAAGTGCTGCCTCCTCTCATCCGTCTCTCTGTTCAATAACTCTGAGTCAGGATCACACCCACAATATAAATCCCTGTTCCAGTCAAGGACAACGCTGTGTGTGTGTGTGTGTGTGTGTGTGTGTGTGTGTGTGTGTGTGTGTGTGTGTGTGTGTGTGCTGAGAATACAGAAGTATAGATAGATAGAAGTATGTGGATGTGGTTGTATTTCTAATTAAAAAGATATCATTAAACAGTATAATGACATGTTGTCTGTAGTTGAATATAGTTGTTAAACAACACAACACTGAGTCTGTGTAGTTAAGTCTGATTTTACGACTTCGCTCCCCAAACACTTGTTTCCAACGCTCGTATTAATCGTCTGCTGCTGCTGAGTCATGCTGAGAATCTGCTGAGGTCAGCAGACTGTGTGAACTATTAAACATGATGAAGATGAAGGAATAAAAAGTCCCCATCAGTCACAATAATTGAAAACATTAGTGAGGCCCTGAGTGTGCAGAGTCTGAAGGACGGCCGCGTCTCGGCTGATTAAACCGTCTCCGTGTTTGTAACAAGAACCAAAAGAAAGTTTCAAGAACGGCAACGGTTAAATAAAATAACAGGTAATAAAATAAGTATTAAAGTATATAATTAGATAAATCTGCACATCATCCCGTGAACAGATTTTATTAACTGACTCTTACTCAGACTTCTGAACAGTATTTCCATCTTGAATACCCACAATTCCATGTTTCCAAACAGTTTCCACAAGTGCAAAGGCTTACTTTAGAGAGTGAGCGTTTCTGCTGCGTGTGCACAACTGAGGTCCCACAAGCTCAGGGCCGAGATGAGCGCACTCTTTCCTGTGAGAAGTCACAGAGCGAACACAGAGCGACAGTTGTGCACGTGGAGCAGAAACACTCGTTTCTCGTTCTCTGCACTTGCATAGAAATGCTGCCTCGTGAGTTTGGGTTTGTGCTCTTGAATTTGGGACTAAATTGATGCCATAAACATTTATCTGGATTAATTATGTGGAGTTGGTTTGGTCAGCCCATAAACATGAAGCCAGAATCAACCTGGACATCACAGGGTTGAGATATGAAGACAAACAGCATCTCACACTCACACTCTCTCCTACACAGGCTTTAATTAACCTGACGTCCTCGTGTAAACTCCCTTTCATTATAATGATAATAAACTTTGTTTATATAGATGCTTTCATAGTATAATGTGCAGCTTTAAGTAATTCATAAGAAACAATTAGTTAGAAGCTGAACAGATTGAGATAATGAAAGAAAGTAAAAACACCAGGATCTTAAAAGGCTGAAAAAGATAATATCTTCCAGAGGTAAAAGATGAGAGATGACGATGAAAAGAATGAACTAATTAATTAAAGCAGGGTCATAGATGTTAGATTCTTATACAAGGTTGTTTTTCTAAGTTGTTTACGGTGGAAAAAGCTGCTTCACTTGACTTCCTGCAGTTTGTAAGAGACGTGTTAATCCTGCACTGAGCGACCTTGACGTGGAACTCTGATAGAATCTGACAAGATGGAGCCCGAGAGCGTCTGCTCGACTTTATATTCAACAAGTGATGGATGATGTTTACGTGTTACAGCTCAATAAGAGGTTAAAGCAGACAGAATTATGTGTAAATGTAATTCGAAAGAACGAGATCATGAATCCATGCTTCCGATTTGAGTTGTATCCATCGGGGGCTGGTCCGAGCTTTGGAGACGGGTTGATGAGTCCCCACATCCTGAGGGAGCTCTGTATAGAAGTTCAGGAGGTTGAATCCATAGTTTCCTGAAGTCAAACGCCATCCCCGCAGAGTTTTTGAATCCACCAGAGGGCGCAATGTTCATCCTCAGGTTCTGTCTCCAGATGTCTGCTGATCAGGAGATTAACTGGCAGCTCTCCTGGGGTGAGAACAGCAGTGGGGAGAGGACACATCCCTGAGGGACGCCGGTGCTGAAAGGCCAGGGACTGTTTTTTCCAGCAGCCTCACCTGCTCCTGTCTGTCAGTGAGATGGAGGCGACAGCAGCAGGATTGTTTTCTATGTAAGAGCAGAATATGGTACAGTGCCCTTTAGGCAAACTACAGGGGGCCCGAGCAGGGGCCCTGTAATGTGGGTCAGAATCAGGCCTGTAGTCACTGAGAGTTCTGTGATGTTCCTCTGGGACTGAGATTCTTTTGGAGCGTTTGAATCTGGAGGAGACTTCACAGGAGATCTGACGAAGATGTGAGTGAAGGTGGAGTCCAGCTGGTCAGCACGGGGGGGGGGGGGGGGCAGTTTGTCGTGTGATGTCAGAGACGGAGCACGTCAGGGGTGGGTTCATCAAACCTTCAGGTCGTGACTTTTTCACTTTGTTTCTGTCAGGACTGTAAGTCTGTATGTTTAATTTAATATGTTCTCCTGCAAACCTTAAACAGACAGATGTCGATTCTCCAGAACCATCGACTGACTGTCTGTGATTTTTATTCCTATGTGATATAAATGAAAAGATCTTATTTTCTTAGATTCCTGCTGCAGGAGAGATTTATAATTTACTCCTTTGCAGTTCGACAGGTTTTACTCCCGGTGAGAAACACTGGATGTTGTGCATCTCTGCTCTTGAGTTTGAATTGTTGACGGCTGCTGTTGTTTGACATTTCATCGATGTCCTCTCCGCCGGTCAAGGTTCTGCTCAGGTTTTCAGAACAGGACGACATCATTCTATTGAAAATTTAGCTCCTTGTCAAAACTGGACGTGATGAATCGCTCCAGCATCTGTGTTTGTGTTGGCAGCAGCAGAAACGGAAAACAGAGTTTAGGTGTTAAATAATAAAAATAACTCACAGAATTAAATTGTCAAGACAACGAAGATTCCAGTGTGATTGACAGCTAGTACTGTCCAATGGGTGCAGGTGGCAGCGTCCTTGACCTCTCTCCTCCAAATATGGTCACTTCCAGTTTGAATAAACCAAGATGTCAGACTGGAGGCTTCAGAGCAGCAGCTCTCAAACCGCCGGGTGGCGTCGCGGTGGGTCGACACTGATGCTGCTCCCTCAGCCGCACACAGATCGATGCTCTGTTGCCCACACCGATCATTCAGCGGTTGAACTAATCGCGGTTCGATTCTGCTGCAGCTTGATGCATCTCGTCATTGATCACATGGTCAGAAGTGGCTGCAGCCGTTCTTCCATGTAGCTTTGATGAGAAAGAGAAGAATGGAGATAGTTTCAGTGCAATTTGACCATCATTCCAGCTGCTGTGATTACTGTGAGGACGGAGGAGATGGAGGAGACGGAGGAGACGCAGGGTCGTCCTGATAATGTTGCTCCCATTGTTTATTTCAGTCATTCACAGGAGGAGAGGAGCCAGATTAGATTTTTCACCGTCAGAGAGTTCAGAGTTTGGAGAAAGAGACGATTCACTGTCACAGCTCCTCCTTTAAACCCTTGGAAGGTGTGAGCATACAGGAGATGTTTTTATATAACACGTTCATTCCAGGTTCATTTGATATCATTTCAGTCAGTTTCATTATTTTCTTCTACTTCCACACATGTGTTCTGTGGTTTTGACCTTTTCTGGTAATGTTGTTGTTTTTCCATCTTTATTAATTATTAGATTAGATTTTTACTTTCTATTATTTTGACGTTTGCAGCCTGAACAAGTCATAAATATTCCAAACACTTACAAATACATATATACATCTGGTGTAATTTATTCAAATCTGATTATTTCTCTGTCATTATAATTAATTAGTATAGTCTTATAATTACAGGACCAGCAGTTCTCTGTCCCTTGGGGATGAGTGCAACACACACACACACACACACACACACACACACACACACACACACACACACACACACACACACTTGCCAAGATTTACCACAGGTCACAGGCAGCTCAACCGTTTGAAGGACCGAGTCAATAAAATCCGTGACCTACGGTTTTTAATGTGCTCGTGTGTCGGATCCGATAGATTTCGGTGGATCAGAGCGGCCGACTGGGTCGGTCAATATGTTTCCTGTCAGGAAGTAAAGTGCAGCTCTCTATAAACTGAGGGATATGAAATATACGCTTCAGGATGCACGTCACGTCGCACTGCATTCTGGGTACATCCAGGACTCATTTCCACTGACAGAACCTTTTCTGTTTTTATGCTCGCTGATGATACCTACACCCCCACACCCTGTGGATATTCAGCTGCTATCTGCCAACTCACCACTAGATGCCAGCAAATCCTGCACACTGCTCATTTAATGCGATATTTACAATAACACAATGATCAGTTAATAAAATAACACACAGAATACAATGTTGACATTAGGAGAATATTAAAACATCCATAACATATTTTAATCAATTTAGTTGAAAATCCATCAGATATTAAACAATAGTCTGTTTTCCAAATTATTGGAAACTATCATAAAACAACTGGACATAATCGTTAATATTCATTGAATATTAATGATTTATCTTTATTTGTGCTTTACTCCACAGATCAGGGCGCCGGTCACATTTAAAAACATATGACACATGATGGAAGATGATGGAACACTCAGGATTCTTCTTTCTGTGGCGTCACATCCACTGACTCTGTTGTTTTTGATCCTTCGCTCAGTTTAATCTCAAAATCCAGATAAATTTACTGATCAAATTTAGCTCAGCTCACAGCCAGAAACCAGCAGCTGCAGTTTAATCCATTTCATATAGATCTAGTGTCTAAATGAGCCAAAGGATGAGGATGATAACGAAGCTTTTCCCAACGTAAACAAGCGGAACAGAGGTAATCTGCAGGATCGTGCTGCTAATGACAGTGTTTCACCGGTTGTCAGAATCTTGTCACATCACTTCCACTTTGTTCTGCCTCCTCCTCAGATTCACTTTCTGTTCTCTGCATTTGTTAAATCAGATGTGCCTCCGTCTTTCTTTCATATTTCCAACCTGTGATTGATTATCTGTCTCATTGCTGCGACGTCCGCTCTCGCTTCGAGTTTCCGACAAGACGAGGACTGGATTTTCCTTTTACACTTTGGCAGCACCAATTTTCCTCTCCGATGAGATGATGTGAAAGTAATTGCACATTTTCTCCCTCCCAGAGTGCAGATGTAATGTTCGGCTAGGAGGCGAGCGGTAGCGGGGGAGGGCTGATTGCCTCGGTTCTCTTCAAACAAAATCCTGTTAAATCAAATTCCCCCTGATCAACATTCACAGAAATTTGATTTCTGGAAAATTCACTTGTAACTCATTTCAATCGCAAATCATGGGTTTAATAATGTGTTCTTCAAACTCGTGATGTGTCTCAGACGAAAGCAAAATTCACTTTTCAACTTAAATCCTTGTGTTATTCAGTCAGTTTATTTATACCAGTTTATCAACATTTACTCACATTTTTTAAAACCTGCTAATTTACAACGCTGCCCTTCATGTATTGTGTATAAATATAATAGCAACTCTGAAGCTGCACTGATCTCCTGACATTCTCCAGAGACTCCAGCATGTGAGACTCCAGACCTTCTCCAGAGCTTTTTCCTTGCTGCCTCCTATTTAAATCTCCTGAGAATGTCCGATGAGCCGATGTGAGATTGTGTTGGGCTCCGTGTGCGAGCGATGAAGTGGTTTTCACGTAGAGAAAACACAAAGTCTATCAATGTCAATCTGGAACTGCGGCTGGAACAAATCCACCAAACTGGGTTCAGAATTCTTCATATTTTAAAAGTTTCCTGCTGAATATTGGAGATAAACTCTGGGTTTTAATAACTTCTGAGTGTTTTTAACTGAGCGACAGCTCAGCTTCACTCTTGAGCTGTGACTATCAGTCAGTTCCACACTTCTCACAGGAGATCGAACCCAAAGAGGAAACATTCCCCATGTTCACTGAAACATCAAACTCACTTTAATCAAGCTGCTGCTTTGAAGTTAAAAAGTTGTATGTTGTTGCTTTAATGTTTTCTTCCTGTAATCTCACACTTCCATAAAGTTTGAGAAATTCACGAGCGAAACGAGTTCAGAAATGGTCAAAACTGAATCAGCAGAGGTCGAGAAAGTCAGAATGAACGTTCCTCGTACGAGTCAAAGTGGAAAAACACTTTCACTCCACATCTCTGTGATGGGAGCGATAACATCTGTGTGTTGGTGCCTCTGTGCATAAGAATGTTTATCTGTTATAAACAAGCCACAGGCGGAGATAACCTCACTGACTTCTGCTGAGCTACTGCTCTGACTGGAAATAGTTCTATTCCACTTGACCAGTGAAATCAGCAGAGTTCACTCTTTTATTTAGTAACAAGGCAGAAATGGTCAAATCCTTCATGTAGTATTGTTTTAAGTATTACATTAAGAAATAAGAATTAGTGTTTATTAAGGAGATATGTCACAAATTACGCTGAAAGATATAATATGTAAGATTCCTCATTAAACTGGATCACAGCCACTTCAGGACGTCTGTCAGACAGTTACCTTCAGAATTCCAGATGGTAAACTGGTTGTGTAAGAGGTCGTGTGGTCACATCCCTTCATCAGGTGACTTCCTCTGTTACTGAGAGAGGAAAGTTAATCTTCACAAGATGCTCCTTCACTGCTGAGATCAGCAAAATGTAAAAATAAAACCTTTTAGAACAAACCACCAACTAACAACAGGATCTGAATTAGTTATATTTACACTATAAAAAAGTGAAGGACTTTCTGCTCTTGTTTGTAAATCTGTAAACTCATGGAACAGAGAATCCATTGTGGTAGTTTTCCTTTGTCGCGCAGGTTGGAGTCTCATTAAGTTGATGTACAGGTAGAGGAGTTGCTGACTCAGGCTGTTTCTTCTGTAACACCAGCCACTGTTGCTTTATTAGATTTTTCTTCATGGCTGAATGGAGAACAAGATTAAAATCTCCTTTATCCTTAAATTAGTCTCTTTTTGTTCCTTCATACGTGGATCTACGTCAAATAACAGGCGTCATATTGTCACATGCAAGCTTCTGTGAATCAGAGGAGGATTTATTTCAGCTGCAGAGTGAAAACTTTGATGTAAAGAAATGTCGCCAGAAAGTCACTTTAAACAGACATCAATAGAGAGTAGATAAGATAAGATAAGATAAGATAAGATAAGATAAGATAAGATAAGATAATCCTTTATTTGTCCCACAGTGGGGAAATTTGCAATATAACAGCAGCAAGAGTCAAGTAACACTGGAAATAGATAAATATGAATGGAATAAAAACTACATATACACATAAATACACAGCATTTACATATTGACGTACCAACATGAAGAAGTATTGTAGACAAAGGTTCTTATATTACTTCAGCAGTGTCGTGAATCTGGACGAGGTTCCTTCAGCAGAGTAAGAATTTACAAACTAATGGCACTGGCAGAGTTTCAGCAGCAGCTCTGTGGGCCGATGGTGTCGGAGTCTGAGCTGAACTGGTGGACGGAGTCGACAGAAGCTGATTCTTGTCGTCTCCTCTGCAGAGGCAAGTTTCTGGAACAGGCCTCTGTGTGAGCCGGACTGACAGCGACTCTGCCAGTGGTCTGACGCATCACGCTGCTGCTTCACGGAAACCGTCTGACAGACGATCACCCGCCCAGTGGTGCAGACGATATCCTGTAAGGAAGAACCAGACTCTGACGGGAGATGCTGCAGCTTTTCATTGACGTGTAACAGCAAATACGCTCCAAGCAAAGATCCCTGGCTGACTCCCTTCAATCTGTTCACTTAAAAGCTCTAATTCCCTGCTCCCGCCACACACACAGATAAATGTGTACACACATAAACCTTCATGGAGCGACACACGTGAGAGTCAGCTGTCTGCCTCTAATGGATTCTTGTGCCTGAGGGAGAAAGGGATGGAAGGAATAAAAAGAGGAGTGTGAGGGATTCAGTAAGAGAAGGTTAAAGCCTTGTTTGAACCATGGGAATTGAGATCCTGGTATTTCCTGAGACAGAATTCATTCCCTGCATCAGTGAGAGTGGCAAGAAAAAAGAAGTGTGTATGTGTGTATTTGTCGGATCCTCATCTAAGTTACAACTTTCAGGCCCAACAGCCCCTTAAAGTCTGCACCAAATCGTCATGATTCTTCGGATATAGTTCTACAACTATTCAAGATACATGAAAACTGTTGATTCCCTGTTCACACCAGTGCAGATATTTAGCAAAAGAAACGTTTTCCTCTGCGTTTTTCGTCATCTATAGAGATTATTTAAAAACACGCCCACTGAAGCATGGTCTGACGAACATTACCCAGAGACGACGCAAGAGGCTGCACAGAAGACGGCCTCACCACCGTGCGTCTGAGGAAATTGACACTTTGTCGTTTTTTCCGCGTCTCCTTCTGGGCATTTTGACAAACGACAGAAAAGAAAAACAAATTTCCCTCCACGTCTCAGTGCTGATGTTTAACGTGTCTGTGCCAGGAAGTCAAATACGGAAGCACAGCGACGTCTGCAGCTCCAACACAAATCAAGTGCTTTCCATTTCATCAGACCCCTCAGACTGATTGTTCGACTCTCAGCTTCACACATTACTTTACAGGATCTGTCAGCGACTCAGCGCTTATATAACAAATTTCCCTGCGATTCCCAAGGGTCCAATTTTAGAAAAAGCCCGTCACATTAACAAAAAGCACGGCTGTCACTGCTTTTGCTCAAAAGGCTCCTCGGCAAATCTCTTAGGTTTATTAGATGATATTTCAATTTAAATTACAAGTTATTAAAAAAAGATATGCAGATTATTCCAGAGCTAAATTTAATATGAGGGTAATTAATCACTGAAACAGGAGTTGGAAGGTTCGGTTTGATGTATTTAACATGAAGAAGGAACCATTTATGAGATGAATGGGGAAACTGGGACGTTTCTCTCAGTGTGTGGAGATGATTCATTGTTTCCTGTGAGCTCATGGACTCATTGTGCCGTGTAACTGAGGAGCTCTCGTTAGCGCAGGTCGTCATGGCTGCAGGAGTCAAGCAGATTAACAACGTGTGTGTTTGCTCTCCAGCAGATTTGTGACCTCCTCCGTCCTCAGCTCACGCTGGAGGAACGGTTACGGTGGCTGAACCCTTCAACCACTGAGCTGTGGAGGTTTTTTATTAGCAACACGTAGCTGAGCAGATGAATCGTGAGCTCAATTGTTCATGTGCTTGTTATGTACTACGCGTGCATGTTACTGGAGTATTCCACTAGAGGGCACACTACAGATTTGCACTCTGTTAATAAACTAGAATTACTGCACTGTGGTTGTAGGCCTCTGTCAACCAGTGCAGGTTCTGTGTACATATTATCTACATACTTTATTTCATATAAAGGTCACTGTAACCTCACTTGTGACCTTGACCTTTGACCTTCATGCACCAAATCAGTTCATCTCTGAGTTCAAGTGAAAGTTTGCATCAAATCTATATTTAAGCTGATTTCAAGATATCACGTTCAAGAAAAACATAAACATACAAATGTGAAATGAAATATCACCTTCACAAGGTGGAAAATGTGCTTTGTGAGGTCACCGTGACCTTGACCTTTGACCTTTGACCACCAAGAGTACAAGTGAATATTTGTACCAAATTTGAGGAAATTCCGTGAAGGAATTCTCAAGATATCACATACGCTAACTTTAAGGTATGAGCAGGTTTATCTCCAGCATTAGAAGGACTTGACACATGACATTATATTATTATTATTATTATAATTAGCATGAGGTACAGAACAATCAGCTAATTGGATAAACATTGATGTTCCTGAGACGTCGTATATTTCTGTAATACAGCTAATTTCTGTCATACACTTTAAAGTCAGTAGTAGTCAGTAGAAGGTTTCAGAAGGTTTTCATTATCTGCACCTGAGGCTGCGATGTGGAGAAACCCACTGAGACCCGGCTTCAAAAAGCCTTGAGTGAAAGGTTCGATTTTGCCACGAGTAAAGAAAAACAAACACTGAGTAAATCAGGTAAGAAATGGATGAAATCTATAAAACAGCAGCGTCTCTCTGAAACCCGACTCAGCACTTAAACAGAGGCACAAATTGGTTTAGTCTGCCCGACTGCCCCTGGTCTGATCTCAACCCAGCGGCTGATGGAGCCCAGTGACGCTGATGCTGGAGCTGGAGGCTGGAGGATGGAGGATGGACCACGTGCTGTGAGTCAGGACTTTCCCCCAGAGACGCTTCGATCTAAATAACAGAAATGGAAACGAAAGAAAGAGAAAAGCAAACTGCGGTAAAATCGCTTTTGACACATCACTTTCAAAAGACAAGTGAGCGCGGTGAACACAGTTTAAGTTTGAGTGAACAGATTGAAGGACGGGAAACTAGCTTGGAGCTGTTTTGCTCTGTAGGACATTAATAAGCTTTACAGCTGAGACGAGGTTGAGCGTGAACGTTTTACACGGAGGTGCTGCAGACCTCAGGGTAAAGACTTTGAGATTCATGATTCCACTGGTTTCAGGCCTCAGACGAGGAACGACCATCAATATGAGCCAATTGAACCAAGAACAACAATAATTCCAATGTTCATTTTATTGTGATCAATCTAAGTCTAATTAAATTTAACCTATTGTTCTATTTATTCATCTTTTACATTTTTTACATTATGTTAGAATTAGACCTGCTGCTCGGCTGCTGCAGTTTAATTTCCCTTTTTTCCTTTTTCTTATTCGAACCTTTTTCTAACATCTTATTCTAATAAATAAATATAAGATGTTATATTCATTTTTTAACGCTTTCTGTTTGGCAGCTTTCTAAAGACTGAATCAGTTTGACTTTGAACCCCTGATCTGTGGGTTCGGAGCTGAATTGGCTCGACTGCAGCGTGTTGCCGTGGTTTCACACCGTGGCCTCACAACGAGAAGATTCTGGATTCAAACCTGTCGGCCAATCAGGTCGTCCCTGCGGCCGTGCATCTGACCCATTCATCTCCCTGATTGGCTTCTCTCTGGGTTCTCCAGCTTCTGGCCACCAGCTGTCTTCAGAAATTAACTCCACAAGAAAATTGGGTCTGGGCATTTTCCTGAGTTTGTGTTTCACACATGAAGAAGCAGCAGGAGATTGTCAGACTCGTTCACAACAACAGGAGAACATCCAGAGCTTGTGTGGCTCCTGTTGTTCAGACATTATCAACATGCACACTCGCTCGCTGGGAGGTTTCCAGCAGTTTTTCTCACTCAGACATTTTATTCGACTTACAGCCCCTCCAGGGAACTTCAGGAAACTGTCTGGGCTTCAGGTCCGACAGCAGCTTATCAGCCTGGTGTTGTCCTGCCCGGACGACCTTCACATTTCCTGCATTACTGAGCTGAAGCAGCGACTTGATGCAACACGAGTCTCTGGGTGCGGCAGACATGTAACTGACCAGGAGGCAAATTCACACGCACACAGAACGTTTTCTCAGAACGAGCCACGGTTTAAAAATCTCATTAACCTCTAACGCAGTAAAAAGTGTCACACTCAGCAGCCACTGAGCGGCCGTGTGTTCCCTGTCACTCACTTCATGCAGCTTAGCTTTCCTCTGATATTTTCTCTTCTTCGCGGTGGGAATAAAATCCTGTTCCGAGGTGAAGGAGGCTGCTGCCGTCACACCGACGAACAGATGGGGAGAAAAGTCAATCTGCAGGGAACTGCTGGATTAACAAATAATCACTGCACTTTACAAGTAAGATTAAAAAAGTGGTTTCAGTGTTTGGAGTTTTAATTCTAATCTATTTCTCCACATAACGAGTGTTTGTTAACAAATATTTGATAAAATGCCTCGAAACTTTGTCCAGATGATTATGACTCTGATGGTTTTCTGTTTTCTGTCTCTTATGTGATTAAAAGATCATTTCTCTCTCTCTCTCTCTCTCTCTCTCTCTCTCTCTCTCTCTCTCTCTCTCTCTCTCTCTCTCTCTCTCTCTCGTGGCTCCAGCTGAATAACGTGTAACATTAAAGTCAAACATCAAATCTATGTTTTATTTCCTGTATTGATCCGTTTGTATCCAGCGTGCAGGATCTCTCACCTGTGACCTTTTCACTTGAATGTCCAAACTGCAGCTCAAGGACGTGAACAGATAAATCTCGAGACCTGATTTGGTCCTGACGACCTTTTACCTTCACTCCAGCGTCTTCAGCTCGGGGATATTGGAGGAACGTTTGAAAAGTGCTTGACTCATAAAAACAACTTCACTGAAAACTAAAAAACTCTCAGCAGCGATTCTTTGTATTTTCATGCAGCCGCCACAGAAAGTCTGAGAACCCGGTCACACACGTGAATGCAGGCATGGGTCGTACCACAGGTCAATGTTCACCAAAGTTAAACTCCACGCTGAAGATGTGCTTCACCACAGGAAGCAAATATCTTATTCGTACAGATTGGAAGTGAACAGAAGGAGAAGGTTTGTTACCTTAAAGTGATGCTAGAATTCACTTTGTGTTTCGCAGCATTAGAAGATGAAAGAGATGATGAAGCAATAAAAGTCACGTACTTTAATCAGGAACTGGTGTTTCTGGTGAATTAAGTAATTTTGATAAAACCTTAATAATTTATCTTCTGTGAAAGACAGACAGACAGACAGACAGACAGACAGGTGGACGGACAGACAGACAGACAGACAGACAGACAGGCGGACGGACGGACAGACAGACAGACAGACAGACAGACAGGTGGACAGACAGGTGGACAGACAGGTGGACAGACAGACAGACAGACAGACAGACAGACAGACGGACAGACAGACAGACAGACAGACAGACAGGCGGACGGACAGACAGACAGACAGACAAGACTGAAAGCAGAATAGAGTGAGAGGCTTAATATTTTAGATCTAATGTATTATTTATAACCAAGGCGAGTCGACTGGATCTGCCAGAGTGCTCTTGGGTGAATGGAGAGTTTTCAATTCAATGCCATGTGTATGTGTGTGTGTGTGTGTGTGCGTGTGCATGTGCATGTGTGTGTGTGTGTGTGCGTGTGCATGTGCGTGTGTGTGTCTGTGTGCGTGTGCGTGTGCGTGTGAGATTGATTGGCGAAGCAGCGGATGAAAGACAAAGATGAAAGCAGCAGCCTCCAGGCTCTAAGTGTGAGATCCATCTGTTGATGGTGTGAAGCTCTGAAGTTACTTTAGCTCTCAGGTAGGTGGTCGCTGTGTGTGTGTGTGTGTGTGTGTGTGTGTGTGTGTGTGTGTGTGTGTGCATGTGTAGTGTGTGTTCATGAACAAGTCAACAATGAAAGGAAAGTGCAGCCACACCTTCTAGTATGTTCAACACGATAAATCAACATTGGTAAATCTGATCAAATATATAATACCTTGGGTATACTGAGCCACCAGGGGGCGACCACAAGGTTTTGGCTTCACTGAGCAAACCTGGCACAAAGTTTAAAATGTGTTGGTTAATTAAACTTTTAAAGAAAGGATGGATGCTGTGTTTCTAATGGTGAAAAGCTCTGTTTCCTTCTCCTGCTCGTCCTCTGTCAGTTTAATGTGCCTCAAGAAACGGCTCCTTTGTCTATTCTGTGCACGGCTGAAGAGCCCAAGACAAACTTCCTGCAGAATAATGAGGTTAATCTTGTGCCAGATCTGGAGGCAGGTAGTTAAAAATGAGTAAAAAAAAAAACAAAGAACAAGAAGTTAGTGTGACCTTTCTGCTCTTTGAGAAAGGTCACACGAGCCTCCCTCTGCTTAACATGGCTCAACACACTAATTTACCCACAATGCCTCAGTCCCTGCAAGTGCTGCTGATACACTGATACTTTTGAATACTTTATACAGTGGTACTTTTATCTCTAGTAACCTCTATCTGCATATGATTGAGCAGGCTCAGGAAACACGTCGGCTAATGAGTTTATCACCAAACGTGATTGGTCCCAATAGAAACCTTGAGGCTTCCAGACCCTAGAATCTTGTCTCTCGCCGACAGATTCTGCACATTCACATGTAAAATGTATTTATAGAGACAGCGACCAAAACCTTAACCGGAACAATTCATGTCTAAACTTAACTGTAAACTAATCACAATGCACATCTAAACCCTAAGGAGAATGTCCTCACTTCAAAAGACACACACACACACACACACACACACACACACACACATGCACACACACACACACACACACACACACGCACACACACGCACACACACGCACACACACGCACACACGCACACACACATGGTTTAAACGTCACAAACACCCACTTTTACGCACGCATTAAAGACTTCGGATGGAGGCACCTGATTTATTTTCACCTCCTCTTCCTCACCTCCCTCCTCTTCCTCCCTCCTCCCTCCACCGTGAGCTCCAGCTGTGAGGGGGGGCGGCATTAACCGTGCAGACCCCACCCCCCTCCCCTCCCATTGGTCTGGATGAGGGCTCCGGGCCGGCGGGAGGAGGCTGCTGCGCGGAGTGTGACAGCTTTGCAGCGGCTGAGTGCAGCTTGAGTCGCCGGCTGCTCAGCGGGGAGCCTCCTCTTCCTCCTCTTCCTCCTCTCTAATCTCCCCACACGTATTATTCATGCTGCCGGATACAGAAAAGCAGTGACAGCCTCCGGGGGGCGGGGGCGGGTTTCGTGCGATGCCAGAGCCGGGACCTGATGCGCACTGACCCGCAGCGTCGCTCCGCTGTCGGCACGTTGTTCCACCGGCGCGTCCTCGACCCACCTGCCCGAGCGCGCCCGGCACCTGCAGGAGCCCATGGAGGGATGTCGCGATGCTGTGCTCACGCAGAACTAAAACTTTGGTGTCGACGTGCGTGATCCTCAGCGGCATGACCAACATCGTGTGCCTGCTGTACGTCGGCTGGATCACCAACTACGTGGCCAACGGAGGACACAAAGTTGCGGAGAGCGGCGGCGGCGACGAGGCGCAGAGAAAGTTGGAGGAGGACGGGAAAGGAGAAACCCTGAGGATTATGGAGAGACTGGACCGACTGGAGAGCGTGGTCAACGAGCACATTAAAGGTCAGTGCAGTGGGGTCTGCTCAAAGGTCACGGCAGTGTCCGGTTTAAGGAGCCTCCAGAGAATAGTGAGAACAATTTAAATGTACAGTTCCAGGCCCTGCTCGAGAAATCCAGTTAATTGAAACATGTGTCCTTTTTAATCAATTCGTTGAAATGCAGAAAATCAATTTTAATTACAGCGAGACTTTCAAATCAGTCGATATAAATATAATCATCACAAATTACGATTAAAGATTAATTTTAAATGTCTGCTCTGGGAATAGCAAACACTTAAAACAGCAAAACATGTTTCCAGTCTGAGGTGGAGCATTTAAACCAATCACGTGCTTCACCTCCTCCTCGCTTGCATCGTGCTTTAGCCTTTTATCCACATGTATATTGAACCTTCGTTGTATTGTAGAGTCGGACAGATGTGTCTGTTAGAGGATTAAACTATAGCAAACAGATGTGGGCCACCTCAGGCAATGATGTGGCTCAAACAAAATGAATGTGAGCCTGAAGTGGCCACTTTGTTTTGGCCCAAATATCCCAAAACATATGTGGGACTATTTGGGCAAACATGCGGTTCTCTAGATTCTCTTGAATATGATCCAAATGGCACAGAACTAGTTGGGGCCACCTTTGGCTCCTACTTGTGGCCCAGATCTGGCAACAGGAGCAGACTGCCCAGGTTTCTCTTGGTACGGGTCCTGGGTGACAGTGGGACAGTGTGGGCCAAATCTATTTTGCTATGTTGGTATCGGTTGATTCGAGCATTGTGGTACTGGCATTTTAGTTTTCGGATATAAATTAAGATAAGAAAAGATACAAGTTTTAGCTCACTCAAGAAACAAAGATTTGCATTTATGTTTACATCTTACATTTATGTCTACGTATATATTTGGTTGTAGTTGTGTACATTTGTTTTCTGTATTTATGATTATTTACAATAGGGTTTATAGTTGAACTGTAAAATACCAATTCTCAATACATACGATATCTTAGGAATCGTTCTTTAGATATTTGTATCTGCCGATATATCAGTATTTACTCCCTGATGTCGGTATCGGCCCCAAAACATCCACATATACATACAGACACTTTTCAAACACAGACACTTTAGTACAAACAGCCAATAATGTGAAAACATGAACAATAAAGCAGAAATAGAAGTTACTTGATATCAGTGTCACAGGAGTGAAGTTGTGCCTGAGGTCGTTTTTCCACATGAAAAAGTTCAGTTCGGTCGTTAACGTCGCCCACGATCGACTTCTTGTGACGTCATAAGTCCCGCTCGTCCCAGCAGGTCTCCGGGCCGCGGAGAAGCTTTCCCTCCTCAGCAGGTTGACGTGGAAACAGCCTGAGCTCTGCTCGTACATCAGTTCGTACAGAGAAACATCTGAATTCATGGATTAATCACCTCGCAGGACAAAAGACAAACGAGTCCAGAGGTGACCGAAGTTTCCCTGAGGATGAAAGTCCTGCTCCGACACAGCATCAAATCCACTGACAGCCACTGTCCCATTTTAATCTGTATTTGTATCATCGCCCCATTTCCAGCCGCCGCTGGCCAAATCTTAAAGTCCAGCCTAAATTGAGAAATCAGATTAGGTCGTTTGTCTCACAACAGTAATCAGGTCAGAGCTGGACCAACTTCTCCATCACTGTCTGACCATGAAACTCACTTTACGTGATGTTTTCCTTCAGGTCAGTCTGTTCACTGTCGGTTTTGCTCATTGACTAAATGTGGTCTCTCAGGAATAATAGTTTTCTGTCTCCTGCGTGTTTTAATTATCCTCCTCAGTGAGTCAACGCGTCAAAGAAGTGGGACAAACTCGTCCTTTATCCTCAGATAAATGGGACAGTACATGATCCACTAGCTGGAAGTAGGGAGAATATGCAGTGAGATGATTAACACTGGAGCCGTCTTCCTGTTTCATGGCTGATCGACGGCAGCAGGACGTCATCGCTGAGGGACACGTGAGGCCGATAGACGATTATCAACATATACAGTGTAAGAGGATTGTTCGTTTGAGTAGTTGTTCATATTCAGGTTTAGCCGACCACTTCTTCTTCTTTCAAACGTCACCTGCATCTTTTCTTTTCTGTCATAAATCCAGACGTGAAAATGATCGTGTGTCAGAGTGTCACTGTGCAACAGGGGGCGCTGTGTCCAAACTGGAGGGGTTTAACAGTCTGTAGTGTCCCAGTGATTCAGCAGCGTCGAGACATTTCCGATGTAAATTGAAGAAGATGAAAACTTCTCCTAACACTTGATTTAAACCTGTTCTCTGCTGCGGAGCTCCGGCTCCTCAGACAGATGTTTGTATGATTCCAGACCTGCTCGTCATTAACATGGAGAGAGGCAGAGTGATGTGAGCTGTTCAGACATGCTAATAGAATCTGTATAGGCTCTGGGGTTACAGAGGGTGAGTAAATTTATCCTCCGGAGTGCCAGGCACACTCCTCTACATTGCATCGCTCCTCGGAGCCGGTGCCAGATTCCATTATCAGTCAGGGGCTGATGTGTTTATGTGTTTATGCTTTGTCACTGATACAAAAAGACCCGAGGTTTGAATGAGGATAATTCAACGGTGAGAGAGAAATTACAAAAATTGAATTTGGGTTTTTAGGAAAAATTACTTTTTCAATAACAGAACTTTCACTGGACTCGACTCAGAATCAGAAAAAAATGAAATACGCAGTAAAAGAGAAAGAAGAAGGTAAGAACAACTTAAACATACTTACAATAATAAATAGACAGTAAGCAAATAGAAATATGGAGTTTGGATGATGTCACAACTATTGGCATCGTAGACTGTAATAAAGATGCGTCTCCACTTTCTCCCACAACCCAGAAATGAAGCTGGAAGAAGACGGAGATGACTTATATCCCGTCTCCTTGTCTCTGTTGTCAAGACTCATCTCTCTTCCCTCCACTCTTCCTTCCTCCCTCCCTCCCCCATCAATCAATCAATCAATCAATCAATCACCCATTGCTTTCAAAAAATACATTTGTTATAAATAAAAGACTCAGAACAAACAGGAACTGAAGAAACGCCATTAATCTTGTAAATTATCAATAGGGAAACACCAGAGGCAGAACACAAACATTTCAAATTCAGAATAACAAAATAATAGAGAAGTGAAGAGAGCAAAACCAAAAAACAAAACACTCACAAAGTACAAAGTACAAAATGAGCAGAATTCTCTTTGCAGTTTAAATAAGTTCCTGGAAAACATTTAAACAAGTAGGAGAATCAGCAAACAGGCGGCAACTGCAACTACCTGCAGGTACACACACAAAATATGATGTAAATATACATACCTGTAAATACTGGAGTGTTATATGAATAATAATCTCAAGCACTAAATGTTCCTGTACTTGTACACAACGGTGATGTCATACCTCAGCTCTATGTTGTGTCACCTCCTGAATCCTGAGCTCTCACAGAATCTAAACGTTAAATAAATACTCGTCTGAATAATGAGTTTGAAATACAGAACTTAAAGTGAAGGTAGATTTTATTCCCTCTGCAGTGGATGGTTGTGAAAAGGATAACTCAGAAAACAACAGAGCAGATTTTCATGAAACTTGTTTCTGACATATTTAGAGGACTGACGTGTGTGTGTGTGTGTGTGTGTGTGTGTGTGTGTGTGTGTGTGTGTGTGTGTGTGTGTGTGTGTGTGTGTGTGTGTGTGTGTGTGTGTGTGTGTGTGTGTGTGTGTGTGTGTGTGTGTGTGTGTGAGAGAGTCGCTGCAGCGTGATTGAATTTAAAGGACTCGCTGGAACTTGAGCTCTGCTGAGTGACAGTTCGAGTTTCACTTGTAATTCACTTTATATGATAACTGACAACTTAAACAGGTAGAAGTGGAAAGCTGCTCGGCGGTGGGCCTGCTGCACCTCCGCGTCTCCCTTGCTAACCTTCCTCTGTGGAGCTGCTGGCTCCTCATATCTCGTCTGGCCTTCTCTTCTCCCTGGTGACTCAGTGCAGCTCCTCGCAGCCCAAGGTCTCTGAGCAGGTGTAACAGTCATTGAGCTCTCGATGGCTGCGACAACCAAAGAGACTCAAGTTGTGTTTTATTCTAACTCTGAATGAACCAATAAGCTGCTGACATGTTGACGAGCGGTTCGTCGACCTCTGACCTCACACAGCAGCTCGGTCAGCTTCCATGTTCGGGCCGTGTTTATTTGCTGCTGCAGCTGGTAGTTTGATTCAGAATCGTCCTGTTGGGTTGAATATAAGATGTCTCTGATGATAACACACACACACACACGCACACACACAGACACACACCAGTTCTTTCTCTTTGAAGATACGAAACAGCTTCAGACTCGTCCTGTAGGGAAACACATCCCGAGGTTTTATAACTGGAACAAGTGAAACATGAAGCACTTGAGCAGAATGTAAACGTGGGGATTTAGATTCTGCTCCATTCTCTCACTCCTGGAAACAGTCAGAATGCCACTGAGCATTATTCAGTCTTTTCCAAATCCTGATCATCGGTGACTCTGGCGGCTCTTGACAGATTTGCTCCTCGGGCCCGTTTCTGCAGCGACGACATTTAAAGACACACAAACCGACAAAAAACATATGCAGGCTACAAGAGGACAAACATCAGGGCCACGAATGACCTTTAGTTTAAAACTGTCCCATGTGGACATCTGCAGTTGTCTAGTCCTCAAATATATTGTGATTACAAACCTAATCTAGCTTTTTGTTTTGGGAAAATGCAGCACTGCACCAACAGCAACATAATGAAAGAGTCATCGGGGGAAAACGGGAAATAAAACGGCTTTTGGCTTTTCTGATAAAATGATAATGAACTGTAATGAAAACAACAGAATGAGTAAAGTAATTAAGAAATGATGTATATTTAATCCTCTGTCAACACACGTCTCGCTCTTGGCACGTAACTGACCTTGGGAAACTGTTGTTTGCAGGATCCTGTTTAAATCTAAAATTAAAACTGGAATAGCCAGAAAATGAATTAATGCATTAATTTAAGATTAAAACCATCATAGTTAAAAGATAGTTTCTTTATGTGGCAGGAAGTGAAGCCTCCTGTCTTCAGCCTCATGTTCTTCACCCGTGATGACGTCATTATGTTTTAATTCCTTCGTGGAAAACTTCACATCTCAAAAACTAAGAAACGCACAAAGTTTAAATAAGTTATAAAGTGGTCCTGTTTATATCTTTAGAAATATTTTGGATCAATATGTTTTATGTGTTTAACAAAATCTGATGGACAAGAGGGACATTTGTATTGCAGAGACATAAGGGTTAACTCAATTTGATGTCTTATTTTAATTATATACAACATTGTAAACTTAATTTGATATTTCTCTATATTAATACTGCATGTTTTTATCCCCTTTGCTGCTGCAGCACAGAAAATCCCCCTGTTTAGGGACTAATGAAGGATTTTCTCGTCTCTTATCTTAATTCCTAATTCCCAACACTTTGGCCTCGATGTGGAATAACGTTCAGTTTCCATCCGGTGAGCTCAGCGGTAATGAGATGTGCTGTGGTATCAGCTGGCTCCTCTGGCTGGTGCCATGTTTCACTGCCGGCTGTGCTGAGGCACTGCTGATGAACCTCCGGCATAATTTAACACATCGGTTCACAGCCACTCGTTCCCACTCTGCGTAGATGTGAGATGAACACAACAAAAAGCACGAGAGCGATTGTTTCTGAGGCACAGGATGGATCCGTGGCCTGGATGTGAACACGAGGATCTGTCTCCTCATGTGCTGCTGTGTTCTGATCTGCTCTGCATTGTTTTTCTTTCCTGCCAAGTACAAGTCTTATTTTTAGTCGTCTCTTCATGAGTCAATGCAAGTTGATCCATGTTGACAGTCTGCTGAACTGGAGGAGTGTGTAGGCTGCAGTGTGTGTGTGTGTGTGTGTGGTGTGTGTGGTGTGTGTGTGGTGTGTGTCTGTTGTGTCATTAAACATGTATGACTGTGGTGTGAGATGGGATGTGGACGTCATGGCCGGTCTACAGAGCATGTGGATCGCTGCATGAAGAAAATACCACGATATATACCAAATATCAGTGGGTCCAGGCTGCAACAACACTGTAACACACAGGGACACAGGGACATTACTGTAACACACAGGGACATTACTGTAACACACAGGGACACAGGGACATTACTGTAACACACAGGGACATTCGGGGACATTCAAGCACAGAAATCAGTTTTCTTGGCAGTTGCTCTGAGACGCCTCTAAATAAGACTATTTATATGATATGATATTTATTTATTTATATAAAGAGGAAAAGTGAGGGAACTGCTGGATCATAATAGATATTTGATATGAACATGTGCAATAAACACGCTGAGCAATGAAATGGGGGAAAATCTGTCTTTCTCCTGAATTCACCCAGGATCTCAGAACCATCATAAGAGGTTTTGCACCAAATGAACCAGAGAAAACTACTTTCCTGTGTTTGTTTGTGTGATTGTTTGACAGCAGGAGGATGAAAAAAACTACTCAACCCATTTCCATTACATTCTGTGGAGTGGGGGGGTGTCCCGAAGAAGAACCCATTACATTTTTATGCGGATCTGAATAAATGGACAGATTCCAGAAGATGTTACTTTCCCTTTCCCTGCAGCGTTTCCTCCAGAACTCCATCACTTCATTCCATATTGAATGAAGAGTGACGTCTGATAATTTAGTGACAGATCCTGGTGTCAACCCTCGTGTTCGTCTGTCAGGCGGAGGAGGTGCGACGCTCCCAATTCTACAGATGTCACTTTCGTCAGCACCTTCCTCAAACGGCTCCGATCTGATGCTCGTGCACAGATTCTACAGTCGTGTTTCAGGGGAGTTCACACCCGTTAGTGGACGAAGCAGAGACGGGATTCAAAATGATCTCACCTGCCCAGAACCACAGTTTTTCATTTTACTGGACATGATGAATTATGTTAAATAACTGATACTCCTTCAACCAAACAAGGAGGAACCAGGTCCCCCGGTGGAAGGACAGGAAATGGGCCAAGAAAGAAATCAATACATTTTGGCAAGAATATGGACGAAGGGGATCTTAATGTAAACAGTCGTATTCAGAGGACTTGTATCTCTGTGCGTGTGCAAGTTGGTGCAGCTCGATTGAATTTAAGGGGATTTTTGGGCCTTGGTGTTTATTGTTTACTCAAAAGCTGCTGAACAGATTTCCATTGAACAGTTTCAAATCATGGGATGGATCCAGGAACGTTTCACTTTCTTTAACATGAGGAGACTGTGTGTGTTAGCTTCGGTGGAGCTCTGCCTCAGGCTGACGTGTCTCTGTGGACGTTCAGTTCTTCTCCTGAGCCTTTTTTAGGAACTCAGAAACTTTACCTGCATCTCAAGCAGAGGAATCATGTTCTAAACTTGTACAGGGCTGGAATCTGCACCACAGTAAAGGAGCTAAGTTTAGAACAAGGTTTCACTGGTTGAAATACAGGTAAAGTTTCTGAGTTCCTATAAAAGGCTCCTGGGTTCAGGGGAAGAACTGAACGTCCACAGAGACACGTCAGCCTGAGTGAGAGAAAGATGAAGGATCAAGCTACTCGTATCACATTCAGGAGCCAGGACGCCAACATGGACGACACTTATTATATAAGTGTCCCTAACGATGCAAAGCTTGTTATATAAACACGAGGTAAAAGTCCCAGTGCAGCGATGGAATCAGGACATTTGTGTCTCTGTTGCACTGAAACCTGATTAGAAAGCAGCTCTGTTGCTTCTGAGCAGGATGTTTCCAGGTAGCTCAGACATGTTTCAGCCTCGTTTGAAATGAAACTCGAGTGGCTGAAGCGACGTGTGGAGGCAGCCGCTGGTTGTGTTTTAATGACACAATGAGCAGAACAGAAACCTTTGACCTTTTAGTTTCATGAAAAAGCAGCAGCAGCAGGTATCTAATTTCAGATGCTGGTTGAAATCTGACCACAGGAGACTTTCCTCACTCGAGATGAACTTTCATTTATCACTCGACGGCTCGTTATTTGTCCCCAAACCTGAAATTGTTCCTTCTTGTTTTGTAAATGTGTAACTCCCAGCTGCTCGTATTGTTTTCTATTTTAAATTATTTGCACAGACACAAACAACAGCACCATTGTTTTCGGGGGTTGTATGATTTGATCTTGTGTAGAAGAACTTATCAGTTGCAGCCACAGCATCCGGCTCGTGGCGTTAAGACTCTGCAGACACGTTCTGTGTCTCCACACCAGCGTTATCTTGGTGAAATATGCATTATCTTTATCCAGAAGGCTTCATGGCTGCAGCTCCACTCTGATAACAACCATTCCTCGGTTGCTTTTACATTAATGGTTATCACACAAGTTAACTGTCATCGTGTTGTTTCAAAATCCCCCTGAGACCCTGTTTTTATTTGTTCTTGTTTTGCACCTTCAGCAGTTTCAATTTTATTTAGTCAATAATTGTTTATTATTCCTAAATTCATAATTCTACTATTTTCAATTTTCATTTCTCTGCAGACTGACTCTAATCAAATGTCCAGTGTTTAGGACTTTGGAGCAATCAGTTTTTTTCTTAGTCAATAATCCCCAGAAACTAAGAATAATTATGTTTTTGTTATATTATAATTAATCCTTCATATCTACACCAGGAGTGGGTCCATGTTGTACCACATAGTGGACACAACAAACTGTAGAGGGTTTACAGAGATCCACCCTGTCACTTTACACATGGACACACACACAAACCGTAGACAGTAAATAAAGACAGACGTCTCATCCACTAACATGGAGGAGGCAGGGTTTATGTTTATCTTTTCCAAATCCCAATTGCAGTAAAGTGCAATCTGCTAAATTTAGCCAGTCATGCATACACATCTCATCCTAGAATGTGCATGTAAGGAGGTGTGTGTGTGTGTGTGTGGGTGTGTGTGCTTGTGTGTAAATACTTGGCGTGCTTCTGTGAAACACACAACAACACAACTTATCGTCCTCCAGTCGTTGCTGTAAGCTCTCATCACCTGCAGGAGCAGACTCCCTCACTGCGGCACCCGATCACATTTCACACATGACGTGTCCAGCACGGAGTCTCACATTTAGTGAAGACGCCATTGTCACTCACTGTCTTCTAAATCCCTGTGTTTCTTTGAGGCTTTCGTTACGACGCACCGCAGGGAGCCTCTCCTCTGTGCCGTGCCTCGGCTGAACTCGGCGTGCAGGGCTTTGGGAAGCCTCGGCGGCTGTGAGCCTCGTGAAGTTGTCATCTCGGGTCTGCGGGAAACGTCTGACCCATCTGGTGTCGTCTTAAAGAAGCGTCTGAAGCGTCTCTGAAGCGCTGGATCGGCCACAGGAAAATAAATAGAGAATGAAGCATGAAGAGTCAATGGTTTACTCCGGTTTTATAAGTAATTCAAAGGGCTGTGGTGATGTTTCTGAGGCTAAGGGTGACCCTGACAGTCAGCTGATCACTGTGGTGTATTTAGATTCTTTAGCTTTATGAATTGATTTCAGTTCACAACATGAATCCATGATAGTGTGTAGATCTGGTCTGGGACCAGTTGGGCTGATGTGAGCTGGACTCTCATCATCTCCTGGATCCTGTGAAGTGGCCACAACACAACTCTTCAGGGTTGTTATGTTAGTGCACGTACAGGAAGTGAAGAGCTTCCAGCTGTAGTCGACACATTCAGAGTTCCAGTCACAAATAAACTGTGTGGGTGCACGTTAAATGCACACGTATAGATGACATGTTATTTGCTTGTCTCCACTGGTCTTTAGAAACAATGGTAGAGAAGGAGAGAGTGAGAACATGATTTCACAGACTCACACGACTGTTGTGTCTGAAAACAGCAGTGAATGCACGTGTGTTCTGTGCACATGTTGTTACTCATGGTGGAGGAAGATGTCGAGGTGCATTCAGGGACCATGTATCACGTGTGCTTCAGCAGGGGATGGAGTTTGCTCATCTTCACATTGGCTTTTCATCCAGGACCATGGTAAAGGCTGTAGAATGGATATTATGACCAAGGAGTTCACACGACAACAGATCCATGTTCATAAATATGTAAATTCTCCTAAAACACTAGTCTAAAACTTTTGCTTTTCTGCAAATGCCATAAAAGAATCTCGTTAAAAATGACGTAAACCCTCAGAGAGTTAGAAGAAAGGCCTCAGGTTACATCTCCCCAACTTTCCATCAGCACGACGAAGTTGGCTTCCAGCTCAGAAAGTTGTCTGCGTGTTGCCTGGACTCTCTGCGACGACTTTATCTCGGAGTTGAGGGAAATCTGGTCGTCCCCGAGAGAAGGAAGCTGGTGTTTAGCTGCAGGGCAGTGGAAGTGAAAAGCACAGGGACAGACTCAGGGAGCTGAAAGTGAATCTCTGATGATGTTCGCATCAGCAGAGATGGTAAGTCTAGCGGAATTAAGAACAGCAGGGGGCAGAGGATGAAAAAGATGAATTAGGTGGAAAGTTCCTGGTCTGACAAAAGAGAACAGGATCTTAACTTGTGACTGAAATACAGTTTTTTACTGGGCTGGTGTTATTGTCACCTTTTTAAATGTGTGTGTTTCCTCTTTAGGATCTAACATATAGTGTAATGTATATAATGCACAGACAGGGAATGCATCGCCCCTCCAGTGCTTTTCATTGCAATTAGTGGAGCACGCGTTTATTAATGTGACATTGTCACATTCTTTACTGAACAGATTTGTCACTGTCACAGTGTGTGGAGCAGCAGGAGCAGCAGGAGCAGCAGGAGCAGCAGGAGCAGCCGTGTCTCCTCAGTCCCTCAGGCTCAGTGTAAACTCAGTGTTGGAGTGTGGACACAACTTTACGATCTGGTGGCTCCGCTGCAGTGAAAGTGGGCTGATGGAGGATCTGCATGCTCGTCACAGCGAACGCCGGAGGCTTGTCGGACTACGGGATTTTTTTTACCAGCGGATGAATCTGTCTTCTTTAATCATCGTTACCTCGGGTCCCCCTGAATCTGTCATGTTGGATCTCAGCCATGTGAGGAAGCGCAGAGCTGCAGACAGCTGGGAGATGTACTGCTGCTGCCCTCCAGCTAAACTGCTTCAGGTCACATGCTGCAGCTTCCTGTCGGGGGGAGAGGTTACCGTCCAGGTCACGGGACAATGTCCTAAATCATTGTCCCGTGAGTCATTCAAGTTCAACAGGTACAAAGATAAACTAATGACTGAGGCTTCTTACTTATGATCCAGCAACTCAACACACAAACAGTCCGAGTGTGTTGGTTTTCAGAAGAAAAAGTATTTTTGTCCATATCCCACATCTGGCCCACATCTGGCCCACATCTGGCCCACATCTGGCCCACATGGAATGATGGCACTTGGGCGGTCCGCTCCTGTTTGCCAGATCTGGACCACAAGTAGGCCAAAGCAAAACCACATGTAAACCAAAGGTGGCCGGATTTGTTTTGTGCTATTTGGGCCGTATTCACGTTTTATCACATAGTCCACATAAGGTTCACATCCCTTTGCCACATGTGAGACACATTTGTTTTTGGTATTTTTTGGGGAACATTTGCTATTTGCTAAGTGGCCACTTTAGGCTCACGTCCATTTTATGCACATTTCCTCTGTAAACAGTAATTATAATCTTGATTTTTCCCTTTGACCTTCAGATAAAGTGGTTTAAATGATTGGGATGAACTTTGGATAATGTGATTGACATTTTTTAAATCACATTAAACATATTTGCCCTTTTGAATTCTTGACAATCAATGTTTGCATTTCCCAACGGACAGAAAAAACTTTTATAAACTTAAATCCAAGGTGCTTTTAAGTGAAATGAAGACATTGTGAACCATAAGTCCTGAGTCACTGCAGAGGACAGGTGGAAATGTTGGTGAAAACCTATTTACCTTGTGTCCCTCAGCTGGATTCGGAGGGCACTGCTTTCCTTAACGCTCAAAGAGAGAAATGTGAAGGAGCACCTGAGTTCACCCAGCTGCTCCGCTGCAGCTCTCCACCTCTTCTCTGTGGAGAGCTGTTAGACTCAGCGCCCTGCGTCACACGGCCCAAATACAGACGCGTCTTTATTCCTTGTGCTTTGGGAAGATTATCTAAGATGTGAGTTTGCCACCCACTGTCGCTCTCTGCCATCTGAGGCCTGCAGTGGCCCAAAGGCTGTTCATGGAACCCTCCCTCTGCTCTGATCCTTCCAGCCGCTCTGTAACATCAAAGATAGCATTTGATTATCGACTGCCTTTGGCCGGGAGGATATCCCACGTCCCAATCTCTCAATGAAGGCTTATCTTGTATCTTTATAGTGGCTCGGGCCTGAGCCCCTTGGAGGAGGACAAGATGGAGCTCTGCATATTTTCGAAAAATGAATTCAGACGAGGACACGGCTCCTCTCTTATCAAAGAAACGTCCGTCCCATGAAGTCAAACCACTGTGACTGCATTGTAACTGGGCTTTAGTAACACAGTATGATTCCCTCCGATCAAAGACTGTAAATAACGATGGATGATGCGTCTCGACCCTTCTTCCCCTATCCACAGTCTGAGCTGTAGAAGTCAGGGGATGGAGCCGCGGCATCAGAATCAGAATCAGAAGTACTTTATTGGCATCGAGGCACAAACGTAATAACGTAGTGTCATGGGTGCTGATTCATCCTGCGTCGGGTTTTAATGAGGAAACACGAATTTCCTTCGGGCTCTGACTGTACTTGAGGTTCCAGAGCTCAACTAACCGCTACCAACAAGTTCTGTGCAGACTCTGAAATATTTTCTAATCAGTGCATTACTTAGCTAAATGAATGACCCCATTAGTGTAGCTGGCTATGTTCGATTCATCATGGTGATTATAGCGGCGTGTTAGATCGCTCCAGTGCTTCTTGTGTGGAGAGGAAATGGAGACTCTTCTTATCTGCTGCCGTCAGACCTCAAACTATTTTAGTCTGAATGTAGTTTTATTAATATTTCCTCCAAATCACAAATGACATGCAACACCTGCTAATTCTAAAAGGAAGAAAACGCACGTTTTTCCTTTCTTCTCATGAAGATTTTTTATGTTCGTTTTCGGAACACGTTTGAGAGGACTGTCAAAATCATCGTCACTGCTCCACAACATTGTATCTCCTACTGCGAGTTTTAAGAACAAATAGAATAATAATACAAGAAAAAAGTTCCAAATCCTCCTCAGCGGATGAGTTTCGGATGATCAGAGTCATTCGAGCGTAAACGTGGCGATGATTGAATGTAATGGAACTGAAATGAAGCGAAGTGCAGCTTTGTAAAGTTCATTGTTGCTGCAGCGACTCGGCTCCAGGCGGCTTCTCCCACCTCTGCCTCATTAGCTGTCACTCACTCAGAGGGACACAATGCGCACGTGGATTTTGAAATCGCGGCAACTTTTTCTAGACTCGAGATGGAGCCTCATCTGAGAGAAGTGAAATTCAACCCTGCAACCTGCTCTTCTTGCAAAGCTTCACAAATGAAACACAAAGGACACTCACTCCCAGATCCTTTTATCCTCTGATTGCAGCGTGCGGCCATCTGAGGAAATGAAATGGCAGCAGAGTTTGCAGAATTACGCCAGTGATGGAAAATTCTCGGCAGCAATCATCGTCAAAACCACCAGGCCTTTCAAAACAGAATGATGAAAGAGGAGAGGAAGGAGGAGTGGAGGAGAGAAAGACAGGAGGGGACGTGGGGGATGGGGATAATTGAGAGAGACTCGTAGGAGGAGGCATCGAGAGGATAAACGGATTGAGAGACAGAGGTGCTGGGGAAGGAGGTGGTATAGACGGGCGGGGGGGGGCGGTGGTGTGTGTGTGTGTGTGTGTGTGTGTGTGAGATCCAGAGAGAAGATAAGAGAAGGACAACAGAGGAATTGAAAGAGAGAGAGAGAGGGAGAGTTTCAATCTGTCTCTGGAGAATTACCTTTTCTGGTTGATGCTCGGGCTTGGAGATAATCAGGTGTTGCAATTCCACTTCCCCCAGGGTCCTGAGAGCAGATTACAGAGCAGTACCACATGCACACACACACACACACACACACACACACACACACACACACACACACACACACACACACACCCTCCAAACCTGAGTAAACATTGGTCTTTTACTTCTTTGTATCCATATTTATGTCTTAAAACCCTCTGGGAATGTACGAAAGAGGTCAGTGTATCTCTCTCTCTCTCTCTCTCTCTGTGTGTGTGTGTGTGTGTGTGTGTGTGTGTGTGTGTGTGTGTGTGTGTGTGTGTGTGTGTGTGTGTGTGTGTGTGTGTGTGTGTGTGTGTGTGTGTGTGTGTGTGTGTGTGTGTGTGTGTGTGTGTGTAAACGATGCAGTTGCACACGTGAATCATGCGCCTGCACACCTGCAGCGCAGTTACATGTATATGTGGGCGTGTGTGTGATTGAAGCAGCAACTGGTGAAATTAGTCCATCAGAGGAGTTTTGTTTCTTCAGGGAGAGAAATCCTGCCTGCTCAGCTGGGAAGAACACACACACACACACACACACACACACACACACACACACACACACGCTACCCCCCCTGGCTGACAACGAGATGTGAACAGCAGGGTGTCTCTTTTGCTTCCGTAATGCATGTGTGTAAGCGTCCATGCAAAGAATTGTTTGTGTGTGTGTGTGGTTTAAAAGCTTTAATATTCCCAGAACTCTCGGCGCTGCCTGTGTTTTATTCAGCGTGAGGAAGCGACATTGCCGGAGCTCGGTAATGAACTGCTGTTGCTTTAATGTTGTGCGCCTTGAGGAGGCACTTCCCTCTCCTCTGCCTCTTTATTGTTTTCTCAGCGTCTCAGCAGAGCGGATAAACACTGCACAATCTCCTCAACTCTCTTTGAAGCACTTCTTTGAAAAGGTTGAAGTCTAAACCTCATTTTGTTGCTCCGGTTGCAGCGCGAGAAAAAAACATCTCCAGAATCAAACCAGAATTTCATCAAGTGGAAAATTTCTCGGGGCCATTTTCCATTTCCTCTATGTGCAGATTCAGATTTTCTGTTCGGCTGAATCTCAGCCCTGAGACGAGTTTACTCCACAGCTGTGCTTCCTATATTTTTTAATATCACACCCACGTACAAAGTTTCTTCCAATCATGACACCACATATATAGAAATACTCGAAGTGTATCATGAATATGCAGATAACACATTTTGATTTGTTGAGGTTGAATTGCATTTCGCAGTAGAGCGAGCTGGCAGAGATTAGAGATCTTTGAATTTTGTGGCTTAGCTTGGATTTCACTTTCTGAACTTCTCCATGAGCCACAACAACAACACGATAAGGTGATCCTCATCTCTCCAACAGAGATCAGAGTAACGAGAGCATCAATCTTCTCCTCTGCCACGACTCAAAACCGTAAAAAGGTCAAACCCTCCTGATGCTAATCTGCCCGCCCACCTCTCCGTCTTACTTCCTGTTGTCGGAGCCCGCCGCGCTCCACATCGTCCACCTGACCGACAGGAGATTGTGCATCCGAGGTGGGTTATGCATATGAAATCCGCCTGTTATGACTGGGAATGGGATTTAAAGGTCACATCTCGGGTCGTTCGAGTCTTTCAGATTTAATAAAGTGCCTCAGGAGGAATGTTAAGTCACATGATGCGGCAGGAGCTCCCCTCAGAGCGAGCGGCCAATCCGGCGCTCTCGTCTTTATTATGGCTCAGTAGATGGAAGCACAGAGACGGAGAACGAGGAGTTAAATTCATGATCGGTTTCTTCAAGGCTTTCATCAGCATTAAACAAACAGACTCACAGAAGAGAGGCGGCTCCTCTGCGGCGTCTTAATAATGAAGCTCAGACTTTCTGTTCGTCCACATCCGCCTCCTTCACACTTCAAATCAGAACTGGAATCCACTGTGACTGTAAATCACACCGAGCCGCGTCTGGATACATCAGCATGCACAGACTTCAGCGAGGCAGCAGGTAGCAGCTTCCGACATCCGGCTCAAATCTCTTGTCTTGCCAAATGTTGGGGATTTACACTTAATACCAGTACAGCAAATATGAGCTGCAACTATTAGAGGAGAGAGGAAACGAATAATGTCCTGCATGTTACAAGAAGGGATAAAACAGAGTCTGGGAATTGAACCAGTGTTCAGCTTCTCTATCATAATCTACCTATGATGCTTCGCCCAGTTTTTATAGCATCAAATAACGAATTAAAATAAACACATTTAACGTTTAGTTCATTCATGTCCCATCTGCTAACATGGAGGGAGCAGGGTTTACTATACTATCACATTTTGCAAGATAAACACATAAAACATATTGATCCAAAACATTTCTAAATATATAAACAACATATATATATAAGTTATTTGAATAACCTATTTCCCTGCTCCTCCTCTCTCTGGCCTTTCACCACAAGTAATGAACATGATGCAATGAAAGATGGATCCTTTGCTTTCAAAACATAATAAACGTTAGAGCTTTTATGGTTTTTGCTTTGTGTCGGTCGTAAACAGGATGCAACAACCGTCTCCTGCAGACAGGGGGCCACCCGGGGGGGTCTGTTTTCAGAGGGTGAAGGGAATTGTTTGAAATATTGCAAAAATATATTTAATTTGCTTTCTCAGAACCTTGAGTCCAGTCTCATATCTGTCTCAGTGGGACACAGCTGCGTTTCCTCTCTCATACTCATAACAACTTCTTTCCATGTGTCACATTTTTCTGAAATGAGTCTTGTTTGTTCCACATTTTAATTCTGTGTCGCTCATCAAATTCCCTTCAAAAGATTCGTCTCACAAAACCACTGAAGGATTTGATGATCCGCTGTTTGTCTGAGGCTCTAATAGACGTGAGGATGATCGTCTCATCTCCTCAAAGCCCAACGGTTTATTCTCACCGTGTTTTTCTCGGCGTGTGTTCGACAACTTTATTACGATAAATAATTTGTCACGTTGCTGTTGATGATGAGAAAAACAAGTCGAAGCAACAAAAGGAAAAAACCACCAAGACACATTTCATGTTAAGAAGTCACAGGATTCCATTTAATTAAAAAAAGCACATTTCCACAATACGCCATTAAAGGAGGTTTTTATTTTTATTCAAATATAATATTCAAAGAAATTCTGAAGGGCCTGTTGTATTTCATTCTGACACTGATCACTCTGCTAACCGGAGGAAACGAGGAGCTAAATCCTTCTCAGCGACTTTTCTCCCCGGAAACGTGAATCCTCTCAAAGCTCCTTTTAGAACTCGCTCATTGATTTTTGACTCGTGCTCCTCTCATCCCTGTAAACACGGGTTTGACTTCACACGGTGTTTCAGGAAGTAGTCAGACCCCTTCATGTGTTTTCATTGGGTTGTAGGTTCAATTTCAAACACATGAAACACATTTTCACGGATAAATTTACGTTCAATAATCCATAATGACAAAGGGAAACTTAACCTGTATAATCCACTGACCCCCGTCACTCCCACAGTCAACTGACTGTAAAGTGCTTTCTGACTTTAGTATATTTCCACTTCTTTATTTGTGCTCCTCTCTCTGCTCTGACGTTCATGGGCTCTTTCGTGCACCAGTCACAGTTTATTAAATCTGAAGCTAAATGTTGTGACATTTACTGAGGTTTGTCTGTTGCTCAGCCACTGAGAGTCACATCCAATCAAATCACATCCACACAGTCCACATGACGCAAGCTTTTCAGCTTCTTTCTTTGAAACTTTTAAAAGTCATATAGGATCTTTTTCCTTAAACTTATTGTCATAAAGAAAAGAGTGAAACTGACACATAGAGACGGAGACATCCTGAGTTTCAGTCCCTATCAAGCTCACAATTTATAAATACATCCCGACTTGTGAAATCCATAACCAGCTGTGAGTTAGAATCTGTTATAGTTTAAATGAAGAAGTTACTATTTCCACCTTTAAGGTTTTTAGAGGATCCTTTCTCACCATAAGTCTTATTGATATTTAGTCTTAATGATTCCCAAGATCATCAAACCCTGATGACACAGAGATGTCATTGAGGTTTGATATTTTAACAGTTAAACCAGAAACTCTAATATATAAATAACTAGAAATAAAAAGAACATATTTTCGTTTTCAGATCATTAAACATAAACACAAAAAACAATATGTGAAAGACTCGTATTAGGTGATTTAATCAGCATTGTTATTATATTAAATTATTCGCTTCAATTAAATGTTTTATATGTTCCCAGTCAGCTGCTTGTCTTCCCACCTATTCAAACATAAAAAGGAGCATTTAGAAGATCACACCCTTTCAGCCGTGATCGATAGTTTGCTCTTGATGTTCATGTTTTTATATCCTACACTTAATAATATGCTCATCTCACACACCGTCACAGGTCACCGCCCAAGCTCATCGCCGTATCGTTCGCTTTGCCTCTCGAGTGGATTTCACGCTGCGGAGACGACAAGATAATAATGTGATAACGCACGACTTGGAGGAAGCTGCTGTTGTCTGAGCTGCTGAAGTGTGTCGTCGCTCGTCGTCTTGTTTCCATACAAACGATCCTCCACGCTGGTTAAAGCCTCGTCAGCGACGGGCTGTGGATTTCATTTCACGAAGGACCAGTGATGTTTGTTTGTTTGAGACGTGAGTGAACAACAGGAGACGTGTCCGTCCCTGTAGCTTTCTGATTGCTTTCACACTGTTGTGATGGAATAATGATGGTGTTGTTGTTTCATTCAAGGTCTGAAAGTTGGAAAAGAAAAGTTTCGCTCCTCATTGTTCAGTTTTTTTCTCTATTGTCACTCTTTCTGGAGAAGCTGAAAACCTGCCGTCACGGAAAGAAACGATAATTGTTTGGTCTGTGAAACTTATTCTTGCTTTTTAATTAGATTTTTTAATCTTTCTGTGTTATTAATTATTCATCTTGTTCTCAAGGTCACGGAAGTTACTGAAATGAGTTCCAGTAGAAAAAGAGCAACATTGTCGATGTAAAGTCACCGTAACACACAGTCGTATATTTAGTGTGAAACACACATAGTGAAGTTATTCACTGCAACAACATCTGAGTGTAACAGCGATGCTCGTTCTCTGAGCTTTATTTTAAATCTGAGAACTTCTCTCAAGTCGTTTTTTATGTCCTGCTGTGACGGAAAAAACGAATGTGTCGGCGTGCTGTGATTTATTTGGTAAATTAACACAGTGTGGAGCAACATTTCATAAAGCTGATGAAACACATCTCTCGATATATTTATGTTATATACCAGATTATCATAAAACTTGTGATTCAGGTCAGGAAGGAACACGTTTGTCTTGATGACAAAAAGTTAGGTTTATTCCGGGAACTGAAGTCGATGAGTTTTTCTGCACATCTAAATAAAACCTCCTCCTATTTAGATGAGACTTTTATTGTTTTCTGTAAATCGTTGTTGACATTTAAAGTCTGAAGAAGTCTATGTAGAATGGATACTTGTGTTCTTTGGTGTCTGTGAGTCTAGCCACTGACGTTCGGGTGCAGAACAGACGAACACACAGAACAGATGAAGTTCAGTTGGCCTCTAAACTCATTCTGTGTTTAACACATCGTGTTCAATCTGCTCTGCAGAGAAGGAGAGAACGAACGTGTCTTAATTGATGGAACAACATCAAACACATGCTCCACTTTGCTTTGGAGAGTTTCCTCATGTGTGTTTCTCCTGAATCACCTGGTGACAAACATTTCTGAGGCCTGTTGAATTCCTGGATTTGTTAGCGTCCCCTCGGCTGCTGGTGTCTCTCACCTCAGTGTGTTTTTAAATCTCTGTCCTGCTGCGCAGACGCTAACTCCTAGCATCGAAACGCTCGACTTGTGTCATGAGTCCAACTTTTTATAACTCAGGGGAAAGTCTCTTGAAAATAATCTGTAAGTTTAGAACGAGGCTGTTGATGTTTTGTTGTAATACTGAATTTCCTGTGTGTATTTACACTGTAAAGAGAAACGCAGCTGGTAGCAAGAATTGAAAGAGTGAGAAACGAATGTTGAGGAACTAACGAGCCTGCGTTTAGAGCAATGAAGTCACATTTAAATCAGCTAATTGACCTTTTAAAAGATCAATTCCTTAACATTTCACTGACTGAGCCCATAATTACATCTGATCATATATTTGTCTCGTTAACCACACTTTGTTTTAATTGATTTTATTTTATTTATTATTACTGTTATACATCCATTTATCAAGCTATGGGCTCAGAGCATTTTTTATTATAATTTTATTTAAGCCAAGTAGGTGGCATTCATAGACAAACATGATGCTACATGTAATATTATATTTAATTCATTATTCATTCCTTGGGTTTTAATTTGTTTCTGAGGATTTCAATCATCTTGTTCAGCAGCTGACGGGAATGTGAGTGATCACTTCGCTGAATTATTTACATTCAGATGTTTATGCTTCTATGAGGAACCTGCTGCAGAAACCAGGACCTGTATGTTCCAGCTGCTTCTCCCCAGTGAGGAGCTGGTTCCCGTCGGCTGGATCTGCTCAGTACGTGAAGACCAGTGTGTCGATGTGTGGGCGTTGAGCTGCAGACCCTCGGATCATTCTGCCCACGTCAGCTGTCAGTGTTTCATCCTCCATACGACTCAGGAGGAGATGTGGTCCTGGACCTGCACCGGGTTCAGGAGCTCTGAGTCTTCCTCGTGAGGAGGGGGGGGGGGGGGGGGCAGGGTGAGAAGACGTGTTTGCTGGAATATGAAGATCTTTGCTGTACACGTTATTTTCCTTCAAATGAAAGATGGTTGAGTTCTGATTAAAGATTCAGAGTCAGTTTCTTAATTGGTTTAAGGTTGAATTGATTCTAATGGTTTATGATCAAACTATAAAGAGACGAAGAAACCGGAACATTGGACATTGTTGAAAAGATAAGTTACAAAGCTTCGGCAATTATTCCTCAACATTAATGACCACATGCAGATTAATAACTGTAAACATTGATTTTAATTAGCTTCATTTTAAGATGAACAGTGTTGACTGACCAATTAGAATGTGAGTCAACAATAAGAGGCAGATATGGAAGGTTGGAAACAAAGCGAGTGTGGATCACGCAGGTTTATTATTAACGTCTCTCCAAGGTGAAGAATGTTCTCAGCGTCTAATGAAAAACACTCAGACTGATGATATTGGATGTTCTGATATTTCATCTCTCCTGAGTTTTATACTCTCTTATCAATATCTGCATCGTGTTCCAGGAGGATGTGATAACACTAATCCATACTGGGCCTGTTGCTGCTGCAAATTGAGATTGTAAACGAAGACAAAGAAAAGCTATGGAAATAAACAGTTGTTTGATGTTTCACGGGTAATTAATCTGTGCAGAGCAGAGGGAGCAACGAGCTTCAGGGAGAATAGAGTTTCAGTTCACCGGGTTCCATCGTGACTGCGGCGCTGCGGTGACCACGGGGCACGGTTCACCTGCGCCACTTAACCACACGGTGGAGGAGCCGCAGACTTAATGTGATGGATTTACAATAATCTACTTTGAAGTTGGGGAATGTACAATAATCTGTTCCAGTTTAATGGTTTACCTCAAAGGAGGTGGTGAGCAGATTAGTGTTGGTGCAGAGGAAGGTTATGACATCATGCTAACAGGAAACGATGAGCCGTGATGGTGACGACGTTAAATGTAAAAACTGGTGAAGCATTATTTATAGATATATATTAGTTTACATCCAAACTTCTACGAATTTATAACTAATTGACCTGTGTTTTACTCGTATGACGGATGAATGCTTCATAGCGTGAATCTGTTCAACCTCAGCTAAGAGGTGATGTAAGTCAATAAACCATAATAAATTATACAAATACTGAATTTGTGCTATAAATAAATAAATAAATTTCAATAAATTTAAACACAGAACATCCTGATCCAAATGTTGGCTGTAGACATTCCCCGAAAAATAATAATTAACACTGTAAGTTATACCATCTATGATCATTTAACATTTTTCACAATACGTAACGTTATGACGTCATAACAAGTGGACAAATTGATGAGGAGGAAAACAATGAATATTCTAACGACTATATATATAGAGATTTATTTAGATTTCAGATCATTTTAAACAAGAGTCTCCCATGGTCATTTCAGAGCCACCCGCAGGACATCGGTTTACAATTTCATCGTTTGAAATCCCGTGTGTGCGCTCTGCCCCTGTAACCTTTAATCTGACAAAACACATCTGTGCATGATGTGTGTATGTGAAGGAGCATTCATCCGTCTGTGCCGTCCAGATTACTGAGCCTAATCTTAATCCCTCTGCAGATGAGCAAATACTGACCCGCTATCAAACTCACCCCTGCACCTCCTCTTCTCTCTGCTCCTCTGTCATTCATGCTTTCACAGACTCACACATGGACACACAAACTCACAGACTCACACATGGACACACAAACTCACAGACTCACACATGGACACACAAACTCACAGACTCACACATGGACACACAAACTCACAGACTCACACATGAACACACAAACTCACAGACTCACACATGGACTCGCTCGTGCACACAGAAACGGAGGAAATGCAACTTTCCTGAGCAATCAGCCGTTTTTCCAGAAATGAAACGATGTGTAATTTTCCACGTCACCGCCGGCGAGTGGCAGAGTGTGACCCGTCCCAAATTTTGAAGCAAAGTGAAACTCACTTCATTAAGTCGTCGCTGAGGTCATTGAGAAGGAGGAATGAAGCTAAGCGCCCGGAGACAGACGCAGAGAGGAGACGCTGACTCCTCCACTTCTGTCCTTACAGAAGCTGAACACCTCGTAGACTCACTCACTCGTCACTTTCACTGAATGTCAAAGCATCTTCACTTCTAGTGGAGATGTTTGAACATCGTGTCAGACGCGGTTATCCACCAGCGTCCTGAGGGAACGTTCTCCCACCAGTTCAGAGACGTCGACTTTAAAGACGTTTACTGAGACCTTTCATGTCCTTTAGATTGTCAGCCAGCTACTTTAAATTCTTCTGGACTATGTCGTCTATAAATCATTTATTATTGAACGAAGGTGAGAAGAAAACAGTCTTTTTGAATAAATAATTGCTTTTTATGCTTTTTATTTAACTCATCACACGTCCGTTTGTGCAGCAGACGCTTGTTTCCCTGGCAGAGGATCATTGAGACTCATTCAGAGTCGAGCTTTGCATCACTTGTATTTTCCATGTTTGTGTTGTTTGTAACAGGATGTGAGCTGCAGACGATGATTTACTGTTTATTACTTCATCCTGAAGTCAAAGCGTCTCTGGATGAATCACAGTTTTCTCCTCACTTTGTCCCAAACTGATATCAGATGTAACTTCTGTATTCTCAAATATATCAGTTTATATATCGTCCATAAGGAGCTAAGAGGGGAATATATCAAACCCTATTTAACATTAATGTTGGATGATTCTGGAAAAGCGTTTAAACCTTTTTTTACTGTTAGATTCCGAAGCATTTCTCTGTAAACGGCAACGCTACAGTTACAAAGTGCTTTTCCTCTGATCCTGCAGCTACAGGTCAGGAGCTTCTGTTAATGTTCACATCAAACATCAGACCCAGAGAGAAACTGATCCCAGTGACTCTGACTGAGGCCGGATCGTTGGCACCGGCCGCGCCGAGTATTTCTGAAACTGCTGAGTTTTTATCAGAACGGTGCCAGAAAAAACAGAAAAACAGTCGTCAGTGAGAAACAGTTGTGCTGACGGAGGCCCAGTGTTGATGAGAGGTCGGAGGAGGATGGTCGGACGCTGGCGGAGAGGCCACAGTAACTCCCATAACTCTTCCCCTTCACACTGGGTGTGTTGTGTTTGTGTGCAGAGGCTGTTTGTCTCGTTCTCTTTCTCTAACTAAAACTAACACACGTCTGTCAATGTCAAACTGGTCGTCTGCATCATCGGGAGAAATCCCGCTGTGTCAGAAGATCCACAAAGTTTTTACTGTCCACGGTAGACAAGCATAACAGCCTTCGCCTTCACTTCACAGAGATTTCTTCATCAACGTTATCAGGTTCCTTTTAGCAGCAGAACTTAGGAGCAGAGCTCGGTTGAGGGCTCCTGCTAGAAGATAGTGTCGGTGGTGTTTAACAGCTTTAACTGTAATTAGCCACAATTGATGCAGCAACATCAGATGGATGATAATTCTAGGATCAGCCAGCACGGCTCTAATGAAGGTTATTTTCTTTCTTTATCTTCTGTGTTAAAGACTCCACGTTTGGCAGCTTCATCAATCACAGTTCACAGAAGCATTTTGTGGACGATAAAATAATAGTTGAATCCACTGGAACAAATGAACTTTAAGGATATTCCAGCGGTAAAAAACCCAGCAGAACGTGGATCTGACCGATAAGGCTCTCTGTCTTCAGGCTCTCGAGATGTCGGTGTTTCAGATGAAACGTGTTTTCGTGCAGAAAACCCCTCCATGTACAGATCTGTCTTGTTTCTGCTGGAGTAGCTGATTTGTAGGTGAATTTCTCAGGCTCTTTTTCTCTCAGGCTTTTAGGGGCGGCTGAGAGAGGATTTTAGAAGGAGACCATGTCAAGCACGGTGGAGGAAACACTTAGAAACCACTTAGGGAACCAAGACGAACCCCGAGGCTGAGTCCGACGGGATGAAATGTGGATTTTCATTTCCAGAAAACGAATGCAGTGACACTTTAAGATGTGGGTGACTGTAGGGGTGGATTTCTCTGCTCGTGTTAATCCAGTTTGCAAGTTTCACAAGCGTTTCATCCGAGCATCTTCAGACAAATTACCCGTCACAGAACCTTCACGAGGAACAGAGCAGGGAGGTTAAGAGAGGCTCTGGGTTTACAGAGCTGGACTCAGTTTCTAAACCATGTTGTCGACTTGATTGCTCTTGTCCTCAGATTTGGATCCAAACAACTTGGAAACGGCAACTAACAATAAAAATAACATAACTGTTTTACGTCTGTGCTGATTCACAGCCACAATTTGTTGCTTGTCCTATTCATGTATTTTATATTTGCATAATGATTCCATTTTACCAAAAAAATAAGCTAAATTAATTAACTAATTAATTAAGAACTAACTCTCACACAGTTATTAAGGCAACAGAGCCTGGAGCATCTGGATATCTGTACGGTTCGCTATTAAAATCTGGATAAAGAGTTAATGATGCCCAACTCTAGAAAAGTAATCGTGAAGTTAATTTACATCCACCCACTTGCTTGAGCGTTGTCATGCTAATGTCACACAGCAGAACTCCATCCTCTTCATATTTGAGCCTTCGCTGCGTCTCACTCTCCAGCTGATGTCACGTCTGAGAGGATTCAGGGCTTCAGACCTTAGAAGGGACATTAGATCCAGCTGCATCCACATCTGCATGCTGTGAATCTTCCAGATGCTGCAATGCCTTCGCACTGCACCTTGTTCTGAAGCTTCCTCCAGAGCCACTCAGCCAAAATCCTTCATTTGACACAGCACCTCATCGGGTCCTCGTCCGAGGGCGATTGAGCGCTTGTCAAGAGAAAATGGAAACTCAGACACACGGACAATCTCACATTTAGGCTTCGATATGACTGATGTGCGGAAGCTTCAAATAAAGTCAAGAAGCAAATACGCTCTTTCAGTGATTTATGGCTCTGTCGCTGACTGGTTCTCTCAGGGCTGAACCAACTGGATTACTGTTGCTGTACACACACACACACACACACACACACACACACACACACACACACACACACACACAGCTGTACAAATACAATTCCCAGGAGCACCAGCAAATATCCTCAGAGCAATGAAAGTCGTCTCAGAGACACACACACACACACACACACACACTGCAATTACTCGCTGGGTCTCAAACATATGTATTCTGCATAAATAAGCAGTTTCTATACACCACCTGTCTTCAGTCATCTAACCACAAATACCTCACCCGTGTGTGTGTGTGTGGTTGACTGTGTAATAAGCGAAGACACACAACATGCACACAAACCCCCCCCCCCACACACACATGGAGAGTGTGTATGTTTCCACACATTATCTTGGCTGCTTTTCATTGGTCGGATCATAATGTGCTGACAAGAGAACAATCTGCTTTGGCTGTGTGTCGACCTCCCACTTACACACACACACACACTCACACATGCACACACACACACACACACGTGCACAAACGCTATCAAGTGTTTTCACTAAACGAACAGCTCTTTGTTAGAACCCGTTTGTGTCTCCAGTGTAAATTCTTGGTTTTCCTTTGTGTCCCTGTCGTGTTGTTGCACAAAACTCAGTTCCTCCTCAGATCTCCACTCAGCGACGCCCTGAGGTTTCTGTCTGGACTAAATATAGGTTTCACATGAATCACCAACGATCACGCAGCTCCGTTTGAATTTAAGCCTCGGTTTGAATGGAAATGTTCAATAACCAGGACGCTGCTCGGGGGCAAAACTCACACCCAGGATGAACATCTCGTGTGTGTTGTCTGTGGAAAAATACACAAGTCCTGACATCACTTTCTGCAACATCATGTAAACAGCATTTTCTGATTAACTTCACCTGCATTAGTTCATACTCTGAATAAGTAATAATCGCATTAAGACACGTGGAGTTTGTCTTTGTTGTCTCTGAATACGCTACATAGCTTTTTCGATGGATCATATCCTGCATCCTGTAGTAAACGACAATAAAGTGATGTGTTAAAAAGTCAGATTTTCATCTGAGGGGCTTTGTTAATTTGCTGAAAGTTCGGTCCTCCTGTGAGAGCCTGAAGTGTTTTAGTGAGAGACACCTTTAATAACTACCTGTCATGTCTGGCTCCGTGGGGTCGCGGGTCGCCATCTGCCCTGGACACCTTTGTCTCTGCTCAGCCTGCTCCTCTTCCTTCAGGGGCCCCTCTCTGGAGAAGGGGCCAAAGAGGTTAATTAGCCATAATAGCACAGATAAGATGCAGTTAACACCTCTGTGATGCTCTGTGGCCACGGGGAGATTTTCTGAAGACATGAACAATGAGAATCTTTCTAACTGTGAGATTCCAGTTTTAGCTCCACTTCTGTACGTAAGTTACATAACTGACAAGATCAACAAGCTCTTAAACCTTGATGTTGGATAAGATCTGTACATGGATCTATTTAAAGTACCTCCTTGCTTTATGATGCAGGCTCGTTGTTTCCACTTTCCTTTATCAAACAAGAGGCCACAGACGACTGTGTCTCTCCCACACATCGAAGCACATGCCAGACAAAGTGTTTTTCTCCACACGACAGAGGAAAGAGAGTCGATGGGGCTCAAACAATAAGGTAGACGGATCAGGCACAGGAAGAAAGAAGCAGAGGGAGGAAGAGGAGCTTCATGTTGACACACAGAGTCGTCAGCGCACGGAGAAAAGAAAGGCGAGCTGATGGGGAGATTGAAGCCAGCGAGACGCTGAGCAGACAGGGTTTGTCTTGAAGGCGTTACAGCTGATTGATAGAATGGGAGCTTGTCTGGAAATCCGAGGCAGGGTGTCATGGAGGGGAACAAGAGACTGGAGAGGGAGGACGCAGAGGGCGACTCAAACACAGGAGGTGTGTGTGTGTGTGTGTGTGCACGTCTGCTTCCTTTACCATCTATTAGACACCACCTCAACATGCAAGAAGAGTGCGTGCACGGTGTGTGTCTGTGTGCACGGTGTCAGTTAATCTTTCAGACTGAGGAAGGTTACTGGAATTGTAAGTTTATTTAGAGCAACTACAAACAACAAAGTAAAACCTTTAAGTGGTTTGTTGACCCCTTAACATGTGTGCATTACCACCACTTGCCACAAGTTTCAGGTGTGAGCAGTTTTAACCAATCAATGCACAGCAAGAAGGTTCCTGGTTTGAATCCCAGGTCATTGAGCAGTGACCAAAAACCCAATTGATGGGTCTTTGGTTTGGTCCTGATGGAATCTGCCTTCATGATGCCAACTTCCCCAGAGCCTTTGGACAACAACTCAAAATATGCTGCCGGGATATTTTAAACATTGTAAACCAAGTGGATCAGGAACTTCTAGAAGTAGCTCGACCTTCCAGATCTGGGACATGTATCTGGTGGTTTCTCCTTTTGTCCTGCTGCTGCATCTTCATCATCTTACAAGCACCTCCCCCCTTCTTCTCTCTGCCTGGATCACGTGGTGCCTCTACTTTCCCAGAATGCTGCCGATCTCTTCCTGCTGCCATTGTTCCTGTTGTCTCTACTTCCTCCCAGTCCTAACCTACATAAATACTGGGTTTCTATACCAACCATGTGTGGTAGAACTTATTTTAATTAATTACTAAGCAATTAATCATCTCCCAATGACTCAGATTCATCTCTTAGTGTTCACAACCTAATATAAACAACTATAGATAGAAAGTCAGCACATCTTCCATCCCAGTGCCTGTTAGCTTCCCTGAGCAGCAACAGTACGTAGATGTCTGCTGCTGATAAAGTCCTGACAGCCTAAATGTCTGAATCAGCCCGAATGTCCTGGACAGATGAGTTCATCTCTTCTGACGGAGTGTTTCTGCACCGCGTGTGTTCCTCTCTGAAGATACAACAGCCTCAGCAGGTGTTCACCTCCACAGCTGGATCCCCTTTTCCACCTCATCGAAGATTCCCTTTGTTTCATGGACACAGGTTTGACATAAACTCTCCGGTTTCTAACAGCGTGCAGAGCTTTTCTCAGGTTTGTTCGGGTCACACGTCGTCCTCAGATGCAGACGAGCTTCATCCGCGTTGCTGGAGATGCAGATTGAGCTTGTGCTGCTGTGGGGAGTCTGAGGACACTGAGCTGAAAATGAACAGAGTGACGTCTCCATTTATCTGGACTGAATCTGAAAGTCTTTTATTTTTGTGACATTAAAGTCGCCTCTGACATCCATAAATAACCATCGCAGTGTAAAAGGACTCGTGTCGAGGCCCTTAAAGATACAACGGAACAGAATAAATAGCCAAGTCAGTTGTCATTGTGAGGTATTGTGTAAAATGTATAAACAAGCAAAACACAAAACTCAGCATATTTAGCTCTGAACCCAGCGGCCTGCACAACGCAAATCATTTTCCAGCTGAAATGTGCAGAGAGCGAACGCTGCACAGGAACCGTCTGTAAAACAGCAACAGGATCCTGTTACTTTATCGATGGGTTTTTTTTTTTTAAAAACCTCTCTAAGCACGTTACCCTGGAGCCTCCATCTCAGTTCAGTTCATGTCCACATGAAAACATCTTTTAAAGTCAACACATTGATCAGCGCTGGAGGCGTCGTGGGTCAGAGGATTACATCTGCTCTCTCCTCTCTCCTCCCTCTTCATCGCCTCATCCTCTTCATCCCCAATTCAGCTCTTCGTTCTCTCGGCTTGGTCTCTCACCTCACCGCACCTCTCCCTCTGTCTCTGGTGTCTCCAGCCTCGTCTCCTTTGGCGCTCAGGCACGTTAATGCCACCGCTAGGTCGCGGCTGACAGATGGCTGGTTGGCGAGGGCCCGAGGCTGTAAGACACTGGACAGAATGAAACAGGACAGACTCCATACATTAGCAGGACTCAGGGTTGTGCATCACTCCTAACCTTTATTTTCCCGGAGCAGGAACACGTCTACATCTGCACGAATCCCTGTTCTGCCTCGCTTCAGAGGCGCGGTGACATTTTGAATTCTCGTATCTTCCTCTCACTCACTTTTAGAGGCGGAATTACCATCTTACATTTCTTTTATTTTACTCCCCCACAGTCTGGCAAGTGCCTGCTGAAGAATTAGAGCCTAATTTAATATGTCATTGGCTCCTTTGAAACAAAATTGTTGCCGTCACGTGACCTCACTTCTGTAATTCCCTCAGACAAAATGTAAACTTCATATCAGCAGAAGAAAACACATTTCACGAAGCCAAATGGATTCTGAATACGTTTTGTCATCTAGCTCAGGGAAACGTCTGCGATGAGATAAAGCTCCTCGGTCAACGCGATGAGATTAGATCTCTGCTTCCTGTCTGATTGTCTTTGAGATTTATGGCCGCACAACCTCACGTCAACATTTATGAGCCGGTGCATCATTCTTCCACATCTATTACAGCTATTACATGTGTTCAACGCCACAAGGAACCACATCTAATGTTTTGGAGAAATGCAAATTACAGAATTGAGCCTCATTATCCTGATTTTCTAGAAGCTTTGAAAGAAGCTTTGCAGTTGACATTTAGATTCCTAATTATTACTTAGAAAACAGACTCCACACTACAGCTCTGCTCTCGGCTCTTATCTACCCATCAGCCACTCTGCTGGGGGCAAAGCAGGGAGTCGGCATTCACTCAAAACTCCAGCCTTTCCCTACACAGGTCAAAGATATGACCTGTGTAGTACCCAGTACAAACTAGTAAAAGAGTATTAAAACACGTCCTTGTTGGGACCTGTGCAGGTTCTGTTGACTGAGTCAGATCTGTCACGTCAGATTTCACTGTCAGCGCCTCACTCTTCGTTTTGTGCCTGAAGTCTGAGCGGAGCATTGAATCAGACTCACTGTGTTCGTGATGTGCCAGTTTTTCAAATGTCAAAGTTCACATTCATCATTTCTTATGCAATAATATATTCATGTAATTGTTTTTAATGAAAGTTGAATCTCTACTTCCTGCTTTTTGTTTCTGAGCAGCTTGGGATTGGCATTATTTCTCAGTCTGTGTTTTTCTAGTGTCTGTGTAGTGACACTCATGTAAATGATCTGTTTATTGACATATAATTGTATATGTACAGTATATATATCACACACATTCACACAGTGCATCTATGTGCAGCACTTTGGTTTCAGTATCTCGCCCAAGGACACTTCAGCATGTGGAATGGGGAAGACTGGGATTGAACCTTGTGCTTAGAGGACAACCAACAATTAGTCAGTTGAGATGTTTCAGCAGCAAAGCAGAACTTGTTGGTCATGGGGAGCTCCTAACTTTCAAGCTGCTTTATATGTTCGTCCAATGACGAGTGAACGATTCTCTCTGTCGCCATGAATAAACCAACAACCAGCGTATTCCTACCAGGTGTCTCGATGAATAAGCCATGTGACATTAGTTGTGATACGAAGGGAAAGAGCGTCCCGGTGCCGTCCTCCTGACACTGAGAGGCGATTAGAGTTTTCACTCTTGTGACTCCGGGACATACGATGCTCTCCGTCCTGGAGAAGCACTCATGGTTCCTGCATCATAAATATATCACCAGGCCTGTCAGGACGGCTGTGAGACAGAGTTTGACTCGCCCCCCTCCTCATTTTCCATGATATGCAGCAACACAGAGGATTGAATGTCATCCCTCCACACACACACGCACCCACTGTCGTTCACTGGAAGCTGCACCGCACCAGTTTAACATGAGAGTGACCAGAGCTTCTAGTTGAGAGTCTGAGCGTCGTCGGGTTTTTCTGACCCACAGGTGGTTAGAGAAACTCTGGATTTCATTAGTATTGGGACAAAAACTGAGAGTCGGAGGTAATGAAGTAAAAACGAATCTATTTTATAATCTGTTATGTTATAATAATTTATAATCCTTTAATTAATTTATACCATATTTATTATTTGGCCTTAACTTGTGGCATAAACAACCAAGCACATGGTTTCGGTGGAACTACCGTCTGTGGAGTCCTGGATATTGCAAATGAAAAAGAGGAATTGCACGATAGATATATTGTGTAGTAAAATATTCCTGATTGTTTTTACCTTCCACCTTTTCAAGCACTCGGGCCAGAACTGCCCCCAGCTCCTGAATAAACGACCTGTCCCGACTGAGACCTCCTCCCCTCAGAGCCGAGCTGTAAACGTCTCTGCAGAGCGACGTTTACAGCGTGTGTGTGTGTATTGACTGTCCAGTCACATCCGCCTGCTGCTATCAGTCGTGCTGAGGTCATCTGTGTCTGTGCTTCCCCCGGGTCAACACATTATCTAAATGATTTAATATCACTGCAGCCGCCCCGACCCTCTCCTGTCATTGTGCAGCGGAGCAGGAGACTAAGCACCCGAGGATGAATACTGAATACGTAATAGTATTTTTCATTGCTGTAGTAACAAAGGTATTATGTATTACACAGATCATAGACTCGTCCTTCGTGTGGCTGCATATTTAATGCCCTCAGTTTATCATCGTGCCAGGAAATCAGCTTAAGTTTGAAAAAGTTTGATGGGACTTTGGTGCGCGTGAGGAAGCAGTGTCACGGTGTGATGCACATGATGAATGAATATGAACCTGTGCGAGTCTTGTCTTGAAGATGGGGCTGAAACGAGCGTCTGAATTTGTATTACTTTGTGGAACAAAAGTGAGAGTATGGCCGTCCCCGGGGAGGCACCGGGAACGCTCCCAGCCGCCTGTTTGCTCTTTTCTTATTCATTATATTCAGCATGGTATCGATTCGGCGTCACAGAGCAGCGACTCTGACGAGCTCCGGTGTTTGCTGTTGGGTTTTCAGGAGCCTGCGCGCTTCAGATTTACTGTGGAGCAGCGACTGCAGATTAATTTAATGGAACAACCTGCACAACTTTCCCAACTATCCAATCTTATAATGTAGCAGTGATCTAAACCAGAGCCAACTATTAAAAAAACAGTCCATGTCTATTAAAGGAGCGATTCTTTAGTGAAGAGGGATGATGCTGGAATAAATTTGAGTCTGACTGTGTTGTCACACGGGATCCGTCTCTATGAAGTCAGTCTCGGAGCCCGAGGTCTGATGAAGCCTCTGGAGGCACCGGCCAATATCCAGGGTCTTCTGGTGTAGACAGCTGATATCGAGCCAAGACAAAACACAAACAGTGATACTTCTTGAAGGGGTTTTAACCTTCAGACGACATTTTGGCTAATCTCTAATTTATTATTCTATTTTCTGCAGATGCATTAAAAAGCCACTCAACACATTGACAGATTTAGTTTTTTCAGACACTCTGTTGCTCAGTAAAACATTGCACAGTGTTTCTCTTTTTTCTGGATTAATACCAAAGTTCCCGGTGTTGGACGCATGTCTAAGAGAGTCCTGTGCTTTGTTTATATACCGGCCGATATATCGATGTAGGACATTTCGTACTCGCTCATTTCGGTATTGGATTCTGTCCCATTTCTCCCGTGTAGAGCTCTAGTTGTTGCTGGTGTTGCCTTGGTAATGCTCCTCCATCAATAGAAATCATCTTCTCTGAAGGGAGTTGTGTATTTGTTTGCTTGTGTTGCTTCATATCTCAACAATCTTTCTCCTGAATCATTTGTTTTATATGCTTTTATTAGGTTGTGCTAATGAAGGAAAGTGAGAGTTAGGAGAATGATGCAAATGGTCCGGCTGGGTGGGGAATCAAACCGAGGACCTGCTGTATGTGTATATACACCCATGTGGTATTTACCCAAACTATTCTGCCATCAGTTCGTCCCCTGAGACACATTTCTACATTTAAAAGACAGCAGGAGCAGCTTCAGGCTCAATTTATTCAACCTTTCTTGAGGCATATCTGGGAAACGATGTCAACGTAGAGACACAGTGTTTTACAGTCTCCAGCTCGGAGTAGGTGGTGGAAGTGCGTCTGCTTGTTTGTGGTGGTTTGAGCCAAGGACACTGTGCTGCCAGGAGCGTGTTCCCCTCACCAGCCCACAGCTCGCTGCTCGTTCTGCTGTCTCACACACACACAATCCACACACCAGTCCACTGACACGGCTGTCGCTCATGCGGATGAATCAGAGCGAGAGAGAATCGGGAAAGACGGCGACAAGAGACGAGACGGAGTAGAAAATACTTTTTCCTGATGCTTCGCTGCTGAGGGAAACATGTCGGCTCACCCCAAAAAAAATGAAAGCACCCCCCACGTCCAGCTCTTCTACCTGAGACTGGTGATCAGAGCTGAACTGCTCCACTAATCAGCGGATTGAAGGAAGAGGAGCGGTTCTGTTCAGAAGTGGTGAAATGTGTACAGTAATGAGCAGGTTTTTATTTTCCGAAGTCACCTTGTCACTGTGCATTATGTTCCTGCCTAACTTTACCCTTTTAGCAAGCGAGAGGCAGCACAAGCAAACACAACGTCCTTCAGCGACTCTGCTTCCCCTTCACGCGTTCAGATCTGAGAAACAACACAAACGTGATTCAGCAACAGCCCGGACATGAGTGTGTTGTTGTTGTTTCATAAAAGCCTCCGCGGTCCATGCATCTCTTTGCTCAAATGTAAACAGAAGTGTTTTTAATCAAGGGGTTGGACCTTGGACGTGTCCCAGTCTGCGTGGGACTGGAAACTTAAGCAGCCGCACAACAGAACCTGCGAACCCTCTGAGTGGAATTCAGATCACAGTAGGTGCAGTTCATTGTGATGCTACAATGGCCTGAACCCACCATGGCATTTCCACTGAAGGCTAAAAAAAAAAAAAAAAAACCCTGCAAATGTCAAGGGCGAAGAAAGCTCTGCAGCCTTTATCCAGCTCTGTGTGAAATTTATATAAGTGCTTTACACACAACCTGCAGCTACGTGTCACTGATATGAAGTCACATGACTCGCTAAAGAGAGAAGAATCCACAGGGATGATGAATACTGCAGCGCAGGGCCGTGCACAGAGCTTCAGAGGGGCAGGGGCCCGTGGAACAAGGTTTTAAAACGACAACACACCGACAGGATTTTCAGCAGAACCTCTTAAATTAATGCAAACTATATTCAGAATGAATGAAACATGGAATATTACAGCAGAGTGAAGAAAGCGTTCATCCTGCCTGGTTTATCTGCAGTGAAGCCGCTTTGCGTCCCTGATCCACGGGTCCGGTTTTGGGCGCCGTTTAAATTTTTCATTGTCTTTCATGAAATTTTATTTGCTTTGTTTACAGGTGAATTATTGACTTAACTGGTTTTATTTTTTTATTCAGAAGCAATCAGCACAATCCACAGAGGCAGAGTCAAGGTGCCGTACTGGGACGTTAAAAAACACACAATGAAAAGATTTGAATTCAGAAATCACAATTTACAACAATTAGATTAAATAGAAGCAGAAAGAAATGAGTTATAAAAATAAAATAGATGGGAAAAGGTAAAATGATGTGATGACCTTACATTTTGTAAAATAGACTGTGAAAAAGTTTTTGTCTCCGCTGTTTCCACTTCACCTCGACTGGTGTGGACAGTAAATTATCCAACAACACGAAACCTCAGTGCTGTTTGTGCTCAGATGAGTTCTTTCTTCTTCATTATTAGCTCCGGCAGTTTCATTCTCTGCCGTGCGGATATGATGGGGTTTGAATTGAAAGGTTTTAAATTCTCTCTCCTTCATCACCTCCCCTCCTCCTCTCCACAACCTGCCGTGCTGCTGCGATGCACTAATTGGCCTCCTGAAGCAGCAGTAACAGGTTTCTCCTCCCGTGTCTCGGGGGCGTCGTCTTCTCCAGAACATGCGTGCCCTGCTCTCCGTCTGATTGTGGCCCCTGAAGTCAAGAAGAGCATATTGTGCTGTTAGAGTAAACAGGCCGCTGCAAATGCAAATGTCTTGTTTTGAGGCGGAAAAAAACCTTTTTCCAATCTGTTTAGTTGTGTGTTTTTAAACAGCTGCAGCTCAGCTTGATGCATATTTCAGGTGAGCGGTGCCGTAAAGAATTGTTCTGGGGAAGTGATTCAGCTGCATAAGCTGACGTTTCTCTGAATCTAATTTATTTATTCCTTTTAACCACTCCTATTGTTGTGTGAGGGTCACAGGGGACAACATGCAAGGGTTAGTTTCTTGTTATTCCCACGAGTTTTTGCCGAGTGAATTTTTCCGCAGAATGCACATTTCTCTCAACTGAAGTCTTCTTGGAGACGAGGCTGAGGAGAAGTCCTTCTTTATTTGTTTTTCAAGGATTTCTAAATGGAAGAATATTTTCATCTGAAAAAACTCAATTCTGATGTTTTCATGCTCTAATGCTCAGACTGTCTGTCGCTGCAGCTCCCCTCTGCTTGTTCTACTTGTTTTTAGACATTTTAATGAAGAATTGTTATTTATCATTCAAATCAGAACATTAAATAAATGTATAAAGCCTCTATTCAATCGATTGGCTTGTTTGGTTACGTCTGATAAGTCTCTGTCTCTGTTCTCCAGCTTCAATGGGATGTTTCTGTTTGAGCCTCGTTACCGTGAATTAAAGGAAAAGGCTCCGGAGCTCGTGTCTTCGTGTTCTATCGCACACACACAGAGACGCAGCAGAAAACAGCAAACAAAGCAGAATCAGATTAGAGGATTTTTATCTTCTTCGCCTGGTGCTTAAAATCTCTGTTTATCATTTTTTTCTCTTCTACCGACTTCCAAGAAAATGCATTTCACTGTAAAGCAATCACATTATGCTGCTCATCTGCTTGTGTGAGACAATGAAACCTTATCAGTGGCGCTGTAACGCAATTAGCGGAGCAGTGGAGCCGTCTGTCGCAGCAGAGAACATATGGACTCTCAGGAAGAGCCACTCAATTTGTTTTGATTTCTGGAAGTGGAAGATCCCCACCCCCCCATCATGTGCAGCTCCCTGTGGGTGTGTGTGTGTGTGTGTCTGTGTGTGTGCTCGCAGGCATATGCTTGATTCTCCTGAGAGCAGTGATGGATAATGTTTTTGGCCGAGGTGCAGAGGGAAGCAATCCATTGTCCTCTCAGTCTCACTCCATCACTGTCTCTCTCTCTCTCTCACACACACACACACACACACACACAGACACACACACTCACAACAACACACACAATATATGAGAGCGACAGGCAGAAGGAATGACAGTCATCGCCGCCATCGTACAAAGATGGCGGACGGAGATGTGCAGAAAATGATGTGTGATGGGGTTTAACAGGTTTAAGAGGCCGTTAGTGGTGAAGGCAGGAAGGAGATGGCTTGTTAATGGAATCTGCTTCTCTAATCTTTAATCCGCAGCCCGTCAGGTTTGTGTTGGGGAGACGGCGGAAAGCGGAGAGAGCTCAGAAAAACCCGCCGCTGCATTAGTCTGCTCGGTAAACAGCGTGGCGGCGGTTATCAGAGCCCGGGAGAGCAAAGTTAGATAAGTCCGCTCTCGCACGGGGAAATCACAGCTCGGTCGTGTGTCCTCTGTTTTCCCTGTTCTGCACCTGAACGTGTCACCGTCATGTTTCAATGAGTTTCCAGATTGAACATTTCCAAAGCAGCTGTACTGCACATACACGTGATTGGATCAGATACAGGAACCAAGGACACTTCTGGAAACTGTTTCACCGGTTCATTGAGATTTTTATGTTTTGTGAAGATCTTTTATAATAATATATATAATAATCTAATCCTGAATCTGCCGCCTTAAAGCGACACAATGTAAGATGTGCTCCAGCTACGTGGAATTTATTCAGTTAACTTTCTAAAACTCGACGTCAAGCAGAACGAGAAAATTCTCTTTTAGCTCTTGAGTTAAATACGCTCCGATATTCACTCTTGTTCGATTTCTTGTACTCGCTCACTTTCTCTCTTCTGTGCTTCGTACTCCGACGTCCAAAAGCTACAGATTCTCCAATATAGGTTTTATATATATTAGTATAAAAGAAAAGATTGGACTTATATTAGTAAGTGGTATCATCTGTTTCTGTTTGTAATGTGCCCGTAGATGTGCTGAGGAGCGATCACTGGATCACACTGGAGTCATTTTAAATACGTTTCCATATAATTTCCTAAAGCTGAAAACTGACGGAAACCGATAAATGAAGAGCAGAGTTTCGAAGCCACATCTGAAAAACGGTAAACGAGTCTCAGCTCAGCTGTTTTTTCCTTGTGGGTTTATTGTAAATACACATCTGACTCCAGGTCTTATCCATTAACCACATTATTCATACGTGAGCAGACACAAATCACCATCTGCTCATCGCTTGATCAAATTAATCGTGTGTGAACTTTTGCACGAGGCTGCGTCTCACATCCTGTCGCCCCGTCAGTGTGTTTGTGTCTTCACACCCTGAGGAGCAGCAGCAACACAAAACGTACACAAGCTTGTTTCCTTTTCTCCGGGGCTGCTGCAGATGGGCTCACTTTTTGCCCCAGATGGGAGCAACACAACATTTTGCAAATGACTCTTGTGCTCGTGGCAGATTTCAACCAAACACACAGCAAACAATCGACAAAGCCCATTTGTGAGTCATCGCTCGCTGCGGTGTGCAAAGAAGCCGTTGTGTGGTTCTGACGGCGGCTCAGTGTCAATACAAAAGCCGAATGAATTGCCTGTGTTTTCCCTGATGACTCTTTAAATATTGGAAGACAAAGAGCGTTCGGAGGGGGATGATGTCGCAGAGCAAATGAGATTCTCTCCACAAAAACAAATTCTTTCAAATCCTCGGGTGCGAGTGGGTGTCTGTTTGTGCTGCAAGTGCAAAGCCTGCTGGGATAGGTTCCTGCGAAGCCGCAGCCGCAGCAGCCGTTTCAATACGGGTCTGATGAGCAACTTGAAAGTCGACGGAGGAGGCTCCGAGGTCTAATTGAGGGTTTTTACATCCACACACTGTGTTTTTGCAAATCGGGCTCGTGTTCCATTTGAGGTCTTGATCTGTTTAAGCTGTTTATGTGCATCTTTGTGTCCCACGCAACAAATCAGCGGCGCTGGATGAACACGAGATCTCTGAATCAAAACAAACACTGCACAGGATCCTCGCTTTCACTCCATCTGAATCAGAGCTGAATGCAAACGGGATATGATCCTGAATACTGAATAGTCCTTTACAGTCATCGGCTCGTTTCCCTGAACGAGCTCCAGCGTTGGCACATTGGATGTAAAGCAGTTTGCGGCGAGTCCTCGGAAACTGAATCGAGGCCAAAAGGTGAAAAGTTTTCTCAGAAGAAACTGTAGATGCTGGTCGTGGAAGCATCTGTTCCTCCGACTCACAGACGAGATCCAGCCCCACACACACACACACACACACACACACAGACACACACGTACATCAGTAATGCCGACTCTGTCCTCATAACACATCTGCACCTCTCTCTTGAAGTTATTTGCGTCTGTGCGGTGGAGGAAACACTCTCAGTAAGAGACGGACAGTCAGACGACTCATCAGGCACAGACATGAATCCAGGCTCCGGCAGTTTGAGGCTTTGATTTTCCTGAATTTAGAGTTTGAAATTGTTTTGGTTGCTCTTTCCCCCCCGACTGCTTCTTATTTCCTGCTGTAAAATAGTCCCCCGACACTTCATCTGCCAGTCGGCTGTCAATCAAAACTGCGCCGACAGCCGAGCTGCCGAGCTCTCGCAGATGGAGCTGTTACCAGCCGAGCGTTTGACAGACAGACATCTGCAGCGGGAAGTTTGACACCAAACTAATCAAGCACCAAATTATTTTTACGCGATGTGTAAATGAAAGATTTCCTTCAGTCCTGTTTTCTAAAATGACGCAGGTACAGCAGGTTGTTGACAGGTTGTTGACAGGTTGTCACTGAAGCTGTAATTTGAGTTTTCACTTCTCCTACAAGCTGTTATTTGTCCACGGAGTTTATCAGTGACTTCACTTCACAGCCTCTTGTTGCAGAAACACAGAATTCTCTATAAACCTCTATTCTCGGGCAACTGTAACGAAAAAACACAATTTCCTGCGTGTGCATGTGACGTGTTTATCTATGAGTCTGTCCTGTGGTCATATCTAGATCTATACACGCATTCACAGATTTATTGACACATGCACAAATCTCAACACACGTGCAAATCTCTTTACACATTTGCAGATTTTTAATATATTTGCAGATTCCTGTACACATGTCCTCTGCCTCTCCTCCTCCTCGTCCCCCTCTCTGCCTCTCCTCCTCCTCGTCCCCCTCTCTGCCTCTCCTCCTCCTCGTCCCCCTCTCTGCCTCTCCTCCTCCTCGTCCCCCTCTCTGCCTCTCCTCCTCCTCATCCCCCTCTCTGCCTCTCCTCCTCCTCATCCCCCTCTCTGCCTCTCCTCCTCCTCATCCCCCTCTCTGCCTCTCCTCCTCCTCATCCCCCTCTCTGCCTCTCTTCCTCCTCATCCCCCTCTCTGCCTCTCCTCCTCCTCATCCCCCTCTCTGCCTCTCCTCCTCCTCATCCCCCTCTCTGCCTCTCTTCCTCCTCATCCCCCTCTCTGCCTCTCCTCCTCCTCATCCCCCTCTCTGCCTCTCCTCCTCCTCATCCCCCTCTCTGCCTCTCCTCCTCCTCGTCCCCCTCTCTGCCTCTCCTCATCCCTCACTCTGCCTCTCCTCCTCCTCGTCCCTCACTCTGCCTCTCTTCCTCCTCATCCCGCTCTCTGCCTCACCTCCTCCTCATCCATCTCTCACACCCCTGGCTTTTCTCTCCTGTCTTCCCTTCAAATTATTACTGTTTCTTTTATTTTGTCTGCCTGATGTTTTCCGGGTTATTCGTCCGTCTGGTTCTTGTAAACACGATTCCTCAAGAAAATGTTGAGGGAAACTTGGTTCAAACGGTCATTAGACTCAAGGATGAACTCATTGGAAGTTGGTGGTGGAAGGTCAAAGGTCACTGTGACCTCACGACACATCTCTTGATATATCGAGTCTGACTTTAGGGAATTTCCTCAAAGTTTGACATTTGTCTAGAAGATGAACTGATAAGATTTCAAAGGTCACAGTGATCTCACACGAGTCTGGATAGAAAGTGTACAGGCTGCTGGAGGGATGCAGCGGGGGGGTCTACCATGTTTCTGAGAGAGTGGCTTTACTTTTAAAGTTTTCAAACATAGTAAATAAGTTGAAATCCTTTTGTTGAAAACAAATCTGACTTTCTTTCCAAAATCGTTCCCCTCTGTGTCTCTTCGTGAACTGTTGTTATGCGTGTGTGTGTGTGCGTGCGTGTGTTTTGTGTTTGTGTGTGTGTGTGTGTGTGTGTGTGTAATCACAGCTGAACAGACAGTGACGAGCAGCCAAGTCTCCAGCAGCGATATCACAGAACAAAGCGACGCTGTTTACTGTGGAGCCAGAGGAGCTGCCAGGCTGAACAGTGAGCTGCACCCGTGTGTGTTGACCTCTGACCTTCTCCCGAGGCTCTGTCAGGTGGCAGATGAATAGAAAGTCGTGTTATTCTACTATAGACAATGAAATACGGTATTTTATTTAGAAAAATAGATTCATGGGGACAAACCCTGAGCAAACTGGCACAATATAATTTGTTCCACTCCCTTTTTATTCTGGAAAATAATCAAGAAATACAAACATTAAATGCTTATATGTTCAACAGCTGGTTGTGTGTGTGTGTGTGTGTGTGTGTGTGTGTGTGTGTGTGTGTGTGTGTGTGTGTGTGATCTTGAAATGATCTTGAACTTTAAGTTATTTGCTCTTAACTTATAATTAACTTCCTCTGACAGTTCACACACATGCAGAGCATAAATGAAAACATGTGAACTGAGCAGTGTGTCCATGTGATGACTACACAACTACACACTTTACTGTAGGTACTGTATTACACACACACACACAGACACACACAGACACACACACAACCTTGTGGCCGCTCCACCTGATTCCTCCTGACTTCTCCTGCAGTGGTACGCTGTGCCCTTGAGCCGCTGGAGAAAGGGCAGCTGGGTCGGACTAAATTAATAATGAACCATGTCGGACAAAGTGCAGCAGGGCAGGACACAACAAACTGCATCTGTCCTTCTCCCTCTGGAGTAAATCTGAGAAACCTCACACAGTCTCGTTCACGCCGTCCAGCCGCCGCTTTCAGCTCTTAAGACTTAAACCTCCTAAAACCTCAGGAGCAGCTGCAGCAAAGAGAAGAATCCGTCAGTAAGCGGCTGCTCATCCCGAGGCCAAGAGGCGACTTGGACGGAGGCGGCATTTCACCCTCAAGACCATTAGACGAGTTATCGGCTGAGAGGAAAGTGCTGCTCTTCAAACCAATGAAAAGGCCTTTCAGCTGCAGGAAGGAGAGCAGCCACTTCACAGACCTTCAGCCAGAGAAAAGAGGGACGTTTGACAAAGGTTAGAGTCGACCAAGGGAAATAAACGCTATGAAACCAGTCGGGTTCGGCAAAAGTTTTACCAAACGTTTTATTCACCTCCTCGCTTGTGCTGATTGGAACCTTCAGCCACAATATGAGCCCATTCAGCTCATGCATGGCCCTGTAACTACTCACTTAAATGTGTTTTATGAGCTCTAAACTAAATTACATGACTGTCTTTTGAGGAAATACATGAATGCAGGTTTTAATATCACATTTATTACCATATTTATGGTTAGAAGAAGCGGTAGGAAGTCTTAGCTCCGCCTTCCAGCACAACGTTCTCAAGCGTTTCTTTAACTTCCAGAGAAAACGCACTTCATCCAAAACCTGACGTTACTCTCATATTCTCTATTTTCTGCTTGGTTTTGCATCAGTTTGACAGGAAGCTGCTCCTGCATCAGCGTCACAGACGGAGACTATATTTGGACGATGGAGCGGTAACGTCCGTGTTCATCGACAGAGCACAAGGTCACAGTGAAGCAGCCTCCACACAGCAGCCCACAGCAGTGTCCCCTGGGAGGTCTCCTCTTTATCCAACGTGCAAACACAGCGAGCGAGCAAACCAAACCAACACTCGCTGGGGGAAGGTGCTCCGCTAATGTCAGCCGGCTGGATAATTAGCTGCTTGGCCGCAGCACATTAAACAGAACTGGAACATACCTGCAAATGTCAGTCAGATGCTGGTGACAACACACACCAGAACCTCCAGGAGCCCACCACCTGCTGTCAATCACACTCCCACCGGCTCCTGCACCCAGGACAGAAAGGAGGCTGTGGAACCTAGTTCAATCTATTCCAGGCCCCGCTTGTCATAACTTCCACTTTCAAAGACAAATACAAACTTTGCAAAGCTCAGTGAGTCAGTCGTCTGGTGTCAGGCATCTTAAATCATCATTTATATTTAACGTGTGCAAATGAGGAAAAGAAACTTGTGTAAACTGGATATACAATGATGACAAGTTGTAGTCAGTGAATTCTGAAAGTAGACGACATGTTTCCCAGCAACGTTCATCCACTGTAATGAGAAACGTCAACTTAGAGACGTGAAGCGTTCACACTGTTCCCATAAAAACATCCACCGACCTTTTCATTCTCGTAATGCACAGTTGGTTTATTTATCCAGAGTCAACGTTTGCCGATGGAATGTTTGTTATTCACCTAAATGAGCAGTTATTTTAGAATTTTCCCAAATTACTGCGTTCACCCGGTTCTGTTATTAATTAATAAAATGCTTAAATAGACTTTATTAATTAGGGATGTAATTGCATATATACACTAACTGCTTCTGTGAATATATCACTGCAAGACGGGACCTGATCTTATCCTGCTTGTGGCCCCCAGATGTGCAGGACCGGCCCCGAGGGTCTCTTCACAGTTTATTCATCCATATTAAAAGTGAGGAGGAAAACACATTTAATTATTCAGGACACGTTGATTGTGAATATGTTGAGGATGTTGCTCTCTAGCTTGATGCGGAGCAAATGTTATTTTATGGGTCGAGCACCTTCTGTTTACTCTCCAACCTTCCGCCAGCACCTGGACATCCCACTCAGGGATTTGAGCGGGACTCCGGCTCATGAATATTTCATTTTCTCTGGGATGATCCACGTCTTCCAGCCACTCGGACAAACAACGGGCCGTCACATTTATATTCTGCGGCTGTGTTGCCCCAGATCTGCCACCGCGCGGTGAAAGAGCAACTCGTGTTTGGAATCGTGACGAGTGAGAATCACCTTCTTAGACGGTTTCGTCCCTTTGTGCACGATAATTCACATTCAATAAAAAGTTACAGACAACCATGAGTTTGGTTTTGGTGTTTTTTTCCAAACTGGTCTGAAGTCGTCCTCTGCAGAACTAGATCTGCGTGGCTGTCAGAGGGACTTCATTGTCATGACGATGAGAATCCCTGTTATTCTACATAACATTTAAGTTCCGCGCCGTTTCCCCGCGCTGCTCAGATTATTCTCTCATCCCTCAACAAACAGGTTTGGTTTAATGGGCACAGAGCAGACGTAGCGCCCGCTCCGTCATTCTCCCTGTGAAGCTCCCTGATTGGAGGTGAAGGAAGCTCATTTGTCATTACGTTTCTCCACAGTTGCTAAGGTAGCTGTCACCGCGCCTGACAACACGCCGCTCTGTGGTGGCGCTCGGGGGGGAAAAGTCAGATCTATTCAAATCGACTTCTTCAAAACAGCCACAAAATGCAACCAACCTGTCTCTCTCTCTCCATTCTCTCTCCACAGACACGCCTCTGAAGGACGGTGAGGACGCCGCGTCTTCCTCAGACTTGGCCTCAGACCCCGCCCTCTCGCTCTTCAAACACTGGGGTCACGACCTGGGCCCCGAGAGTCGAAGGGTCGCCCTCAAGAAGTTCCGTTACTATGGCTACAATGGTTACCTTAGCGACCGCATCTCCCTCACTCGGCCGATTGCAGATCTGCGACCTGACGGGTGAGTCGGTTGATCGATGGTCACACTGTTGATTGATTAATTCATCAATATGAGTGATGGTATCTTCCTCCCATGGCTCCAGCCTCTAATGGGATGGTGGTTTACTTTGTTTCTCTCTTTCCACCCCCCCCCCCCCCCCTCCACTCTCCAGCTGCAGAAACCTGTCGTATTCATCCGACCTTCCTCAGCTCAGCATCATCTTCATCTTCGTCAACGAGGCCCTGTCGGTGCTGCTGCGCTCCGTCCACACCGCCATCCAGCGGACGCCGTCTCACCTGCTCAAAGAGATCATCCTGGTGGACGACCACAGCAGCAGCTGTAAGGAACCATCCTGATGCACGACACATTTTACACTGAGCCCCCGGGACACGAGATCTGACATTTAAAGCTGAGGCTCATTTAAACGCAGAGCTCGCACTCGTTTAGACAACCATCCATCACAGGGATTAAAGGATGTGTCCCACTGGGATTTCATTCTCGGCAGCAACAGTTTCTCCTGAAATCGACCACTTGTTATGTTTGCGATGGAAATTCTCCACCAATATCAACATCTATTACAAACCAGTTGATTTCCTGCAGTTAAATTTGATCCTGATAGTTTTCCTACAACATATTTTACATTTGCTTTGCTGCTTTCTGGAAATATATTGAGCACAATGAATAACACCATAACAAAACTAGGTTGGATGTTATTTTGTTTGGCCCATAGATTATAAATAAAGATGGAGGACGAGTCTCCTCTTCCTCACGTCTGCACAGTATTCAGAGATGGAGACGTAGTGTCGAGGTCCCGCCCATCCACATGCTCGACCAATCACTGGTCAGTCTCAGCTGTCAATCATGATGTTTCAGCCCTGGTGTGTACGTCTTAAGGTCTTAGTTCCTCCATGTTAGCATGTGGGACATGAACCAAAGCAAAAAATAAACAATAAATCACAATCAAATAAAACCTGATGATACCTTCTTCTCTCTGTTGTCGTTGTGCAGACACACGACCACCACACGGTGGATTCAGTGCATCCAGCTCCACTGAGATGCTGTTAGACTTTAGAACTTCCACTAATTGCAGCGGCTGTGGCTGAAATGAATTTCAAATAAATGTAAATCTCCTCTTTACGTCGGGCTCAAGTGTTAACCAACAGTAGTTAGTGCAGCAAGAGGAAGAGTTAGTGTCTGTGCTTAATGTCCCACTGGTTTTATATTCTGCTGTGGACGCTGCACGGGACCGGGGACATGCTCACACATTAGCTGCATCAGTGGTGTATGAAAACAGATGGAAAAGTTATTACACGAGTGTGACTCGTCTGCAGGAAGACTGGTGTTAATAATTACATCACGTTGCACAGGACATATTTCACTGCTGCCAAATGTATAATTGCCTGTTACGAGGAATCTGCCCGTGCTCCCGTCGCCTGCAGATTTTATGGCTCCTTCACCTCTTCTCTGTTCTTCAACAATACAGTATATCAGAGTTTAGTTCTGGTGCTTGCACAGGTTGAATGCATATTATTGGAGCGACCAGGGAGAGCGATAGGTTCATCATTTACCTCCAATTATTCCTTCTTGGCGTTTCTCCGCATAGGAAATATAAGTTAATGCTCCTGCTTGACGGGGAATAACAAGGGCGTCGTGGTTCTTGTTCATAAAGGGAATCGATGGGAGATAATTCAGCAAACTGTTGCTTATTGATCGTAAACACACGGTGTAATTATGAGAAATGGGGGTGGACAGGGTTCGGGTGAAGGCAGGAGGTGAGAGGAGGTGCAGTCAGGCTCATCATGAGACGTGTTCATCAAGCTCCCTCGTACAAAGATCTGTGACGACATTCAGAGGAAATTCTTAAAAGAACAGAATTTAAGAGCAGATCCTGGTCAGGATTATTCAGAAAGCACCTCCGAGCCCCGGAGGTGGAAGCGTGTTCAGGTTCCTAACAGGTTCAGGAGAATAATTCCGATCAAGTTGTTATAAGAGGCACGGATCTCACCTGTGAGGTTTGAATCTCCGGTCTCGCTCTCAGACAAGCAGAGGGGTCGAGGTGTGAATCTGCTCTGCTGTGTTCTCCTGGTTCTCTTCTGTTGTTTCACTGGTCCCTTGTGATTCGTTTCATAAACTAATTCAAACTAATGGTCGTCTGTCCAGTTTGGATTTGGGCTTTCACACCCGCCTCACGTGGTGCGGACCAGCAGACCAAAGCACGTGGTCTCGTTCTGGATCCAACTGAACCACGGTTTGTAATGAAGGAAGAAGAGACAGAATGAAACGATTTGAAGAAGAGGAGGAGGAGGAAGCAGCTGCAGTCTTCACGATGAGGAGTTCTGCGCCTGAAGGTGCTGAAGCTGGTGATACTACCGTCATGACGTTACCATGGCAACCAAACAAACCAAATCATGCTCTTTATGGTGAATAGGCTGTGACAGCCATGATGCTGATTCTATGGTTCTATGGATTTCTAGTTTGTTGTGATTCTTCATTTTTCTGTGCAGCTTGTGTCTCATCCGCTCTCACTTGGGGCTTCATCTGTCGTCTGTGTTGCTTTTGTCTTTGTTATTTAAATGTTATCACCTAAACGGCTTCAAATCATCGCGACCAAAACACTGCAGCTGGTTCACACGTTTACAGGATTGATGATTGATGAGTGCTTATGAATAAATGAATAGAAGGAAACGTGATCAGTCAATTCCACCAATTAAAAGAATGTGTCACACTAAGTAATGGGGTCAACCACACCTCCGCACTAAAGTCAAAGTTTCTCCTCCTTTGCTCAGAGTTGCTCTAGAATCTTCCCCTTAATCCCAAACCAGGACTCGTCAAGTTTCTTCTGTGTTGGAGGTTTTCTGAGATGAAAGAAGAGTGAATGAGCAGAGACGTCTGAGGTTTAATCCATAAAACTCCACAAAGTGCAGATTAAAGATCACTGAGCTGTGTAAACCTCCATTAATATCATAAAGACATCATAAAGTAAAAAACACTAGATTCTTTACACTAATCTAATATCAGTTATTTTTAATGAACTGACTGATCGTGGAATCCTAATTTTGAATCCATTTATGTGTGTGTGGTTTTGTCAGAGGACACAGTCCAGACAGAAATATGAAATATGAAAACTGAGATGACTTCCAGACGTCAGTGGTGCACAGACACAGGATCCTAATGACTTTACTCATTAATTTGAAAATGATCAGTTGCAGCCTCAAATGCAAAACAAGCCCCCTGTGGAGCCAGCGTCATGTTCACACGGGCAGATGTGGTGAGTCGTCAACACGGGGCTGCTCACAGATATTAAAAAACCATTTGATTTCTGCACAATGTGAAAAAGGAATCAATCTCATGTTTTAGTGGTGGGACACGCCCAGTCGCTCACACCACGTCTCCGAGTGGACTGGTGGAGAACTGGGCTCCCGTTGTTCAGACGCAGCTGCACGTGGGTCACAACATGTTTCACAGTGCGAACCACACGTCTGAGCCTCAATTAGCTAACTGGAGGTGCGCTTGATTTAATTGTGTTTCTTTACCTCCAGCAGGGAGGTTATTTTTCTATCAGCATTCATTTGTTTGTCTGTTAGTTCGCAGGATTTATAAAAAAACCACTGGACAGATTATCATGAAACTTGCTGCAGGACGTGGAGTCGGGGGAGAATTCATTAAACTGGGATGTGGATCCAGGGTTTATTTGTTTTTCTTTCTTTAACATTGTGAGGTCGGACATTTTCATTGATTTCTCAGAGAATAATAAAATCTATTCCTGAGTGTGTGAACTGTCGTGGATTTAAATGTATATGGTAACAAATTGGGTTAGAAACCTGGAACTACCACCAACGTGGAGCTGGGAATTTTAAATTGGCCTAAGCTGCAAGGCTTGTTTGAATTGAAGGTGACTGTTGGGTGTGTGTGTGTGTGGGGGGGGGGGGTCTGAGCACAACTCTAGTTTTACCTTCGCCACGTTTTCCTATACATCTGTTTGTCAGTTTGCTGGATATAAACAAAATCTACTGGATGAATTTCTGTGAAACTTGGTGGAGGGATGTGGTTTGAGTCAGGAAAGAACTCATAACATTTTAGTGTGAAGCCGGAACAAGATCTGTGGAAGTTTTTTCACTTTATATTGACGTTTTTTGGCATTTTTACTGATTTCCCACTCAGTAAATCTTGAATCCTGATAAAAACAATCCGGCACATTTAGGAAACTGATATTTATGAGTGTGTGTAAATTTAGCTTGATTAGATTTTAGGGACTGTTGAGGTCTGAGCTCTTCTGAGTCACATTCCAATTCGATGTTGTATTTCAATTACAAAGAATTGTGAGTTTTACAAGAGACGACAAAAGCATTTGATCCTAAATGTCCCACGATGCAGCATTTCCTCTGAGTTTCTAAGCCTTGTAAATCGTCACATCTTTGAAATGAGTCTGTAACACATGTTAGAAATCTGTCTTATCGACGCCTGTAGGTCGAGCTCAGAGGAAACTGTTTTATTAGACTTTAGAAAGATTCATCCACAGAAGAAATGAAACAACTGGTTTTTATTGGACAATAAACTGCACTGAAGATTTCTCCAAAACAGCCTCAGAGCGAAAGGAAACTAAAACCTGTTTGTTATCCTCTGTCATGGTTCTTGTTGATTCCTCAGAGAATATTCCACGTATGTTTCTGTACCAAAATGGTTTAATAAGGGGTCTGTGGGACCTCGTGGCGCTTTGAGCTCTTTTCCTGCTTTTTATGTTTTTAATGTAAGTAATCTCCGGTGTTCATGAAACACAAGCGTTTGAAACACTCCCCAGTCCAGTTTGAAACGAGCCCATCGCTCTTCCATGTCAGCAGCAGACTGTGGCTCATTAGAGGGAAACAGAGGGAATACACAATCCAGGCTGATGGTTATAATGAATAGAGAAGTGGGCAGTAGCTGTAGCCTGTGGGCAGGATTACAACACACACATATAACAATAAGAAAATGATGTTCGCTGTTCCACTGTGGTGCGTGTGTGTGTGTGTGTGTGTGTGTGTGTCTGTGTGTCTGTGTGTGTGTTTTCCTTTTGTCTACGTAAATGTGTGCAAAGCATGTTTGAAATCATCCAAGAAGAAAAACAGGAGTGACACTGAAAAACACAAACACACGACATATGTGAGCATAATCAAAACAATGTGTATGTGTGCACCATGATTTTCTGCCAGACCATTTTTATATTAACCTTTAGATCTCTTTTCTGTTTTCTTATCATCCTCCTGTTCTTATTAAGCTGGAGATGTTGGTCAGTCAGTGATTCACGTGGTGAGCTGCTCGTTCCAGCTCTTTGAAATCTCATTAACTATTGGATTGATTGTTGACTGTGGCAGTTCTGGGTGACACAATTCTGCAGAGAGCAACAACACAAACCTTTCACTGTGTGTGTTGTGTTTTCTCTCATGGAAAACACCTTCATTTTGTTCATATCACACCAGAAATGAACAAGAGACACATATTGAAACGTTAGTTTGTTATTTGGCAGGATCGCACAAAAACTGGTGGACGGATTACCACGAAACTCAATGTGGCAAATAGCGTTTCATACATGTGTCATCATGAGGTGTGAACATGTTTGGTTCATTCTGAAACTGAGGCAGGACAAATTAAACTGTTGCTGCCGCCACCGTTTGGATATGAAATGGAAACACTGCTTTGACAGGAGATTATATCCTGACTTTAACAAATCTGCATTTTAAAGGAGACACATTCAGGTTCATAATTTAAATTTGTGTTATTACTTAAAGGTTTCCATGCTCTTAATGTCCAGAAAACACATCTGTCTCCTCAGACTGTCGCTGCAGCTCCTCTTTTCAGCCTCTGTCTCAAACACTTGGTTTTGGCTCCTGTCTCTTTAAGATAAAGCCCATACAGAAATACATTTTCTGGAACAATTATAATTCAATTATGTCTGTTTATAGAAAACACAGGTTATATCTGTCAGAGCTTTTAGTTAGAGGGCAAACTGATGTGAAGGAGTGCAGCCCTTTAGTGATCAAACAGGATTCAAACTACCACACTTTAGCCGAATTACACTTGATAAATAAACACCTCATTCCAAAATCACTGCAGTGGCTGAACTATCAGTGTTCCCTCATCTTAAAGAAAGCTTTTCAAAAGGCTTTGGGACCCGACTGCAGAGATTGGATCCCATTCACCCTCCGGATGGAGGTGGAGCTCTGCTGTGGCCTGATAAGAGCCAGTCTGCTGTCAGAGTTCCAGTTCGTCCCGGGGGTGTGAGGTGGGACTGAAGGGCAGACCAGTCAAGTTCTTCCACTGGGACCATTCCGATTTGTGGAGGCTCTGTCGTGTTGAAACACAAAGTTGGGAACGCGTTATCACCTTCGCCAACAAGGTTATTGTTTTATTTTATTCCAATTTGGTAATAAAATTGACTTTAGGTGAACTTTGCTGAACTGAACTTTCCTTTTGCAAAATAATCCTCACGTCCTAATAAGCACGTCCTCGCTCTGCCTCCTTTGTGCTGCACCACAGCTGCTGCTCAGCACTTTCACTCTGCGCCCTCCTCCTCCTCCTCCTCCTCCTCCTGGTCGTGGTATTTGGTTTTATGTAAATTCAGCATTTTTGTGCATTCAATATGAGCTCATGTGCATTCGATTGTGTGTCCACTGCTCCGATGCGGCTCCATGAAATGTAAATGTGTGTTATTGTTGCAGATAATACCTGAACGAGTATCAGCACTCAAGTGAAATGTGTTAATTGTTTTAAATCAGAGTCAAAGACGGAGTCAAACCTCAGGCCTGTGTGGTGTCGACACACACACACACACACACACACACACACACACACACACACACACACACACACACTCTGCATTCCTCTGTCCAGTGCGATGAGGGAGTTGCTCTGGCGCTTGTTGATAAGACCAATACTCAACAAGCTTCACTGAGTTTGCTTTAACTTTTGTGTCTCTCTCTCTGTGTGTGCGCTCCCCCCCCCAGTGGAGCTGAAGGAGCACCTGCAGACCTTTGTGGACGAGACCAACACGCAGCACGGCCCAGACTTCATCAAGGTGGTCCACCATGACAAGCAGGAGGGACTCATCCGGTCCAGGGTCCGGGGCTGGAGAGCGGCCTCCGCTCCTGTGGTCGCTCTGTTCGACGCACACGTGGAGTTCAACATCGGATGGTGAGCAGACTCTTTGTGTTTTCAATTCCAAACGAGCCTCAGCAGTTTGTGAAGTACAAACGACGTCTTCACCGATCAATACAGCAGGTGAACTTACAGAAACTACAGCCTCTAGATTATAAGTGATATTCATAAGCTGTTTTCAGACAGAACTCTGGAAAACGTCTGGAAAATTAGGACAATCTTTCATAGCTTTGTCTTTTTGTTTGCAGCCCGGTGGGAGAAGAAGCTGCTGACTCAGCCGTTATGTTTTAATTTGTGGCATCTTCTACGTTTATTGCTCCTCTTTTTCATCCTGAGATATTTGGATTCTTCAGTATCTGTCATGTCATCAACACGCCCACTCGCCCTCTGTGTATTTTTCTGGAAATGTTCCTGCTGCGTCTCACATTGAGTCACTCAGACTTTTTACCAGAGGGCTGCAGGAAGAGGTTCCAGAAACAGTCTGGTGCAACTGACTCGGACGTTTCCGTCCTCACACACGGTCCCTCCAGAACATTTCAGGAAAAAGGTTCAGACTTCAGTGCAGCTCTGAAAGCAGCTTTAGTGTTTTAAACATTTCACGTTCAGCCATTCTCACCTCACAGCTCTATTTTTAGCTGACAGATTGAAACGGTCTCCTCCACGCAGCCCTGTGAAGCTCTGACAGACAAAGTGTTGATTGCTTTCCCGTGGACTTTGTTTCTTTCTTCATTAGACTGGATCTCTGTCGTTATCCAGAGAAACGTTGATTTTCTCACCTGCATTCAGTCCAGATGTGATTAAACCAGACACCAAAATGTAATTTGGGCAAATAGAGAGAATCCATGACTCAATTAGGAGGCCAATGAAAGCTGTGGACAGCTGCAGGAGAATGTCACATTAATTATTCCCTGTCCTTTGTAGCTGTAACCAACTCCGACGTTTTGTCCCGGTGCCGCGACGATGAAGCCACAGAAGAGAATTGAGAGAAGAATGAAAAGCTGAATTCCGGCCTTCAAAGCTGGCAGATTAAATTTCCTCGATACAACAGTTTATCAGGGAAAGCAGCAGAAAAGAACTTTGAATGACAAGAAGCAATCTATTTATGAGCCGGTGAATGACGGGATTATTCTATTTCCTGCCTCTGTGTTCGTTCCGTTGCGGAACGGTGGAGCTGTAACCCGTTTCCAGACAGGTGCAAACCTTCAGCTGCAACGAGCCGCAGAGGCAGCGGTGACATGTTTATTAGTGTTTTGGGTCATAGAGTGAGTCGGTCGTGAGAGCAGCTGCAACAGAAGGGATTTATATTCAGGCTGTGTGTGTTTCAAAGGGAAGCAGAGGTGTTGGGGGTATTCAGGTTGTTGTGGTCCAGAAAATCCTAATTAAACCTGTGGTCATTCTCTTTGACGATGAGACAACCTGAACATCCCAGAATTCTATTTTAATCGTTTTATCTTAGTTTCTGCAGATGAGAGACGTGAAGTGTCTTTATGAACAAATACCAAGAGGATGTTTGTCTTTTGTTATCTGATCTGTTCAGGGGCTGAGTTCACGTTTGAAAGATGCGTCCTGAGATCCGATCGCTGAGGACCACATTGGTCTGGTTGGAGATGCATTTTAAAACCTGGTGTTCGCTTGTTAATCTCAGGATGGACGTAAATAACAGGTCAACTGGAGAGTTGACAACACAGAACGTCTCCACACTAAAGGACAGATGAAGGTTGACTGAAATAGTTTTATGGTCTTTTTAGTCTTTTAATTCAATTAAAGAAGCCCGTATGGTATTTCATTTTTATTTTTTTTAGTCTGCATAGCATGATTATTTTTTTTTTAGGACTCAGCAGGATCATTATAGCTGCCATTTAAAGTTCAAACAGCAGGATGGTCACACTGACCGGTGAAGGCAGAGAAAGGAGTGAAAGTTCAATGTCGTCCTGGAGTCAGAGTCAGATTCTGACACGTAGAAAATAATATCATCAGCAACATGAAACATCCTGTTTCTGTATCACTCACCTCCTGAACGTGACCTAACTTGTCCTGGTTGTTCTTGAGTCCTGGTTCACGTCAGCATCACACACCTGATACCGGACCCTGTCCCTGCCTCTTGTGGCTCTAGTATGATTAACAACTCAAAAAAGTGCATAGTTGTAGTTTGGACTTTTGCACACACAATTTTCCACAAAGCTGGAAACACGCCTGTCAAAAGGGTTTAAGAGCTAAATGTGGACGGACTATTTGGACACACCCACATGAGGATGATAAAGTTTTAACATAAGCAGAACTTTGTAAATATCTGAGGCGTCGGCGCCTCCCTCTGCTCGACAGTTGTGATACTTGCCTGCAGTCTGATCTGCAGACGTACTGTCTTAAATAAAAGACCCAGACTCTCGTTTGATTGGAGGTGGCAGGCGAATCTGAGATGAGACCTTCAGAGACGCTGTGGTGCTCCAGGAGTTTCTGGCAGAAAGAGCCGACTGATCCGGTTTGAATTAGAGTCACGAGATGTTTCAAGCTTTTTCGAGGCGACAAAGGGCGAACGAGTGGCACAACACACACGGGAGGATGAATTAGATTGTGAAGGAGACGCACTCAGGACGACCTTTGAACCCAGAGATGGATTCACCTGTAGACGGGGGGGGTTTATAAATAACAGGGATGGTGCACACATGACAGAATGTAGATAGAACTGTTTGTGTGTTCTTCATGATCCCACCAGTGTGGCTGGTGTGTCATGGCTGCTCACAACCACACTTTACAAAATGTCGGAGACCTTTTGGGAATTTCTTTAAATTTTGACTTGCTTGGTTTCAAAATTGACTGATTCGATTTGAGTGTAAGGACACAGGGTCCGTCCTGTTTTTAATGCTGGCACTTTATGTTTACATGACATTTTCCTCCTTCGATGATCCTGATAAAAAATGTTTCTGCTTTTTGTTGCATTCATTTCCATTTTAATGAGGAACGTTTCCATCTATTTGAAACAACTCTCACCTCTAACCTTTAAAGAAATGGAGTTAATAGCAACTTCGCGTTCCGTCGTGTTGACACGCAGCGGAGATATTTCCTAATGAATCCATTAAATAGAGTAAGTAATGGGAGTAGTGCTTAATTACTGACCTCATTAGAAGAGCGGGGCCTGGTTAATCCATCACAGCGGTGAGGCAGCTGCGGATCCCAACACGTTATCCTCCGCACCCCATTAACTTCTCTGACAGGAATCAAGTGCTGTTTTCTTTTTAAACAAAACTTCAATGTCAGTGTGTCTGAGCTGTGGGCACTTCACCACCTCAAGGTCTGCTCGGTGGAACTCGTGGATACAGCAGCAGGGACGTGTGTCTGTTAATCATTCTGACAGGCTGAAAGATATCACACACGCAGGCTTGAATGAGGACACACTAAAACACACTAAAACACACCTACACACACACAGACACACACCTACGCACAAACGCATCCGCTGCTTCTCGTGTGCATCTGTTGTTCACACAGTGAGCGTGTCTGCTCCGTGTCTTCTATGTGGGTTTCTGTATTACCACAAATAAAAGTTTGGCAACTAAACACCAGGATTCTCCGGGATTTGAAGCCGTGGATCTTCCCGTCCTGCAATAACTATAAAAACCTTGACACTGTGGTTAAAAATCATTGAGAAGAAGCAACGCGGCGTCACCATGACGGCCCAACGTAACAACTCTAACCTTAACATAACCTACAATTCATATTTTACCCTTAATCTTTACCAGAACCTCAGTAACGACATTTTGCCTAATTCGGACCTGGCTCTAGCCCACAAACACAAACACAAACACACGCATACACACACACTTCATCATAATGCCTGGGCTGGAATCCAGAATAACATTTGTTGCTGCTGTGTTCCAGATTGAACTCGAAACATTTACAAGCTTTTTCACCCCCCTACTCCTCCACCCACTCCTCTCTTACTCTCACTCTCTCACTCACTCTCTCACTCACTCTCTCACTCACACACACACACACCTCCCACATATTTCCACAGAGGCGGCATTCGTCCATGACTAATGAAATCATTTGCAGAGAGAGAAAGGAACTCAGCTGGAGGTGAATGTTATATATTTTGTCCACTTTCTCTTAAACTGCTCACATTTCAATCCAATTCTGTTTCTTTTTCTCTATGTGGTGATAAGTGCCATGATGAGCTGCCTCTGTAAAGTATGTGATTTCACACACTCTAATAAAAAGAAGTGGATAACCTACATTCCTCTCAATCCCCTTGTCTCTTCCTTTGTCTTCTTCCACAAACACCTTCCTCTTAATCCTCCTCGCTCCTCCTCGCTCCTTCCTCGGCTCTGAATCCCGCCCCACCCTGTCACACATTATACATAGGAAAGTTAAACTTATATAATAAATCATATAAACACTGTTTTTACATCAGAAATGAGTCACTTCTTTAAAAACTATATATATATATATATATATATATACATACATATATATACATACATACATGTATATATTCTGTTCGAACGTAGAGAAATTGCTGTATAATTACCAACAAAGCACCGACTGCTTATCTGCATAATCGTGCGCTGACTTATCTGCAACGCCGGCTATTTTAAAACACAAGCAATTATCGACAGTTTTCTGTTCCAGTGATTTCCTGACTGTGTAATCACAATAATCCTCTCCAGCTCCTGTACATGTGCTCGACCAGTCGTCATCTACATGTACACAAAGAACATCACAGGACAAAGTAATTACATGTCTGCACATGCCAGTGGGGGGGGGTTTGAGGAAGAGGAACCAAATGTACAGACTCTGCTCTGCCTCAGAAACAGGTTGAGTCCTTTGCCTCCTGCTGATATGACAACAGCAGAGTCAGTGGAGTGTAAACCTGCGGAGGCCGAGACGTCGCACACACGCTCACAACACAAAGGACGAATGCCAAAAAGCCAAAACACAAATCTGAGGCTTGTCTATTAGAGTGTTACGGTGTTTGTGCGCTGGGAGCACCTTTACCGTAACACCTCAAATAGACAAGCATAGAAATTGAATCTGCGATGATGATATGATATATACAACAATATCAATTTATCAAGTTAAAGCTTTCATGTGTTTTAAATTGACTAAATAAGCAGTTCAATTACTAAGTCGAATGAATTACTTTTTGCTCTTTCACATATAGTTAATTGTAGAATATATATGTTTTTAAAACCAGACTCTTGAGGCCACCGGAGATTCTTCTGCACGCTTGGAACATAGACTGTGAATAAAGATGGTCTAATCGACGATCTTTCCCCCGAAGCGTCTTCGTATTCAGCTGCGAGGGGGAAACCTTATTCCAGGTGGATATGAAGTGTGAGCTGTGAAAACTTTACCTTGACTGGCGGAGCCTCGTTTGATGTGGAGGTCCCACTAATTGGTTTCCTACCTGATTCTCTCCCACTAACTGGATTTGGAGGCTTCCTGTGTTTTCACGTCGTTTCAATGTTAATGTGTAGAAGTGATGAAAGGGAGTCGAGGTTTATCCGCTAACGAACAAGCGGTGTGCAGAATAAAAGAGTTCCTCCTGCTCTCTGGTGTTATTATCGTACACCTCTGCAGGGCTGAACTAATGAAACATGAACAGGTTGTGAGGCAAGGTTCCTCGTTTGTGTGGAGACGGTCGTGGGCAGTTTGCATTTGAACGGCAGCCTTTGGCAGTTTGTCCCACAAGGCTCCCGTAGTAAAGATGTTATTCATCTTTCTCCAGACCAGCTGCTGCAGTTTGAAGCACATTCTCTAATCAACTTCATCAACCACACGTGGGATTATTCTTTCTCCATCAGAGAAACACCCAGGACTGAGTGTAGTTTGATATCCAGGTTCTCGTCGCCTCCTGTTTGGACCCTGGAGTTCCTTCACTTCCCTTCCTGTTAAATCTAAAACCTCGGGAATAGTTTACAAGGCCAAGATCCCTCCAGGATGCTCATTCTGATTCTGGCTCCTCTCAGAGCCTCGGTCGTTGATTCAGCTCCATCCTCACCGCTCACTGGTGGATTGACCTTCTTAATCCAGTCAGCGCTGAGGATTCACTCCTCCGCTTCCAGCCTGGACTGACAATTACTCTCTCGTTCTCTTCCTCCTCTTTGACTCTGTCTTTTTTGATAAGGTTTTCTTTTCACTTTTTGCTCTGGATTTAGATGAAAGGATTTGATCTCAGCCGAATGTCATACTAACCTTTAGTGCTGGTGAAGAGCAGAAGTTGCAGAAGTTATTGTTGCTGACTTTTGGCCACTATGGAGTAAAAAAAGAAATCCTTATAACAAGCGAATAGATTCACTGAAACCTGAGATCATTGCATTTATCGTCATTTTTGATTTCCCAGAGAATAATTCCCGATTAGAGGATTGATATTCACGTGTGTGTGATTCGGTGCAGCTTGATTTGATTTAGGAGACGGGAAGGATGATGTCTTTAATCTCCTGTTTGTTCTCCACCTGCAGGTCGGTGTTTAAATGCTCGAGCTTTTCTTTTCTTTCACTGAACGCAGATGTTTGCTGCTGCTGGACACAGAACAGACAGACTCGGAGGTTTGACTCTGAATCAAACACGCTGCTTCCACAAAGACTCAAACTGCCTCCGGGTGCAGGACAAATGAGAAACGGCTCCAATGCACTGGAGCAAATGTTCGTCTCACAACCTGAGCTGCTCTAACTTGGGTTGTAATCGTGCACAGAAACACATTTTCTAGTCAAACTAATTATTTTATTATGGACGGGTATGAAAATAACTGCCTGAAAGCTGTAGCATGTTTTTGTATTCATTTTGCTTTGAACGCTTACAAAACAAAAACTATGACTGCTAACCGGTTGCCGTGGTTACATTTACTTCCCATCCATGTTCAGATGTGTTAAATCTCCAACTGGGTGATTTCCCTTCTGCTATAATCATCGTAATGAATTTAAATCTTAATAAATCTCCAGGATAAATCACATGAGGAAAACCAATCTCCTCCAACTGCAGATTCCTCATCTGAGTGATGTTGAACTCGGCAGATGTGTTGCTAAGGAACAACGCAAGTTTAGTTTGATGAAAATTAAGTTTTTGGGGACGAGGAAAAGTTTCCACCATCTAATTTAATCTGCAAACTACAAACTACAAGGAGACACTGTTGTTCATGGAGACTTTTTAAATTATATGATTTTAAATTCAAAGAAAAGGAAGTAGTGTGAGAGTCATTCTCAATGGATGAACAGGTGTACAAAGTGTGTAAGAGTGTGACTTTGACTCGAGTTGTTTTAAGATTTATGTTTAATGTTCCAATGATTATTCCTTTGGTTTATTCTCCCCTCCTCTCTGTGGTCCTGCAGGGCCGAACCCATCCTGCAGCGGATAAAGGAGGATCGGACCCGCGTGGTCTCTCCCTCGTTCGACAACATCAAGTACGACACCTTCGAGATCGAGGAGTACCCGCTGTCCGCTCAGGGCTTCGACTGGGAGCTGTGGTGTCGATACCTCAACCCGCCCAAGTCCTGGTGGACACAGCGCAACCAAACGGCCCCGATCAGGTGAACACAGGGAGGAGGGACAGGGTTTATTCCCAGTTCAATAAGGGAGACGTGAAATGTGTTATCATGAAACACCAGTGAAATATCAGTACAATATTAATTCTTAATCATTTGCCTTGAAGCACATTGAAGTAGGTTTGATATTATCACTCACTAAGCTCATTATTTCTTAATTTAGAACCATTAAAAACACAGGTCCAATGTGATTAGAATATAAAAAAGAAAAATAAATAAAAAAGACAGATGTAAACAGGTCTGTCTCTTGTATTACGTCACATGTGCGGCAGCCGACTCTGGAGCTTCTGCTCTGAAATGGATATAAAGATTCACGTTGCCGATTAACAATTGCAGAATAAAAATTCCTCCGACATCCTGCAGAGCAACACGAGAGGAAAAAGAAAAATTGCAGACTCGCCAATATTTCCGAGAGGTTGTTGTGGTTCACAGAGAGAAAATCAATGATGCAGATTTGTACAAACGCTGCTCAATACTGAACCGGAGGAAGATGAATTGCCCCAATTATTTTTCTTTCTTTTAAAATCTTATTTTTGTCAAGTGTAATTAGTCACTGGATGTGTTCACTAGTCCCCCCCCACGATGCTACTTTCTGACTTCATAGTGACGTCTTTCCTTCCATATGATCACAACTGATTTGTTGATCTATATCAGTCACGTCTGAAGTCCAATAGGATCCAGAGATATTAAAAAAAAACGCATTTTTGAACCATGCATGATGTCAAGTTCTGGATTTTTTCAGCCTTCATGATGTCACTGATACAAATTAGTTCTTTATTTGTATCCTGACACAGTTGAGACTGAACAGTAAAATACGTAACTCTGATGTTTGAGCTCTGAGATGTGATTTAAAGGTGCAGTTTTCATGAAGCTGTGGAGACATTGGTTGTTTCTATGAGATATTTTTTAGTGTTTCTGTTTGTTTGAGGGAGAAATTCCTCCAAACACGCAGCGTCTGCAGCGCTGCTGTATTTCATATTGATAAGATGAGGTGTGTGAATACTAAGAGGAGTCATTTTTCACTCCTGTGGATTCGGTTTGATGTCGAGGGAGGAAGCTTTCTGCTCTCTCCCCTGGATTCATCCACATGTCCCGGATCTGTTGTGTTGTCTGAGGCAGCGTTTTGACAGCGGGATCATTTGTTAGTATAATGCATACTGCAGGGTATTCATGAAAGTCTAATGCGTATGTTTACAGCATCAAATGCTGCAGCACACTTGAAAACTCGATCTTCGGGGCCTCGTTCCACAGTATGGGGCTAATTGTGGGTTAGAACTCTGCTCGTGTTGAGCTTTGTTTTGCATTTAAACTCTCGAGACACTTTGCGCCCTGTTCCGTACAAAACATTTTTCCTCTGCTATTTCAGGAGCCCTGCTCTGATTGGCTGCTTCGTGGTGGACAGGAAGTACTTCGAGGAGATCGGCCTGCTCGACGAAGGCATGGAAATTTACGGCGGAGAAAACGTGGAGCTCGGCATCAGGGTGAGTTGGAGTGAGAGACTGCATCTTATTAACCATACGTCAGCGGGCAACCTCGTTTCTGCCCCCCTCCCCCCAGCATGCAGTGCTTCACGTGTGCACAGTGTGGTGCGTGTCCTGTGAAGCTCAGAGGCTGAAGCCGATGTCACTGTCCAAACTGAAATGTCCTGAATAGCAGCAGAGATGAAGAACGACCTTTACTTTGACAGAATGGGGCCTTCTTCATTCACATTACTCATGTAGTCTGACTCAAGCAAACTGAGCAGATTACTGAGGCCGCGCCGAATGCCAGATAACATTATGAGTCAACCTAATGAGGTTAGATCCAACGACATACATTTATTATAACGACTCTATTTGTTCTATTACTTAATCTTACCTCAATCTGCAAACCAGGTTTCACCCCAGTGCTGCTAATAAAGTTAAATATATAAAAATAAATGCTTACAATATGAAAATGTGTGCAGAAGGAGATGTAACCGTGATTAAACCTGCTCAGGAATCTTTGCACAGCGTCTGCAGCTACCGCAACGATCTCACCTCCAAACTGCTCCCCAGAGGCCGGTGTCTCTGCAGCAGCTCCGTCCTCGTGGGACAGATTTGCAGCCTCGACTGTTGGAACAGCTTTGAGACTCGACAGACGCTGGAGACAGCCGAGAGAAAGTGTTGACTCGGGCTCGGCGTGGAGTGATTAATGGTCACTGATGCACAGGTTTGATGATGAGCCCGGGCCTGGCTGGTGCTGATGCTGATGCTGCGGCGAGCCGCTGGGTGAAGACCACATCTCACCATGAAGAATGTACGATTCTCTCAGGCTCAGCACGTCGGGTCCAGATTTAGTGGACAGCTGTGAGCGATCGATGATGGCGCAGCTTAAAGAGGAGATTGATGGGTTATTATTGTTGTGTGGCCTCTGCGACGCCGCCTCACTGTCATTATCTCTCACTCCAGTTGTGAGGCGTTGACAGCTGGTGCCGCCTCCTTCATTTCCCCTTTATTCTCTTCGTCTTACCTTTTTCCAATAAATAGAAATTCACACTAACAGCCAACAAAGTGCAGAAAGATATGAAGGAGATGTTCATGGAGCCTAAGACGATAAAAGAATCTAGCATTAAGCTCAGGTGGATCTGAAGTGAAGGGTTAATGACCAGGTCTCTGCAGGAGGCTCAGCTCAGACTCACACTGTGAATGATGGCGCACTAAATATTCTCTTTAAAAATGGCTTTCACCTCAAATCATAAACATTATGTGATGTCATGAATATAAATCACCAAATCCGCCCAAGGCTTAAAACGTCCTGTTGTTTCCGCGCATTTCGGGTCAGCGCCGCCATCGTGTGTTTCTCTGACTTTCCTCATGTGGCGCCTGAATTAACCTCCTCAGTGGAACGTCACAGCCCGATGATGGTTTTCTCCCGAGCTCTGCAGAACTTACTCTCTATTAACCAGCTCTTTCGTTCCACTGCAGCTTCCAGTGCGGAGACAAATTGCTCAAACACCTTTTGACTCTATCGCAGCAGAGTCAAAAGCGGCGAGGCCACAAACGGCCGGTCGCGGCTCAGTGCGGCAGGAGGTCGTGCGACCCTGATGTTTCTCTGACCCTCATCAGACGCTCCCACCCGTTCTTCACATTACACTTCAGCTCCTTTCTGCAGCCAGGACGACAAACGCTGAACTGGAATGAAGCCGTTTCATCCGAGAGGAACTTCAGTCTCCTTCAGCTGGACATGTCTTCACCTTTCTAAGGATCTGCCTGTGGGATTTCATTGAAAGGTTGAAAAGCAAAAGAAAAATTTGAGCAACAATGTCAAAAGTATTGATGTTTTTCCTTTTGCAGAGGTGAGAAGTACGAATACTTATTTTTCAGGTTTCTGACGCCATTTTCCGGACATTTTAAAAACAGGCTCGTTAGGGAATAATCTGTACTTTTAAATTTTACAAAATCAAACGCCACCTTCCCGACATCCGGACAGATTTAAACCTAAATGCACATTAACACTGGAAAGATGAATCTATCACAACTCACTCGGACGTTTCCGTTCTCACATGCAGCCGCTCTGGAGATTGTCAGGAGATTATTCAGCTGCAGGTCTGAGATCAGCTTTATGGTAGAAACGACCTTCAGAGGGTCACATTTTACTGTGAGTACATTTTAGAGCCTGTACCTTTGCCTGATTGCGGAGGTTGAATCAGTACTTATACTTTTACTTGAGTCCTTTTTAACAGAGTATCTGTACAGACGTCAGCTTGAGTAAAGAATGTGGGAACGTTTGGGGCCGACGCTCCACAGGATGCTCCCAGTCATCGAATATCGGCCCAGCAAGATGCACATAAACACATCATCGTTGTCAGGTTTACTTTCACACCACATTAACTAGAAGCACACGATGAGGAAAAGTCAATATTTCCACTTACTTGCAGTCGGCTCTGTAAAACCCTTTATTTCAGATCAATGATTATGTAAATCAGCTGTGATATTTTGACAGAATCTGCGCATGTCTCCGGGCTTCGCTCCTCTACCTCGTTCTTCATGTGAGTTCAACCTGAGGTTTAAGTCAGAAAACACTCGGTCGTTTCTCTTTCTATTTCCGTCACACCAAACACACACGCCTTTTCTTATCAGTTTTTCCTGCATATCTCTGGCCTGCACACTCCTGCTGGGATAGAGCTCGCTTCATGTGCGCATAGAATAATATTCTGCATATTTAATGCCCGTTGTCTCACGCCTGGTCATCCCCGCCGCAATTTATAATTCACAACTTCATTTGTTGTCGCCTCGTGTTTTTTCTCGTTAAAAATTTTAAAGAAGCGAAGATTTGTTCCACGTTAAAGCGAAGACGACCGAGGGAAAGACAATGAGGAGTGTGAATGGGCTTGGTTTAGTCTGGGTGACACACACACACACACACACACACACACACACACACACACACACACACACACACACACGGGCATCTGCAACTTCTCAAAATCGCAGTGACGTTCTGTGATGTCTGCTCAGCAACTGTCGGAACATGACCCTGATTTATCCGCTGGGAGAAGGATTTTTTATTTAAAGGAGAGAAAGGGCTTTTGGAAAGGATGAGTCAGGAGGACTGAGAGAAGCAGTTGTTCTCTCCCCCTGTGTTTCACTTCCTTTATCGTCTCTCTGTTCTTCCCACTTTATCTCCATTCTCCTTTATCCCTTTACCTTCTCCGCTCCATGTTTCACACTCTTCCCTAAATCTCTCCTCTTTGTCTTCCTTTTCCATTTTTCTCTCCCCTCGCTCTCTATCTCGCTCCGCACACCCACGCGCTCAGACAAAGATTGTTATACTGGAAGAAAAGCTCCCTCTGCTCTAACCCCGTGTTGTAAATCCTTTATGGAGAGCGCTGAGGTATTTCTGAGGGAGGCATGTATTATCCAAGGTTTTGGCTGGAGTCGGTGCTCCTGCCTGGGCGCCGGGCCAGAGCCACCGCTCCGCCGTTGTTCTGCAGGGGCCCGTCGCTGTGGAAGGATGCGGGGAAGGCGACTGGCAGCAGGGATTAAAGTGTAAACACGCAAACAAGGTGCAGGACTGGAATAGAGAGTACAGCCGTTTCAAATCGGCTTCTCGGGCTCTTGTTTTATCGCTCCACCGAACCTGTCGCACACATTGAGAACGCTGAAGAATTTTCAAGCAGAGCTGCCGTGGAAATTATCACAAAGTTCCACGACAAAGCAGCAGCTGACGTTTCATGTTAGTGGCAGAAAGAAAAGGCTGCGTTATCTGAGGAAGATTCAAATGCAAACAAGTTGTAAAGTTTGACAGTGGACGGTACTCGCTGTCAGTCACATGGCATGCACCCCCCATTAATGCTTCATCGTCTTCTGACTCTAAATGATCATAATTTACTAAATGACCATCAGCTGTATTGAGGAAGACTTGAAACTAGAGATTGGGACATAGATCAGAGAACCTTCGTCCTCATCTGCTGTTCATTTGAGAAAATACAGGTTCTTGGCTTCACCTTCATGGTCCCAGAGTCTACATTTGTTCTTATATAGTTAGTTATTGTCTATGTGGTTTTCAAACTTGCTCTAATTTGTGAAGTTGTTTGGGATAATGTCCTGTTTTGTTGGGAATATTATTTTTGGTTGACCTCTTTCAATGGGCCCAGTTTCTACTTGATTCGCTTATTTTTCCTTCCTTTGTATTTTTGGGGTCAAATAAATCAATTGGACCCTTTAGCACTTTAACGCAGGTTTTATTAAACGTGTGCAAATCCACTAAATAAGGACGATTGTCTCGTTTCCCAAAGTCAGCAGGAGAGTTTTGCCTCTTTTCCCCCCCGATGAGTCAGAGCTGCACAAACAAGGCTTTATATACTGCAGCTGATCGTGTAGGTACCTGACAGAACTGAGGAAAGATGGAAGAGGTTTTTCTATATGTATCATGGTGGCTCCTGTGGTGATTCCTTCTTATTCACACTAATTCTATCAAGCAGCTTCAGTCACAGTAAAGATTGAATCCCCTTTTTAGAGGACACAGGATTAACTGGCATGCACCATGTCTTTATTGTGTGTGTGATGAAGGTGTGGCAGTGTGGCGGCAGCGTGGAGGTCCTGCCCTGCTCGAGGATCGCCCACATCGAGCGCGCCCACAAGCCCTACACGGAGAACCTGACGGTGCACGTGCGTCGCAACGCTCTGAGGGTGGCGGAGGTGTGGATGGACCAGCACAAGAGTCACGTCTACATGGCCTGGAACGTTCCACTGCAGGTAAACACACACACACACACAAGTGTTGCATACTGTGCTTACTCTCTGTGTGGGAGGATGTGTGTGGGTATAATTGCACTCGTGCTTATTTGTGCTCAGAATCTCCAAGCAACCGTGACTGCTGCCGTCACAGAGGTCACAGTGAATCAGTGGAGCGTGAACAGGGTTGGAAAACAGTTTTCAGATAGTTTGGATTTAAAGGAGACGGAAGCTGTTGACGAGGGGGTCTGGAGTCTTTTTCTTTTCACATATGAAGGAACTCAGCAGGAGAGTTTCCAGTCAGACGTGTTCACAACGACAGGAACATCTCCAGAGCAGCTGCGGAGGTCACGTGTTCTTTCATTCCAGGTTGACGTCTGCATCTTCTACGTGTACGGCTTCTCTTTTTCATCCTGAGACATTTGTCTTTTACGTCTGTCGCATGTTAGAAACGTCATAAACACCCACTCGCTTGCTGTGAATCCTCCAGAAAACCTCCTGCTCATGATCTCACTGGACATTATCTGGAGTTTCTGCTCCGGTGCTGGAGGGAGAAACTCTGTAGAAACTCTGTAGCAACTGAATCGGACATTTCCTCTCTAAATAATCTTGTTTAAAATCAAACAGAGAACAGGGGTGAGACCATAACGGTGACTCTCGGCTGCTCTGTTTCTTTTTATTCTTATTTCAGATGAGGTTGACATTTACAAAAAATGTCCAGACCACAGTTTTTTTTTCCTATAACTTGCCCAAAGGAATCCTGCAGTGAACAAACGTTTTTCATGTCACTTTCAAATCGTTCATGTCCCAAACGATCAATCCTGGTGAAAGGAAACGGGTTCAGTGTGTTTGTTGCTGCTGGTCTTTTGTTTTTGGGGCAGATCCCTGAGGTTCTGGTTCAGCACCGTCCACACACACTCTCTCTTTTCATGCTTCCACTGGGAGTCCATTCAAACATTGTCTTTTGTTGAACCAACAGATTTCAGTCACTGAGGAGGTTTTAAAAATCACCCGACAGCCGTTCTCTACTGGAGATATTTGTTTTCACTGCCTCCTCTTTTCCACTTTGTCTGTTTTCAGGAAAATATCTCAAAAAGCTGCTGAACGATTTCCAGGATGGGAAAGAAATATGTTTGAGTGGAACCAGCAGATCCAGGGATTTCATTTTTCACTTCTCTTTAACGTTTCGAGGACTGATTTGTACGAGCGTGTGAGATCTGGTGCGGATCCAAATAAAAAGCTTGATCCAGCAGATTAAAACGTGCCTTAATTGGAGCCGCTGTATGATGACACAGATCTGTAACTACCGCTAACCCGTAGCTGAGATAATGTGAATTTAATTTGTCTTTTTATCAACCGTTTATTCTTCTGCAATGAAATGGCGCTGCTTTATTATCTTCAAGTGAATTCCTTTTCAGATTTGGAACTCTCTTCATCATGTGGCGTCCTCTTCATCATGTGGCGTCCTATGTGATTCCTCTTCCACGTCTTCCTGCAGTTTCCCCTCGACTTATCGTTTCTAGTCATTGATTTGTCATCATAACGATGCAGTGACGCTGACAGACGCCTGAGGCCCTGAACTCTGCTCCTGCTATTTAGGATTTCCTGCAACATTGGAGATTAAGCAGTTGAAGCTTAATGTATTTATTGTGTAGCTTTATCATAAAACAGGGTTAAGAATTATGGTGCAGAGAAACATCTCAGCTTCCTCATCTGATCAGACGGAAGCTGGAAAGGTTTATCACACTAACTGTACGTGTGTGTTTGTGGTATATTTCCTTTCTCCAGAACTCGGGAATAGACATCGGGGACATCTCTGAGAGAAAGGCCCTGAGGTCCAGACTCCGGTGTCGACCGTTCAGCTGGTTCCTCGCCAACATCTACCCCGAGCTCCGGTCCTACAGCAACACAGTCGCTTACGGAGTGGTGAGTTTCACCGAATCTGAAACAGGAGGCCACAGAGGAAAGCTGCGTGGATCCCTCCTCGCAGTTTAGGAAACACCACACACCACATACTGTACGCCTCCACTCTGTCCCCTCTGGTACTTACACGCTGAGAGAATCTCCTCCGAGCAGAGCCTTAAGTATTCAGCAGTATTTTAATTCATTATGAAATAGGAACAAGACTCTTCTTCGTTATCTTTATCTAAAATTAATAAGCCAGGCCTTTGTTGTGGCAGCTTAACAGCAACGAGTTGTGAAAACGTGTGAACATGTTTTTCTCTATTCTAAAAGGAAACGATAATCTATAAAGAGCTTTAATTACAGCCTCACACAATTATGGTGTTTTTATTTAGATAAAGAACAAAGACAGAGCAGGCCTGAATCTCCTCGTCTTCATCTTCTACGTGTACAGGCTCCTCTTCTTCATCCTGAGATATTTGTGTTCTTCCAGTTTCACGTCCATTGCTCGTTGGAAACATCGTCAACATGCCCACTCGCTGCACTTAACCTCTCTCCCTCTCATTCAGTTAAAGCCGTGTCCCCATAAACACGTCCTCCGGCTGAAACTTTTCCATTAACGTTTTCAAGTATTTCCACCTGTAGAATGTTAACTTTTCCGTTAAGTCTAATTGAGCACGAGAGCACGTGACACATGCTGCAGCTGTGAGGGCTCTTTTCAGGACGGAGCTTTCTACGCCACTTAACTCCAGCATGGTTTCTCCTCTTCATCAGCCAACTGCAGTGGGAGGGTGTTTTGTATAATTGAAAGAAACGACAGGAGTCAGAGCAGAATTATCCCAGGGAAGGAAGAAGGAAATAATTTAATAATTAAACTCTCTCTTTTGGTCTTGTTTTAACCTTTTAAACAGAAGTGGAGAGCAGATACAGTTTGAGTCGTGTGTCTTCTCCGAGCTCGACTCCATCTTTCCCTCAGCCTTTCTGACTCTCTGCATGACGTCAGCTCTTTCCCTGGAGAGAATGAGGGGACGTTCTGACTCGATGGAGGAGAAAGAGAGCGGCGTGGTTCTGCTCCGACATTAACAGCAGCAGCAGCAGCAAACGAGTCTCCGGCTCTGAAATCAGCCTTGGCGCCACCTCCCGTGTTTGTTGTTCGATAAACACTTCAGTCACACTGCGAGCTGGATGGAGCTGTTTGTTGACGGGCGGTGTGCGGGGGCTCGGCTCCGAGCGCGCCAGATGAAAGCGTTATCACAGTAGCATCTGAGAGTTGTAGATGTGAAGTTTACATACTCGACAAAAACAAGCTCTCACAGGAGATGGGAGTTGGAGAGAGTACAAGTGTTCTGGTGCGATACCATCTGTGGATGCTGTTTATTCTCCCGTCTCCTTCTTAACGCCAGACAGAAGCTGCAGCAACTGCTCTGCACGCACGAGGTAAATATTGAACAAATAGACATATTAGAGGAGATACCTCAAGCTGTTTGAAATGGAACACAAACTGTTTTCACACCTGGAGCTGGAGTTAAAAATACTGAAGCTGTGATAAGTTTCCCAGATGTTCCCTCCTGACTCCAGATACCAACCACTGAGGAATTACTCAATTCTTAATAGTCATTATTTGGACTTGATTCTTTATTCATTCATTGAATAGTCAGGTTACATTTTTGGAACTTTATTCCCTAAACAAAAAAAAAACATCAGTTTGACAAAGAACACGCTAATATGACTGAAACCATGTATTTGACGTGTACAACAACTTTTAGGTTTGATCTATTTCCCATCCACCAACATGGAGGAGGCGGGGTTTATGAGCTATACTGAAGCCAGCCACCAGGAGGTGATCATTGTGGTTTGATCGTCAAATCGTCCATATTTATATTAGTATTGGATGAATTGTCAGGACATTCATTTATCCTTGTCTGTGACATGTTTGCGACGTGTCTACGACGTGTATACGTTCTGTCTACGATGTGTCTGCGATTTTTCTGCGATGTGCGGGCCAGCCTCTCTTATCACATCTTTGAAGAGTTCAGTCGTAGCGATTGGCGACTTCCAATCAGACGACGATCTGGGACTTTTGTTGGCGACTTGAAAAATCATCATCTGTCAAAATCAGGCTGAGAATTGTGTTGAATTGTGCCCTTGAGCAAGACACTGAAGCCCGTCCAGCAGAGCTGCGTCTGACTCTCTGTATGAAATGTGGGCAAAGAGGGAAGAGAAATTCCCTCTGAGGATTAATAAAGTATCCCATTATTGAACCAGGGTAATATGTGTGACAGCAACATGAGATATTGTGGAACAGAAAGCTCGGGCTCGACGGTGGATCAGGAGACAAACTCCCACCGGGCCGTGTGTGATGTGACTGCAGACGAGCGTGGAGCCGCAGGGAATGAGACCAACTGTTCTGCAGATGGAGAACACGCTTTCTATAGGCTATGTAAAAGAGATTAGTAGAAAATGAAGATCTCCCCTCCCTTCACTCGTCGTAAACTCCACATGTTGCTCCTTCGGGACTGGGTTTAATGGGAGTTTGTTCCCAGCAGAGTTGCAGCCAATTAGTATTTTCAATCACCTCATTCCAGTATTTAGCTCACGTTCACGAGGAGCGGTGACGCAGAACGAGGCTCAGACCACAGCTCTTCAAAAAAAAGTAAACAGGCATTTCTATTCAAATCACCTCTTTGGAAAGGTCACCTGAATGGCATACTTAAGATGGCTGCTGCCACGGGACGTTCACCATGCTGCGTGAGTAAAGGTTCAGGACGTGAGACTCAGGAAGCCGACGCACAGCAGATCCTGAACTTCTCAGAGGCAGTTCACTTCTGTCTGAACACGTCTGTGCATTCAAGGAACTGAAGGAAACCCAGTGTCCAACACACGGCTGCCACTGGTACAGCTGAAATAATGAATTCACCTTAAAGGAGACACAGACACGTCATTTTAATTATCCGCACCCCGACAAAATTCTCTTATAGTGGAAACAGCTTGTACTGGTCACGTTTGTCACCGGCAAAATGTTTCACTGTACACGGTTGATTAATATAAAATAATTGCGTAGCTTCTCTGTGATAGTTAATGTTTGTCTGGTTCTTTTAGTCTTTAACGTCAACAATTACACATTTGAAAAGATCTTTGCCACTTTTCTCTGTGGAAGCTGCTGCATCAAATAAACTTTACTTTCTTCTTGTGCAATCAGGTAACGACGCATTCAAATTATTACAGTTTGAGTCGTTCTATACATGTCGTACTATAAATACAATCAGGGCCAACTGGCTGGAACCAGTGAAAAGCGAAGCTCCGGGTTATGGAGGAAATTGCTGTGATTTGCCAAAGTGGAACAATTTCATTTTAATCATTGGTTTTTCATAAGTGACGTCTTCCCTTTGAGTTCGAGCTGCACTCTGGACATCTGACCTTCTCCTGAAACCGCCTGACAACCTGCAAACAGAGACATCGATGGAACAATATACTTTCCCTGGTTTTGTAAATACATAAGGAAAGGTTTCTGCACAATGATCCATGTGTATGTACTGATATATAATGATTGTTGTGTGTTGAACATTGGAGAGTTTGTCTATGCTTCTCTGTGGGTTAGTGCCAGATTAAAAGAGTAAGCAGCGAACGTAGAGATGTGTCCTTCCTGAGGTGCTCTTCTGCAGCTGCCAGGGAAGGTGACGGCTGGTCTCATGTGTTTGTATGACTTCCCCCTGCCAGGCACTAATTAGCCGGCAGTGTTCCCATTTGTCTTCACTTTAGCCACTCAACTGGAGCTGTGTAGTGCACCACTCTGTCATAATGGCTTAATTAATAATGTAAAAGTGGAGATAGGAAGATGGATAGAGTGGAGGGAGGAAGAGCGACGCAGAAACCTGTCTCTATACTCGAGGCGTAGAAAACCACTATGCTAATGTGTGTCTGCATGTTGTGGGAAGCTGAGAGTCGTATAACTCCAACAACCCACAGCAGTTCATTCAGGGTCTCGCAGCAGTTTAATACCGATATTCAGTTATTTTTTAAATTGCTGGACCGGAGCTTCTTACTTTAATACACGTGAGAAAATCACCAGTTCACTTGCAGGAGTCGTCACTTCGACAACAAACAAGGTTACGTTTTCACCACTGTCTGTTGTGTTGGTGTGTTGGTTGTTGGTTTTTTGTTTTTTGGGTTAGTTTGTTGGTTTAAGGAGAAGAAAGACTGTTTTTGTGCGGATCTGGACAAAGGGGTTAATCCAGGAGTTTGGATCATTTTGATATAGGACGTTTTTTATATGTATCTTCAGATTTGGGGACATCGTCATGTTGGTTTAGCTTCAAAGCTTGATTGAAGAGAGCAGCCGGTTTAATAACACCTCCAATTGGACGACAGAGTGTCAGAAAGGTGTCCTGCTGTTGCCAAAATCCATCTTTGATTGTAATTGCAGACACATTAAATCACTTTTCCACAATTACGTGCCGTCCCTTTCTCATCGCCCACCTTCTCTCTCTCTCTCTCTCTCTCTCTCTCTCTCTCTCTCTCTCTCTCTCTCTCTCTCTCTCTCCCAGCTGAAGAACAGTCTGAGAGACGACCTGTGTTTGGACCAGGGACCTGACTCCGACAACGTCCCCATCATGTATCTGTGTCATGGGATGACACCGCAGGTCAGTGGCCTCTCCGCTCTGTGCTGTTCCATCTCAACTCTTTTTTTCGGGGGATTTGGAGAAAGAAACCAACGTGGAGAAGCTTCAGTGATCTCTTCATTCTCTGCAGAACAAAAAGGCTCCTTTTAGATCAGTGTCCTAGTTTTAAACATCTATCCACAGATATTAGGTATTATAACCTCAAATATTAAAGCTGCATGATTAGATTTCAGAAAAAGGTGAAGACACGATATCGGCCTGTTACCACCGTGTTCAGCAGCATTAGCATTTGTTATATTTCCCAGGTAGTTGTGGGTTTAGTCTGTTGTGCAGTTAGATACCGGTCAGTGGTCGGTTTGTGGAAATGAACGTGTATTAAACTAAAGTTTCATTTCAAGAACTTTTTTGGGCTGGAAAAAACAATCGAGGGAGCAGAAAACCTTTTTTCTTATAATTATTATCAACCTTTATTTGATCAGATTAGTCCCGTTGGGATCAAACATTTCTTTTCTGGCCAAGACGAGAAATGAACAGACAAACAGAGAGACCTTGATCATATAAAACACACAGAAGACAAAAGATTTTACCAGAGCTTCAAACTCACAAATCTAATGTAAATCTGAAATCACAACAAATCCCCAGATGTCCACAGAACGAGACCTTGTGGCTTCCACGTCCTCCATCTTTACACTCAGTCAAACTGTGTCTCTGCACCTGTGAACCTTCCTATGCGAAGAGGAAATGACACTGTTTCGTGTTTAGTAAATGTGGTGACTCAGTAATGTGGAGCTCTGCCCGCCTTTAATTCACATGAATAAAAGTCACATTTCCACATTGAGTAAACTGCTTCATTAAAGTCCAGAAGCAGAGTAAATAACCGATATGTCACCAGGCTGTAATCATCATAATGACGCTGCTTTGTCATGTGATGTTTTGGTCTTTTTATGCCTCTGCAGCTGACGGATGTAAAAGTGACTCTGAGGCCGATGGACAGCTCCATCAGCCCACTGCACATTTAAGGTGGTGTAATTTAAGGGGCAGTAAAAGTCCACACTTATTACCTCTTTAATGGAGGAGCTGAGAAACACTTTTAACAGCGGGCTGGGGGTGTTGCTGTGCATTTCCAATGTTTACCACTTTGAAATGCTCTGGTGCGTCACAAAGAAAATCATATTCAGGATTCTGCATCGAGCTGAGTGAGGTCGCTCCGAACCGCGGCTCCTTCGTCAGGAGGGTTAATAACTGTGACCGGAGCCTGGACGTCAGAACCATGTGACTCACCCTGTGTGGGTCGTGTCCGTCACTGCAGCATCAGCTGCTGCAACAGCTGCTTAGTTGTATTAGCAAATTTTATCTCCTGCTCTGTCGTCAATTATTAAATAAAATTTCATTTATTTATTCAATTTAGAGAGAAACTTCACACTTAAATGTGTTTTTTGAGCTGTAAACTAAATTATACGACTTTTCTTTGATGAAATTCATTAAGGTTTTGATCTCTTTAATTATTTCCACATTTTAAAAAGAAAATCTACATTTACGGGTTGAGCGTGATTCATAAAGACGACCGACGCAGGTCGAACGTTTCTCTACACAAAACACAGTGAAACTTTCTGTTTTCGGTCTTTTACCCACAGATTCAGAATATTCACATTAAGAATCAGATTTGAGAGATTAGCACTGAACAAAGTGAAGCCTCTCGACCAGTTCTCCTCCTCTGAGACGCATAATTATGCTTTATTATTCATTTATTATGATACTAATGTGTTAAAGATCTGATGGTTTGGGTCTTAAAATTCATATATTAAGACGAAAGCGAGTTCGTGTGAATGAAAATGCACGAGAGATACTCTGAGCTATTAAATGCAGAGCAAATGACAATTGAACATTGGGCTCATATTTATGTATGAACTCCAGCTCACTTAAAAACAGAAAAAGAGAAATTGACTTCGAGCGAGCAGTAATTTACCCACAGTGCACTGGAACACGTCTCGAGATAACAGAGGAATTTGGGGGTTTTACCAGGATGAGTCGAGATAGGAGCAGAATATCATTACCCAGAGCGCGACTAATCACTTTATAGGCTCCAGATATTTGGGCTTATAGAATAAGAGTTGCACATGCATACATTACACGGCTCATAAAAGTTATTATCTGTACCTGCTGCAGTAATCACAGAGGGATTAGAGTGTGTTAGGACATAATGGATTATTTGTAGTCTTCTGCTCTCTCACACATTTACACATTAACGGCTGATTCCCGGCATTAGCCTAATGAAATTTCAGGCCTCGGTGACTAAACCTGCACAAACTGACACAGAGCAACGATCCACCGAACGTGCAGACTGATCTCAGACCTCCTGGTGAACGCCGGAACGATGCCGCGTGCGTTAGAGATGATGCCGCGACGTGCAGCCTTCGGAGGCCGAGCGGAAAGCAGCAGGGAACCGTTTCACAGCCGACATCAAAGTCTCACATATTCCTCTGGTCCTCAAACACGCCTTTATCGCTTTTCATTCTCCATCCTTTATTCATGCGGAGTCTCTTTTGTGATGTTATTCCCCCCAGTCTTTCCTTATTCCTCGTTCAGATCCTTTTATTCTGATGCGTCCGATCCCTCAGATTACCTCCGAGTCCCCCCCCCCCTGTTCCTGTGTGTATCCAACAGAATGGACGGATGTGGCTCTGAATGCCTGATGAACTGTTGAGCGTCAGCGATGCACAGCGTTCCGTGTTTTCCTCTTTCAGCCGCTCGCCCCCGACGAAGGGAGGGAAGCTTTATGCAGTGAAGGATGCAAATAACAAGAATAATACACTTTATTTGTTTAGTGCCGTTCAAGGCCAGACCCACAAGGTGCTTCACAAAATACGCCACAATATAAGTGCAAAGATAGAAAGAGAGAGGGGATGAAAAGAGAACATCGCACATGGTTCTGTGTGGAGTTCGTAAGTTCTCTGCAGAAAGCAAACATCACTTTGGCAGTTTCAAAATGTAATTTCCAAGCCGGTGCTAAAAACAATAATTATTCCACAGAATAAATGAGAGTTTCCAGTGGGACACGAAGCGGGAAGGAGACGTCTGATCTGTGGCTCCATGTTGCTGCAGCCTTGCTAAGAAGATTGGTTTGTGGCCGAGATCAATAGTCTGAGAATTAGACCTCGGAGGCGGTTTACAGGGACGTGACAACCTCTTATTTCTACCTTTGTGAGGACACGCTCTCAGGAGTCCGGCTTTATGAGGCTATTTGTAGTAGTAAGTTAGAGCTGACGTGTTGTTAAATATTATCGTTTAATATTGTGATATAAATCTGTGTGTGTGTGTGTGTGTGTCTACAAAACATAAAATGCCAGGATATTGAATTTGTACATTCAGGAAATCTTGTAGCACAATTTAATGTTTGTTAGAGGCTGAGGAGAAAAAACCCGTCAGGCCTTGATAAAGAGAAACCAGGAAGCAGAACACGTTTAATCAAACATTAAACTTTGAAACACACACTCTAACACTCGGGAGAGGGGGGGGGGGACTTTCCTCCAACCGTGACTTTCTCTTACTTTGGAGACTTTAGACGGTAATTTAGAATTTTCTGTAACTGGTGGTGAATTAATGATTTAAGTTATTTCACCCGGGAGTCGGTTTGATACAAAGGAAACTCAAACTAATTACCAGACTTTAAAAACTTTTGATTTGTGTTAATTCATCAGTCGCCGACTCACAAACTTCCTGTATAAACAAACGCCATCTTATAATATTAATAATAAAAGAAAAAATACGAAGCACCTTTCTGTTGTGATATGTGTGTGAATACAGCCCTGGAGAGCGGGTGTGCATGAACCAGTTTAAAGTATAAGAGTCTCTCTCCTTCACCACTATGATCCGGTACAGCTCAGTACCGACCCGCCTGGTCCCGAGATAGTCCTGCAGCTCATGTGGCACGGTGGTACAGCGTTTATCTCTGCACCACCTTGACTTTAATTCGCTTCACTGCCAGACTTTTCCAAATTCTCACCTGCTGATGGTCGACCCCCCCCCCCCCAGCTCGGAGGCTTCCTTCTGTCCACACTTGTTAATGTGAACATGTGTGAGGAGTTTATCTGACATCGCACCGTGCTAATCCTCCCATTAAAGCTTTTAAGGAGCCGTGACGGGAGGAGAGAAAACATTAAGACCTCTGTCGGGAGCCGAGCATCAATCTATCCACAGTTTAATCGCTCGTATTAGTGCACGTGCTCGTGCACGTACACAAAAAAACTGATCTCTCACTCAGCAAGTGCCCACACACTTACACACACTCGTCAGTGGTGTCGTGTGTTTAAACTCAAACGCCTTGTGGCTGGTTCCCAGCAGGAAACTGGCTCCGATCTGGAAAAGTCCTGTTCCTGCAAAACGGTCACTGTTGTCATCAGTTAGCTCCTCGCTCCCGCTCACAGAGTCAGAGCACGCCGCCGTCGCCGTGTCCGTCTGTTCTGAGCGCCGCCGCCGCTGCTACTCCTTGATCTCAACTTGCTTGTTTTGATTTCACGTCGACCTTTTTTCCTCTCATCTTTTCCCTTTTTTCACATTTTCAGTGTCGAAACTGGGCCAACGTGTGCATTCATTACCACGTCCTGGTGTTTGGGTTGTTTTTAGTTTGTTTGTTCAGGTATGCAAAATGTACTCCCTTCATATTTAGCCAGGATCCACCTGACCCTTCTCTCGCTGCTGTATCCCCTCCTCCTCTGTATAATTAGATCAGTTACAGGTGGCTTGTTTACTTCTCACATTATACATGAGAGTGTTGTTTAGGGACGCGGTAGATTTTCCAAGTGAGGTGAAGGAAAGTACACGCAATGAAAAACAAATACAGCGTGGCATTTTCAAACGTGCATTATTTAAAATGCAGGCGTGTTTTATTTTGTATAAAAGTTCTCCTCTTGAAGATAATATTCAAAACACAGTTAAAAAAAAAAAGATGGTGATAAATCAAGCAGCCATGCCGTTGGCGTTGAGGTGCCTCAGGGGTCTGTTCTTGGTCTGTTACTGTTTCACTGTTCATAACAATAATCAGCACTTTCAATGACCCAAAAATGAACTAGTTTACCGTCATACTTTCAGTTTTTTAACCTCTTGAAACCCACCTGGTTGCAGTTGGACTCTGATGAGGTAACATATATGAAATAAAGTCAATATGAACTAACTATTCCTGGTTAGAACGGCTGAAGATCAGGTTAAAGAACCTATTTTCACCTCAAGCAGACACAATTTAAAACAGCAAGCAACTAAATCAGCATTATCAACAAAGCCGGTACCAGAGATATTAAAAAGATAAGCATCATTAACCCTGTTTGTGCTGAGTCCTCTCTACTGACCCCCCCGCCTGTTGTCTCCCAGCAGAACGTGTACTACACCAGCTCCCAGCAGCTCCACCTGGGGGTCCTGAGTCCGACCATCGACGACGACGACAACAAGTGTGTGGTGGACGTGAACAGCCGGCCCCGGCTCCTGGAGTGCAGCTACGCAGCGACCAAGCACATGAAGCTCACCTGGACGCTCACTCAGGTAAAGCAGCAGAACAAGATGTCTGCCGGACCAACGCTCCGTGATTTGCTCTCTTTCTAAATAATTGAGCAGGATTTGTCTCTCTCCCCCTCGACTGTACGCTGCACCTTCTCTGGTTTGGATCAAACTTTTATTATTTCATGCGACGGGCGTTTTAAAAGCACATCCTCTGCTGTTGGATAATGAGCCTTCACACATCCTCAGCTTCTGACTTTTAACAACCCTCTGTCTCGTTTTTAATCTTCACACTTTTAATATTTTCTTAAAAATGTGACAGATAAGCGGAGGGAGTCGGATAATTAGTATAAAGATGACGTTACTGTATTCATGCCCCCGGCGGTGTGTGTGTGTCTGTGTGTGTGTGTGAGCTGTTTTTGTCCCAGACATCAGATTGTATAAGAGGCTTATTTAAATATCTTTCACACCCGTCCTCTCCCTCAGAGAACGATACCTCACCACACTCCAGCTCTCCAGTTTCCCCCGTCTTGGCTACTGGGCACACTGGCAGGGGAATCCGCTTCTAATTAGCGTTGGCCAGAGTCAGAAATCTCCCATCTAACTCGTGTCAGAAGTCAAAGAGATGAAGCCCATTAGGCCCGTCTCGTAACAAAGAAGTAAAAGTCCAGTTCCTTTGTGAGAAAGTTTGTTAGAGGAGTCAAATAAGGCCTGAGACTGAATTAAAGGCTTTTCCTCACAACGCAGAATAAATCTCAGCTGCATGAAGGATTCAAGAGGGAAGGTAGAGTTTGATCACCTTCCTCGGGTTAAACTGGATTAAAAGTGAGTGAATATTGGTGTAGGTTGCAGCTCCATGGACATGAAGCAGGAAGAATAAACAAACTGGTAGATAAAGAGTAGAAAGACGGAGTAAAGACACCGTCAGAAGGAAGGAACAGAAGAAAGAGAAAGGAGAGAATAAGAGAGAGATTCCAGGCGGAGAGACGGAGGGAGGCAGCGTCTCATGTGAAGTGTTCAGTACCAGTGAATTATTGATGAGAGGATCTTTTATTGAAGTGATGTTGGCCCTGAGGGAGCAGCCGTCAATGCAGAGGAAGAGAGACGAGGAGGACAGCTCCTATTTATTTGTACAGTTTTCTGATAAAGTTGGATTTTCTTACACAGACGTTTCTTCACTTCTTCCCAATAAAATGTTTTACTTGGTAAACGCTGGACTCATCTCCACCAGTGATTAGATTCACTTCACGACACAAGAGAAATAGACAAACTATTTATCTCACTACAACAACAACCACCACTATTTATTCATATAAATACTTTTCTAGCTGCTCTGTCAAATCTGTTATTAAGAGAGTTGGCAGGGTGCGTAGAGTCCTGTAGTATTTTAAGACCTCTGCACTGAACCACTCATAAAGATCAGTCCTGTAAATGTGCCTTCATCAATATCCACTAATTATTATTTAAGGAAAATGTGAAAGAACGGCCTGTGTTCAGGAAAGTGTTAAAAAACAGCTCCTAGATCCGCCCACTGATCGGGATCCTGATGAAATACTGATGAAATACATCATCCCCCCAATAGGTGAACCACTTCCTGTTTGTCCTTCCCTGTAGATGGAGAATACAGATGTGAGAATTTCATTTTAATTATTCTCTGATGCCTCAGTTGGGAAGGAGCAGCTTCTCTAAAGATCAAATTCAACATGAAAATCTAATCTGGTACAGACGTTGGTACATTTTGCCCGAGCTCCTCCCGCCCGGCGCTCCCATGTTCCTCTCTCCTCACACGCGGTGCTCTTACTCACCACATCCTCAGAGGTGAACGACTCGATGATTGAGCATCTGGCTGACAGATTGCCGGGCTCGCCGGCCAACCGGCCGACTGGCTGTCTGAGCGACTGATTAGTGTTCCCGCCCTAATAGCAGGGAATCGATAGTGCGGTCCAACTCTGCACTCTGCAGAATGATGGGCCGACCCGCTGCTGCATCCAGGACGAGGCGCTGGACTGATGCCAAATATTTGTCTGCGTTTGCGGACGTGGGTTCGTGCAGTGTGTTGAGGCCGCTCTCTCTCGATGGAGGGGTTGTGTGAAAATGTGTGTATTGTGGATTGATGGAGGGAAAATGTGTGTATGTGTGTTTTTATTTGCTCTTAACTCGGTCTGATCCGAGCTCCTCAGGAAAACCGAGAGGCGGCTGCAGAAACTTTAAAGTGCACTTGCAGGAAGTCGCTCTGGAGGTCACACACTTACAGAAAACCAATTGACTCTTCACTGTAGGAGGCAAAAAACCCATCCTGATTACTTTAATGGATCTACCTCTGCTGCAGCGTGTACAGTAAGAACCATCAGAGTGCTTCACTTCCTCCTGAGCCAATGGCCCATTTACAGGCGCTGAAAAATACAGGATCCGGGCTTTTTATACAGTGAAGTAAGAAAAACTGTTAAAGGTAAATTATCTAAATGTTCTCTAAACGTGTTTTAATTGAGTGTTTTCACCGTTAGGAGCTAATGAGTCAGAACAGAACAGATTTCTTTATACATCCAGCAGCTTCTCCCTGGACGTCACGTTTTCGCCTCTGTCCGTTTGTTTGTTGGTTTGAACAAATACCAGATTGGTTTCCACCAAACTTGTTTGAGGGATGAGACGTGGGCCAAGAAATAATCATTTAGAAATGAGAAGCTGCTCCTTCCCGACTGAGGCATCATAGAATCCCTGTATTCACTATAATTAAATTCTGACAAATATACAAATGTTGCAAGCAACTGCAATCATCATGAAAAAAGTACCAGAGCACAACTCAGTCGATATTCAGGGACAATAAACAGTTCATTTTAATCATTGAAACATTAATTAGAAAATGATTTATTCTGTTTCTGAGGTTGTTTCCTTCGTCTCTGAAGGATCATTTAGCTGCTGATTGGATTTTTTCACATCGTACCTGCCTCACATGAAGGTGCTTTATAAAGACATATATATATATATACGTGTGTGTGTGCGTGTTATTGTGGGAGAAGTAAAGCGTATTGATTTTAAAACAAAGCAGCCTCACCACCAGTTTGACACAAACTGCTTCAGTCACCTCATCTTCAGGGCTCGGGCTCATTAAAACATATTACTGCTCTTTCAATATTACTAAGGACCTAGTTTAGGTGTCAGCCTGTTAGAGAGACACACACACACACACACACACACACACACATCCGGTGAATAATAAACATCGAACATTGAATTCCAAGCAGGACAAAGATCGATAACAGGGGAACAGGATTCAGATGAAGTGGCTTCTTTGTAATTACGTCCACCAGGAGGTGATGTTTTCATCTGCATGTGTTGTTTGTTTCTTAGCAGGATTATGGAAAAACGAATCAACACATCTCCATGACGTTTTGTGGGGGGGTAAGAAATGACCCAAGGAAGAACCAATAAAAAACTTTGTGTGGATCCAGGATTCACTTTCTTTAACATTATTCAGGGATTCATTCACAGATCCGATGAAAACAATCCGACATGTTAAGAGGAGGTTCGTCTCACTTTAGCTATCAGCTACAGTGCCCCCCCCCCCCCCCTTGAGGTGGTACTGCTTCAGAGTACGAACAGAAGCTTCCGTCCGTTTCCTGATACAAATCTAACGTTGTCCATAAATGAGCCTTGAGGCGTTCATGTCTGTGTCACCCATGGTTCCCTCTTCTCCTTCAGGGCGGCTCCATCCAGAACAGCGAGTCTCAGCGCTGTCTGGAGCTGGTGGAGAGCAAACAGTCGGAGTTCGGCTTCCAGCTCGCCATCCAGGACTGCGGCGCTCAGAAATGGACCATCACGAACATACTGACCGTCCTGCCGCAGTGAGCGCAGGGGACGCCACGCGGCTGCAGGGACGCCTCCGATGTGATGGACGTTCAAGAGGGAGAACTCACCGGCTTCAAACCAAAAAAACTAACTGACCCCGATCTGAGATGGATCTTCAAGGAGTTCTGGTTCACGAGTCCAGTTAGAGACGGACGGTCATGATTTGCTTCAATCAGACGCAGAACATCAGTGAGTCAATAACCGTTTTATACCAGTGACCTGAGAGTCTCTGGTTCCAGGGGACAGGAGCCGGCCTGTGGGGTCTTTTCGGCCCCTGTCTGAAACGTGGGGGGGGGGGGGGGGGGGGGGGGGGCAGTCTCATCGCACAATCACCAAAACAAATTGAGCGAGTGTGGTTTTAATATCTTAGTGTTGAGCGGGAGAAACGCACGGTTCCAGATAAGTCTAACAACTTTACGATCCAAACTCTCCGACAGGTTTTTCAGTTTCAGCGTCGAGGAGGAGGAGGAGGAGGAGGAGGAGGAGGAGGTAGATTCTCCTCAGGATGGAGGATTTTCCCTCTGACGCTGACATATCTGTGGGTTCAGAGACGGAGCAGGAGGCGGTCGACTTCCTGTTCGCTCGTACAACACCAGCACATAACACTGATGTGGCTGATGCAGCAGCAATAATGATGATAGAACTTAATCGAACCTGAGCAGCAGAGTGAACGTGATTTTAGATTTTAGTCCAAACTCCCAAAGATATTATGTAACAAATTTAAATTATAACGTCTAAAAACAAATAGGCCGATGTTATATATTTTGTTGATTTGGGTTCTTTATCCAAAATGTTTCTGACAACGTTCAAACCCAGAGAAATCCCCAGTTTTACTCGAGGTAACAGGACGTTTGTGTTTTAACTTCTTTACTTGTGTCTCTGTTGTTCAAGTTTGACAAAGGAGAAACTAACTGTTAACCAGTTAGCCTGTTAACCAGTTAGCCAGTTAACCAGTTAGCCAGTTAACCAGTTAGCCAGTTAACCAGTTAGCCAGTCGGCTGTTTGTGTTGGTAACTCATGATTTATACAAATTATCTGTCGCCGTTTGCTACGTTACGTGAATGAATGTTTAATACATGAGCTCTTCGTCAGGTAGATTTTCATCAGCAATGGTCCTGAAGACAATAACTCCCATAATTCCACGCTGCTTTACGATGTCTGTGAATTGTTTGGACTGAGAGACCCCTTGTGGCCAAACTTATATATATCATATGCTTCAATGAAAGATTATGAATCAGTCCCAAACCAAACTTTCTGGTTATTTATAGAAATGTTGTGTGTATTTACCAAACTCATTTTCAACGAGTACTGTTTCATGTTGTACGTGTACAATCATCCTCTCTATGGAATTATGAAATGAAACCCCGTTAATTACCTGAATTAATAGTTCAGGGTCGCAAGAGAATAATTTCTTGTGGTCGCCAGATGGTCGTAAAGAAATAACTTTCATAAACCTCAAGGAAACAATGAATCTTAGTGAGAAACTCTGTGTGTCAACATAGATTCAGTCTATTTACAGGAACATGCATCAGCTCATCTTAATCTTTGTTTACTTGAGTTTTACAGCCGAGCTCCACTCGTATCACAACTGACAGAAACACGGACCAAACTTACTCAATAAATCAAATGATCCTTGAAGCATCACAATGAATCTCCTGCTGCTTTGCTCAGCGAGTGAAACTTTTCAAGGCTTCACCCCAGACTCCAAATTTTCTGAATCATTTTGATGTTGAGGACAGAACCAGTTTGAGATCAGATTTCCCAGAAACCCTCTCACTTCAGGAGGATGTGCAGGTTCGGCCCGTTTCTCCCCAGTTCTCTGAAAGACTCTTATATCATTCGACCTCTGGTACTTAACCCAGTGGTGGTGGCAGCCCACACAGCTGCGATACAGTGGAGCCTCTTCTGTGAGCCGGCCTTTACAAAGGATTCTGGGAAATGCAGCACATCACCAGTGAACTGTGCTGCATGAATGTGCCGAATATGATGAGAAGCATAAAAGGAATTGATTGAGCAGATGGACGTTATATCATCGTGACAGATGGATGGTATCTGGCAGCGGAGGACTGTGTGTGTGTGTGTGTGTGTGTGTGTGTGTGTGTGTGTGTGTGTGTGTGTGAGCCCTATTTGTTTCCTCTGAATCGTGGGTATTCGCCAGGTAGTGATTTAAATAATTGCAAATAATAGTCAGCAGGTAATAAAGTGGAATTTCTGGATAAATATCAAATCTACAGTGAATCATGGGAATAATTCAAACATCCACGCTAACGGAGAATAAGAGCCCGACCGATCTGGACCTTTGAATCTAACCGATATTAAGTAGTTGAATATTTACGATACTAATATATCGGCTGATTCATATATTTAAAAACATTGTTATCAAACCTGTCTGAGCTGTGTTTAAGTTTATTTATATTTACATTATTGTTTTTACTTTTAAGCATGTTCCCCTTTCAGGTGTCGGGGGGGCGGGGGGGGGGGGTACAACGGCAGATGAATTGAATCTTCTACATTTCGTCTGATGTTTATTTTGCTTTAAATTGGATTTACTTTTGGGATGTTTTGTGTCCATGCAGTGAAACAACAGGACATTGATATACGGGACAAACCCGTGGACACAATCAGTGTAACTTGATCTCTTGTCCTCATTAAATTAATCCCAGGATTAAGTAATCACTCAATAACAGACATGTAAGTGCGTGTTACAGAATTTAATATTTCCCCTTAACACTGAACACATAATGGGACCGTTTTTGGTTATAAAAATGTATTTTGTTCATGAAATCCTTGTAAAAAAATACACGTGGATTTGTCAAGGTTCAACGATTCTTATCACACAAATGATTTCACGAGGCACAAATATCCAGTAACTGAAGTTTGTACTTGAACGTGTGTGGATGTGAATCTAACTTCTGCCGATTCGACAGTTGAGTTATTTGCTCCACGTTTGCAGATCTAAGCTTTATTCGATAGATCTGCTGTGAAATCAATTTCCCGCTTATTCAAAACCCCGTCAACAATCTCCATCAATAATTCAGAGCAGGATGAATCTATTCATTATTAATCTGACTGTAATGTTTTCAACACGTACTCAGACGGAGGCGGCGGTTCCACAGTGATGATGAAGCAGGGATTTGAACGTGTGTCTTCTATCGGCTACTGTGTAGCATCGAACCTTCTGTTGCTCCTCTGTTCTCTTTGTGGCTCAGGTTTCTAGATCCTGACGTTTTAAAAGTATCTCAATTGTTGGGAAGCTGTTAATATATCGAGTCATGAAAATGTCTGAAATATTTTATGAGTGTATTTAAACTGGATATTTATAAGTACGGACAATAAAAACCCATAAAGGACGAAACTTTCCTCTGTGACTGTTTATTTCTCCCAGAGTGTAAATAAAGATGGACGACGTGAGTGCTGGACGTTGTATAAACTGTCTGTGTTGTAGAGTGAAGTCAGAAAACTTTCAGATAAATGAAGCCAAAAGATGAGTTTTCATTAATACTGTTCACGTGTGTGGTTCATATATAAGTTTGAATGATTTACTGAACTGCTTCAACACTTGAGACCCAAATTCAGAACTGTTTTTATATTAAAGCTCATTTATTCAGCTCAATATAAAGCAACATAATCAACGTTGTGCTGAAAAGAGGAAGTGATTCTATAAATATTGAATTTCTTTGGCAGTTTGATTTGGTGAAATGAAAAATAATCAGATTATCAAAATGACCTGACGGGACAGATATTGTTGTTTAATTGAATTTATTATAATATGACATGTTATTGACATTAGAGGGCGTGGTCTGCACGCTGTGGTCACGTAGCTCCGCTCACGCTCACTGCTCGTGAGACTTCCTCACGATGGAACGTGTCATGTGACCAAACTGGACGCTGCACTTCTTTGGGACCTGAACGAGTCACAGACAGACGGAGACAGATTTGTGGAATCATTAGATGGACGAACCTCTGGGGGGAGAGACTCCAGAGCAACGGGGGGAGAATAATAAAGCAGCTTTGTCCTTGTGGTGCAGCTGATCCAGGGTCAGATGTGTGGGCCTGTGCAGCCTCACGGCCTCTGAGGACAACTATCACCTCCAGGCTCCATCTCACTCTCTCATTAGCCCACTGCATAGCTGGAAGCTCCTTCACTGTGTCATTATCCTCTCTGCTGGCCCTCCCCCCTCTTCCTCTCACACCCCCCCCCCCCCCACCTCCCCTCCTCTCCTTTTAATAGAGGGGATGCATCTCCACAGATTCTCAGATCCATCTTTTAGCACGCTGCCTTCCGAGTGTGGCGTGAGCACCAAACAGCTTTTTACACTTTGTCTCTGTGAGCAATAAAGCTCCTGTACACATGAGCTCATCATAAAAGCCGAACCGCTGCGCCTGCAGTATATTGTTGGGGTGAGTTATCGTGAACAGCTCGTAAACAAGTCTCCGAGCTTCTCGTAACGTCGGAGTCATTGTAAAACCTCACACACACACACACACACATCTGCAGCTCTAAACAGCGGCGGAGGGATTAAAAGCCGGCGAGGCCTTGGAGGCAGCAGTAACGACCAAGTGTCAACCTTCGCTCACACCTCATTGGCTCACGCTTCTGCTGAGTAACCACTGAGGCTTAATTGAAGGGTACACGTCGTTAACACTGTTGCCAGGTGACCGCGGAGGCCTAATTGAAGGGCAACGCTTCATTGGATCTGTGCCTGTCCGTCAATCAGCTGCATTAATGAGAGCGCAGCTTTTTTTTATCTATTTCTTTGGCAGCGGAGGAGGAAAGGGAGGAGGAGGTAAAAACGGGAGGAAGATCTGGGGTGAGGAAAGAGGGAGGAAAGGGCAAGAGAGAGGAGGATGGTGGGTGAATGGGAGACGAGAGGCAGGAGGAGAAGGAAGTCCTGGGGGAGGTGATTATCAGATTCAGCCGCAAATGCAACATCAGCAATATTCCAGCATGGAAATGAAAAGGCTCCTGACTGGGAAGAGGAAAACTGAAAAGGCCTAATCTCCTGTTTCTAATTGGATGAGACCGGAAACAACATTGAATTCTCATGTGATGTTCACTTTCACCCAAGGATTCTCATTTCCAGTTCCTCAGGCCGAATGGGGGGAACTTAAAAATCAACACGCTATCATTTCTTATTTTAATACGACATCAATTCTGTAAAATACAGACTTTAACTTCACAACAGCTGTTAGCAGAGACTCCATGTTGAGTTCCTCTCAGGTAGCTGAGGCTGATGATGGAGGTTTTCTTCAACGTCATCGTTTCCAAACAACGACTGTTTCTGCTCGTCCAGACTGAAACGTTTTCAAACTAAAACAGGAGCAGCAGCGTAGAAGATAATCTGGAGTTTATTCCTGTTCATTTAATGAGTTAAAATACCGGCTCATACTTTGTTAATACGGAGGAAATGAGGAATCATTTGCCATCACAGTAGAGTGTGTGTGTGGGTCTGTGGTAATGAGACACCTGGGTGGAAACGTTCTGCTGTGCAGTGGAAGTCTGCATGAAGCTGCGCAGACTTGACAGATTCACTCCACCGGTATGAAACACACAGGATTCCTCCCGCTCACCGTGACAGTTGCCTGGGGGGGGGGGGGGGGCTCGGCTATGAAAGCTCTGTCGAGTCTGTCACTTCTCCCGACTCCTGCATGAAGACGTCACATCGACACGAGCCCGCGGTGCAAACCTGAAAAACACAGCCTGAGGCGCTGGAGGGAGGCATCGCCCAGAAGTCTGGTATCCGTGCACAGGCGAGCGGCTCAGGAGAAGGTCAGCAGAGGTGTGGGATTGATGACAACTCTGTCAAATAGGAGTGTGAGGAGTGGGTTTGATGAGGAGTGTCAGAGGAAACCAAGATGCTGCTGCTGCCGTCCGAGCTTCTCCTCCCACAGTTTACACAGAGCCATGAAAAGAAGCTGCTGTGAATTGTGCATCTCCCAGGATCTTATATCACGGGTGGAAAATAGAATTCAGGGAACAATCTCTGAAGCTGGGACACGGGGCCTTGAGCACATAAAGGTCTGATGCACATTTTAAAGCTGCATCGCTGGTGAAGTGCTGAAGAGCATTTGTGTTGAGGGTCAACACAGATGGGGTTAGAAGGGTTTGACATAAATAAACATTCATTGGCGTCCCAATTGGAAAGTCTTAGTTCAGGAGTTGTTTCCTCCCACTGTGCAGAAATGAAGCCAAAATCCGGCGGCTGCCATCTTGCACTGACGTGATTTAGAGCCACAGTTTGAGCTGTAGTGGTCGTTTACTGGAGATGATCATCATAACTAAACCATCTATGAGAAAACATGACATGTACTTTGGTCCGATCCACTAACATGGAGGAGGCAGCTGTCACTCACACTGCTCTGCACTTCTTGTCCAGTTTTGGTTTCAGTCATGAAGGAATCAGCCTGAACTCACGTCTACACTTTTCCTACAGAGACACAGATAATGTTTCACTGTGAAGCTTCATCGACTCTTCAAGAGGAGCATTTCATTCGCTCTGAACATCTGGACGCTGGCTGGTCGAACACGTCCAGATGTTCCTCTGACATAAATCAAACAGCCAGGGACATTTCTCAGTGTTTAGCGTTGTTCTATATCCACGATAATAAAAAGCAGATTGTTTGTGTCTGGATTTAATTTGTTCTCTTTTAGTTTAAAGCTGTCGACTTTAGTTTCCTCTTTAATTTGCAGGTCTTGTACTCGAGCAGCAGGATACGTTGGAGCGAGACACATTTTTAAAACAAGTGGGGCCCTGCCAAGAAAGTCTCAGAGCAATATCTTCAGCCGCACGGACGCTGGAAAGCTCTGCTAGTATTTAATATTATATCGATATAACCTGCAGGGAAATCATGTTCAAACAGCGACTCACAACTTCACTACTTGTACCTCCGGTCGTTTCCTCCACTTTATACTAATCATTTTGTACGTGGGATTTATTTAGTTATTAATAACTTGTTTTTCATAGGATGCAGGTCAGGGCCGGGTCAGGGCCGGGTCAGAGCGCTGCAGGAGGACGTGCGGCGCTCGCTCAGTCAGGTGAGCTGTCGGCCGCCCTTATATTCCAGCTTTAAAAGGAATAATAGAAGTTGAACAAGCAGTTGCTTCTGAGGTGAACACTGTGGAAACCACGTGCACAGACTGGTTCAGAAGGTCGGAGCGGTCGAACCCAGGCAGACAAATCATCTCACAGTTTTCTACAAGAACTGTCCAGGTTTGTAAAACGTCAAAAAAGTTTTGTCCTGAGATGAAAAATCCAATTTGGGACGGACTTGTGCTCAGAGGACAGAGACTGAAGGTGACGGCGGCTCAGAGAAGAGGCCTTGAAGCTTATCTCCAGGACGACTGAGCTGTCGTGGAGGATTCTCATCTTTCAGAAGATGGATGAGGATTTCAAAGCTCCAACAGGAGCTGAGCTGGACGTTTCTCATCGTGGAAAATCACAGCAGAGCTTCTCAAACACCTCTGGACTGAAAGTAAAGATGTGATCGAATAAAGAGGTTCAACACTGAAACTAATCCTGACACCACTGATCACGTGGCTGCACATGTTTTCTAATCCTGTCTTTTCTAGTTCTATAACTGTGGATGATGACTTTGCTCAGTCTCCTCGACATCAGATCAGCAGAATCAATGCCTCAGTTTATAAAGTGGTTTAAAACTCACTTGTGTGTGTGTGTGTGTGTGTGTGTGTGTTTTACAAAGTGAACTCTACTTTGTCGTCCCACTTACACCAGAAGTGAAGCAACACAACTGGAGGCCTGTTCCTCTTCTGTACATGTTTATGTCGATGGAGTCGAGGTTCACTGAGGTAACAGAGGAAACCTGGTCCACATTTATCAAAGCGAGACGTATTCATAACTCGATTAGTCTCAGATACACTGGATTATAATTCATGTTTTATTTCATTATTTCTCCACGACCCTTTTAGTTCAACACCCTGTTTTGGCTTTGAACAAACTTTTTAGATGTTGTTCAAATGATATAAAGAGTGTGTTTCTATTTATCATATAGCTGCAGAATTGCTTGAAATATTTAAAATATATAAATATGTACATTGAAACTTTCAAGGTTATGACACATTGGATAAATGTAAAATCAATACAAGTTTAATTCATCTTTTCTCATAACGATTTAGATAAATAGAAAGATAGAAAGATAAAGAGAGTGAGAGAAATATATAAATAGATAGAGATATAAATAATGATAATTATGGTTATAATAATAATCATCATCATCATCATCATCATATTCTGGTCAGATCACACAATTAGCTCAAGCTGAGCAGTACAATACTGCCACCTTGTGGACAAATGTGGGAACTGAAGAAGCAATCAATCTCTATGAATTATCAATTACTATAATTGTTTATATATATGTATATATATATATACATATATATGATGGCGTGGACTGTAGTACGTGATTAGAGGCCGTGGCCTCGCGTGGCGTTGCGTTTAGTTCAGTACAACACTACCATCTGGTGGATAAATGCGGAAACTGAAGAAACAGTCTGTCTCTAACAATTACTATAATAACAATGATTTATAACAATAATATATACATTCGTACATATAACATATTTAAATAATATTTTTGATTAAAGGAATTAAAACTAATATGTTTAAGGAGCGTTGCTAAAGAAGTGAATGAAGCGGAACCTTTGGAGGAGTTTCCGGTTTACAGGAAGTAGAGGACCCTCTGTGCGGTTACACCGGCTCAGTCGCTTCCAGGTTCCGGTCATGTTTCCTCAGGTTCTGTGGAAACTTGTGTTACAGTCAGTTGTTGTTGGTCGCTGTGTGACACGCGCCGCTGTTACACACACACGGACACACACTCCGGCTCTGCTCGTCCGCTGCTTCACAGACCGGAAGGAACAAGTCGGCCCGAAGGTCGACGAAGCTCTGCTGCAAGTCCTCGTCTGTCCCCTGTCCAAGAAACCGCTGAGGTGAGACACACAAAGACACACAACATCTGTCCCCTGTCCAAGAAACAGCTGAGGTGAGACACACACACAAACAACATCTGTCCCCTGTCCAAGAAACAGCTGAGGTGAGACACACACACACACACACAAAGACAAAGACACACAACATGTGTCCCATGGTCACATGGGACACATCTACTTCCTGGAGGGGAACAGTCAGGTGTTAACTTGAGCTTTCGCTTTCTATTCTTTCAGGACATCTTATGAAGACATCTTCATATCCAGGACATCCAGGGACTATGTCGAATAACAAAGCTCCTCTTGTGTCTCCAGATATGATGCTGAGACCAACGAGCTGATCAATGAGGAGCTTGGCATCGCGTATCCCATCCTGGACGGTATCCCCAACATGATCCCCACGGAGGCCAGACTCCTTCAGAAAGACGTCTCGACCGCCGAGTAGAAGTCGTCCTGGACACTTGTGTCACTGTGTCGCCTGCTGCCTGAAAGCTTGTGTTTCACCTCACTGATATTGAATCAACCCCACAGTGTCGTACAAACCCGTCTGTGAGCATGTTCTCTCTGTCCATGATGGTGGGACTGGTCCCCATCGTGTCCCTCTTCGGTTTGTTCTACTCGGCCGCGGTGGACGAGAACTTCCCTCAGGGCTGCACCAGCAGCAGCAGCCTGTGTTTCTACAGCCTGCTGCTGCCCGTCACCATCCCCGTCTACGTCTTCTTCCACCTCTGGAGCTGGATCGGCATCAAGCTCTTCAGACACAACTAGGCTCCACCTTGTACTTAAAGCAGAAATGGAATAACCAGCAATAATATATACAAAGTAATGTTTAGTGGTGGTGATCAGACAGAATCACTGCTGGATCACGTGTTGCAGAAATAAATGATTCATGTTATTTGTGTGTGTTAATAGATGATGTGTGTGCTGCTCGGGAGGTGAATAAAGAAAACAGGTAGAACATGAAACAACTTCCTGTTCAATAAATCCACTTTAATTGATAAAAGGTTTTTCATACAGAACAACAGACGAAGCTGCTATTTAAAGAAGGAACTGACACAAACCTGTAGAAAACAACACGCTGCAACAACTTTACAGAAACATCGAACCTGACAATTCCAACGTCCAAACACACAAACTACATAATGTCTCTACTGGTCAGTTGGCAGTTTATTAGGAACACGTGAACTGATGAAGTGTAAAACAACAGTCTGGTTAGAGGATGTAGTTTATATTGAATTATAAAGAGAGACATTCTGTTACTTCATTGGTATAAGTGGGGCGGAGGAAATAATACGTTAAAATCAATAAGAGCCACAAACTGCAGCTTCTGAAACGACCGTTAACTTCTCTCTCAAAGACCGACGAAGGAGCCGCTTTCAGAAAGATGAATTTCATTCCTCTGCTTCATCTCCGTCCGTCCTCGTGACCTCAGTGACGCTTCCTGCTTTTCATCTCCCTGCCCTGAGCGAGTTTCATCAGCGGAGACTCGGGTCTGTGGGAGCGTCCGTCTCCCTTCGTTTTGAAGAAGAACGACTCGTTGAGTCTCATCTGGACGGCTCGGACCTGGAGTCACAAAAAAAAAACACTCGTTACGGAGACTTACACCGAAACCAGAGATTAAAAACTGACGAATAGAAAACATTGAATCGAACCTTTCTGTCATTGTGCACGTCGCAGAAAAAGACCATGTGTCCAGGAAACACTGTAGATGTGTCGTCTCACCTGGGTCATGTCCAGCTTCCCGGTGGCTTCGTTGTCTTCGCTGGAGGTTGTCGTGTCTGTGGACTTGGGATCAGACTCCGACTGGGGGCTTGGAGTCGCTTTGGCTTTCCTCTGCGTGCCGACAGAACAACGCCGCCGACCTGAAGGCTCCTTCTTCATGTCGGAGGAACGGGACGGAGCCCGGCCGGCGTCCTCCTCACCGTTAATGCTCATCTTGTCTGGTGGAGAGGACGTTTTCTCCTCATCATGTTTCATGTCGACCCCTGACAAACCCCACCCGGGCTGGTTCCTCGCCCTCTGCGGGAGACTCAGGTCCAGAGGCTTTAGATCCTCAAAACAAACGTCCCCTGGACTTTTCAGGCAGAAGTTGAGGAAGGAGGAAAGTTCTGCGGTGAAGAAGTTTTCCGTCTGTGTGGAGGTGTTTGATTTTTGGGGAAGCAGGGAAGGCTCGGGGGTGTTGAGAGGACAGGAGGGAGACGGTTGACCTGAACTACAGGAGTGTGTCTTTGTTTTGGACTTCAGCACGAGCGGATCATCCAGAAAAGGATTCACTCCCCGGATCTTCTTCACGTGTCTGGGTCTGTACGCTTTCTTCTCCCTGGTGAGGTTTGTGTTCAACTCCGTCTGAAGAGGTTCCTTCTTGGATATTTGCTTCGTCAGGTACAACCCTTCCTCCTCTTCTTCCTCTTCCTCTCTGAGCAGTGGGTGTACTAACACTGGTGTCGCTTTGGGACGCTGATGAGAACAAGACTTGTGCAGACGCGTGTTCGATCCCTGAGGAGACGGGTGCAGCCTCCTCTCTGGAGGCTGCGTCGGAGTGTTGCCACAGGCTTCGCCGCTGGATGATTCCACGGGAGACGTCCTGAACGTCTTCTGCGTGATGAACAGGTCCTGGCTGTTTATATCGTCGCTGGTGCACTGGGAGTCGTTGTCGTGCGGTCGGCTCGGCCCTGTCACCTGCGAACAGCCTCCACCTGCGTCTCCTCTCTGCGGGACGATGCTCTCTTTGGGCGACGAGGAGGCACATTTAGGACGTTTGATGGCGATGGGGCCTGGAGATAAAGCAAACGCCACCTTCTTCTTTCTTTTGGTTTTCTTTTTGGAGTCTTCAGTCACGTTCTCGGTGCTGCGGCGATGCAGTGACTCAGGTTCTGGTTCTGCACAAGCGAAACCCTGCGTGAACACGAACCTGTCATCAAACGCCACGGACGATTTCTGTTTCTTTCCCTTCTTCTCTTTCTTCTTTTCCTTCCTCTCCCCCGTTGCCTCTTTGAGTCCAGGGTTCCTCTTCTTCGTCTTCTTCTTCTTCTTCTTCTTTGAGCTCTCGTCTGTTTTTCCGGTGGCGTTCTTCAGTTTGACACATTTCTTGTCCTTCTGCGAGTTCCTCTTTCTTTTCCTCTTCACAGGTGAAATCCACGACTCCCAGAAGTCTCTGTTCTCACAGTCACTCATCATCTGTTCAGAAGAGAAACGACAAGTGAAGACAAGTGAAGACAAGTGAAGACAAGTGAAGACAAGTGAAGACAATATCAGACGACTGAACACAGATCAGGTCTTTGTCTTCATGCTGATTCTAAGTTTATTATCACAATATTACAGTAAACTACTGTGAATAGGGAGTCAAACATTCCTGATGATGATATATCACCCAACATAGTTCATTTATGAGTTTTTTAAATAGGTAATGATTCCTAAGATGTCGATATCAGGACGACAGGTTAGTGACCTGAGACAAAGACCTGATGTCAGAGGAGATATTCACTCTGAATGTTATTCTCTTATCAGGTGAAGGTTCAATCCTTCATTTACTCCGACTTAGTCACATCTGGACTAACGAGTGTAAACTTTATATAGACACCCAGATGATTCGTGAAGACCCTGTAGCTGCAGAGATTTAGGATGCTCTGCATTCTGGGCCTGAGGGCTGAGCTTGTATCTACTGGTATCTACTGGTACTGACTGGAGATCTGTGATGGAGCAGCCTCACACAGACAGACACAGGTCAGGATGAAGTGATTTCACGTGAGAGCTGCTGTAACGTCCCCTGATCAGCAGAACGACAGGTGAGTGAACTTCAGGCTGAACTCTGTGTTTCTCAGCCGATTCCTCAGATCTGAGATGAAAAGTCTGAACCAAAGGAAACAAGGTCCATCCAGAGAAGTCACTTGGTGACGTCACGTGTGGACAGGATTTAGCTTCAGTTATATTGAACTTTTTAAATAACTCTTTCCCCACATGACATGAGAGCTGAGGAGCTGCAGGTCCGGTCTCATGTTCACTGGTTCTGGATCAGCTCTTGAGTTTAAAGACATGATGAACCTGATTCTAACTTTCTGACCTGTTCACCTTTTAAAATACTACAAGTGTCCCTGAGTCCCAGTGTGTCCCTGCAGCGGGTCGAAGTACAGGCCGGAGGAGACACAGTATTAATACACAGAGAAAAGTGAGAAATGGTTTTTACCTCAAAGTCGATCCAGCGACATGGAAACTTCAAAGAGACCGACTCTGCCGCCCAGACCTCACGGTGCGTTCAGGAGCTTCTGGGAAAACCACCTTTCACTTCTCCACGGACAAGAGACTATGTGTGAGAGTTGTTATTTCACATTTATTATTATCATATATTATATTGTATTATTATAAAACTCAAAGGTCATTTTCCGTGATCCAAATCAAAACTTTTTTTTAGTGACGAATGGTTCCAAAACATCGAGTGCATGTTTCAGAAACTCACCACTAGATGTCTCTAGCTTGTTATCTGCTCTGTGATCAAAATCCTTTGAAATTGTATCTTATCTTATCTCATATTAACTTAATAACACACATTTAAAAATCACATTCAAATGGACAAAACTTGCAAAACGCAAATTAATTAAATGTATTTATCATTGTGACAGAATGTGTCACAAACACAAGACTTGATGTGACTTGTAGGTTTCTACCTCACCGTCTGTTTCCTTCCTCGTTTGACGCTTCAGCTCATTTATTTTGTGTTAAATTGTTTTGTTTTCAACGTCTAATATTCAGCTGCAGCACGAAGCTCGTGTGAAATCCACTAAACCAACTGTCACTGTCGTCTGAGACGCTCGGACTCAGGAGTGTTTTCTCTCCCCAGTCGCCAAAGTGCTGCTCGACTGTCGGGTTTTCTCTATAAATCATAAGCTCCTGACCTTATTATGTTATGAATTGACGTTTTTTATTTGAGTTCATTCATCTTTTTGCCTTGGATGTTTGTGAAGCACTTTGTAGCCTTGTTTAGATAAGAGCTATACAAATAAAGTTATTATTATTATTATTAATTGATCACTTAGGTTTCAGGCTGAATGTTCAGAAAGATGTGGAATGAATTAAACTTTATCATTTAAAAAAAGCCTTGAATCTATTTAGAGAAGCATGAAGGCCGGTGGCCACAATACATAAAAAGATCTAACGTACTCTCCTGTTGAAAAGCTGCCTCCTACAGTTGGAGCTCAGTTTATGAACGTTATTATGAGTGAGACTGTTTCTGTCCTGCAGCTTTAAATGGCCGTAACATCTGTGGGGGGGGGGGGGGGGGGGGATAAACCTTTCTCAACATGTGTTATATGTCCAGTTATTGTTTCAGCAGCTCAGTTTAGTGGTGGGTGCGAGGACCTGAATGTCTCATGACGATCTCACATCTTTATTGTATATTTTATTATCTCTCAAAATTATTTTCATGTCGGACTAGAATTCAGGTTCCTTTAAACCTTTGTCTTAATCATCCCTCCCCTCAAGTTCCAAGCGTGTAGAAGAATCCATGGTGACCTCAAGGTGACGCTCCTCTCTGAGCCTGGGTTGGATCTGTCCTTTCTACTGGCTGGAGAAACACTGCTTTATGGTCTATTTGGCTCTAAGTGGTTCATAATTTAAAAAATAAAAATCATGGTGTAGTGACAAGGACTTAAAACTCGAGATCGAGACATAACCTCCTTTGGAAAGTGATTAATGACGTTATATAGTGAGAAGTAGAGTCCTTTTCTCATAGACTCCAATAGAAGCGACCAGTGGAGTCGCCCCCTGCTGGTCGTTTGAGAGAATAATGATTTCAGGCACATACTGTATATATTGGCTTCACTTTCCAAACTGAAGTCTTTGTGTCACATTCAGAAGTGGACAGACTAGTGATTGATCGATTGATCGATTGATTGATTGATTGATTGATTGATTGATTGATTTTGTGGATTTGATGAAGAGACGCAAACAGAGCAAAGTGGACTAATATCCAGAGGACTATTCTTTTTTTTGATCTGTTAAATGAGAGAAATGTGTTCAGCCCTCAGCTGAGTGAAGTGGGTTCAGGCTGCAGTAATGTGGGGGTGTCTGGTGGCAGTGAGGTGACTTAAAGGAGGCAGGACGGCACATCTCAGTTCTGGGAAACGGACGCCGGCCGACACGAGTAATGATCATGAGCTCACGCTGAGGTTGAACCTGCACAGTTAACCTTGTCAATCACGCTGAGCCGCAAGGTGCATGCGACTCATTGACTTATCTCTTACATGTGATCAGTTCAATTGTTAGAGTCGCTCTTTTAGTTTATACTAAATATTATAAAACTAACTCAGATTCTGTTCTAATCAAAAACAGCCTCAAAACATGTTATTTCATTTTCAGTGTCGAGAGTTGGTCTTTTTTAACAATAATATAACAATAAAAGCAGGAATAATGATTATTTTAATTTGACCAAATGAACTAAAGAAGGTTATGTTTTCACCCCTGTCCGTTAGTTTGTTAGTTTGTTAGTTTGCTTGTTTGCAAGATTACACAAAACTGCCAAATAGATTTCCACAAAAGTTAAAGGAAGGACGGGACATGTGCCAAGAAAGAAGTCATGAAACGTGGCGTGGATACGGCTCAGGGGCTGATCCAGTCTTTTTTTTAAATACCCAACCAGATCCTTTCTCTTTTTTTAATCAGTGTCTGTATAAATCCACTTCTTAATCACAACATCTGTATTGATCTGAACTCTTGTTTTCTCCAAACCGTCTTGTGAGCGACCTGAGACACGAAGCATCTGTGTGATGTTATTTATCTTCTCTGTCAGAAGTCTCAGGACATGCCGTCACCCTCTGTAAAAAGTCAGCGCCTGGTCTGAAATAGACGCCTTTGCCTTATTTACTCCCCCTGCGACTATTCCTGAGTCTGTGGGAGCAGCTTGTCTTACTGATGCACCTGACTCGCTGTAGTGATGTTTACAGCTCCACTTAGATCAGAGGCTCTGGATGTGAACGGGAACAGGAGTATTTCTGTACCTGTGACTGTCACATTATGATGTTGAAGTGGGACTTCCACTCTCTTACCTTGTTATATTCCCACGCGCCTTGTTGCCTCTGCATGCCGCACATTGAGGCAGCGTGAGGTAATGAGGATGACAAACTTTAGGACCCTGAGCTGAGGTCAGAGGTCGACGTGTTCAGCGGGTGTCATCTAAACAGGCCGTGGCCACCATAGTCTGTTTTAGTATCCCGGGGAAGGGAGTGGAGGTCAGTGTCTCTGAAGGGCCGCAGCGATCGCCATAAATCTTGTGAGGCTGGTATGTAAACAGCTTGAATCACTGAGCACTCGAGCCATTTGTTTGTGCATCAACAGGTGCAGCGGGTGACGTCAGGCGAGGATCCATCCTGGTGTTTGATCACTAGATGCCTCGATGTCGGGGGGGGGGGACTCTGACGGCTCATTCACGTCTGCTAATCGCTTCAATGAAACACCTCACAAGTAGAAACTTTAAGAACTGAAGAAGAATTTTGTATATTTCCCTTTTCTACTGATGCTGTCATGCTCGTCTTCCCTCTGGAGCAGAAGGAGCCCATGAGGCTGATGATCTGGACCCGATCGCCACGGCACAGTTCACACTGGAGATTTAAAGCTTTTACATTTCTGCACTTGGCTCAGACGGTGTCGTCATCGTGAGAAACATCTCCTCTATGTTTTTAGAATCTGATCTGGAATCTTTCTCACCGCAGGTTGAGCTGCTTGGTACGAACTCAGCCTTTGTGTCATGACATAGACATTCCCAGCTCCTGTTACGTTTGGAAAACTCATACCTTCGTGATTACCTAATGTGTGTGTGTGTGTGTGTGTGTGTGTGTGTGTGTGTGTGTGTGTGTGTGTATGTGTGTGTGTGTATGACCATACTAGCAGGAGGAGGTTTCTCTGCAGTGTGTGGTGCTGTGGACCGATCACCCCTGAGACACCTGTGGCTGAGAGCTGGGGGATGAGATGCCTGAAAGATTTTACATTTGAATAAACCGTTAAAGACGAGAGGCCTGAACACAAATAGATCAGAAACTAAAAAATAAAACACACAGACACAGCCGTTGAACTTTTATTTTTCTAATGACCACAGCCAAAGAGGTTATGTTTTCACCTCTGACCTTTTGTTGGTCTGTCAGCAGAATTATTCAAAACTGGAACAGACATGACGCGTTCACAACAAGTGTTTCTTTTGTTGACAGCACATCGATACGGCCGTCCTTTAAAGACGATGTCTTCAATGACGTCCGCAGTGACGTCTTCAATCTACTCTGTTTCCTCCTCAGATATTTGAAGAATATGTTGCATTCTCTCCTGGACTCACACTGACATTTTACACTCGTTTAACTGGGCGGCCGACAGGAAAGTTGAGAAAAAGGCCTAGAGCAACTGACTTGACATTTGTGTTCTCAAATAGAGCTCACCTGAATTTTTCCCTCAAAGGTTTCAGGTTGAGTTTAACCAAATAACATGAAAACTAGTTTTTCCACTTGGCACAATCAAGCCAGGCAGATGTATTAAGGTTTAAACCCTGTATTCACCCACGAGAGCGAAGCTACCAGTGGATTTGTGTGTTGTGAGCTGAAACACTCAGTAACACTCACATGAAACAACATGAAATCTTGAGAATAGAGCAAATAAAAGCAGAATATATTCAGTACATTTACCAACAGAGGAGAGAGACTTCGTGTTTTCTGTGATTTGAGTGAACTGACCCTTTAACTGAACTCTGTGCAAAAATGTAAAATGTTAAACTTTGTGTGAACGTAACATGAGGCCTCAGCAGTCAGAGGGAGTTACCTCAAACTGAGCTCCTCCAATGTTAAAGCCTTTTTAGTACAAAATCCCCTCTTTTGTGTTTCCCCCTCCGTGTGTTTCTTCCTCAGAGACGTGATGCAGAGATAGTGACACGAAAAAAGGGAATTCTACCCCCCCCCCCAAAAAAAAGCCAAAGATGTGGAGTTAGTCCCACATCAGTTATATCTGATTTCATGGCCCAACAGTTTCTTCTCTGACAATCGTTTTAAAACAGTCTTGAGATTTGTGAAAGTTCCAGTTGAATCAAACAATAGATGTGAAAAAGGTTCTGACTCTGACAGATGTTCAGTCGTGACTGAGACAGTGACGGCATCAGCATCATCTGCTGACAAACCTCCTGAACCTCCCTCACGCCTCGATTCAGGAAGTTTCCTCTGACGTCAGCTCTCTGTTAAAGCTCCTGTTTCTGGGATGATTCAACTCATTAAAACAATGTTAATTCCTGGGTCGAACGCCTTTGTAACCAGGGAGACTTCCTAAGGGCCAACGAGCGTCGTAAATCCATCCGAACGTTGGTGCTATTGTTGTGAGGCGGCCTGGGAGTCGGACAAAAAAAGGTCACGTCAGATGTGGACTAATAGATCCGACCAGTTTAGAAGAGTTTTGCACAGTTTTATGTGAAACTGTCTCAGAGATAGATTTAGTCATTATATTCATACTTTTATGGGAGTATTACAATAAAAAATGTGAAAACAATCATAAGAATAAATTTCACATAATCAATACATGCAGGGAATAAAGACATTCATTCGATTTTGAATGTTAGTGCATGTATGTGTGTGTGTGTGTCAGGTATTTAACACGTGGAGACATTCATTCGGTCTGAAGACATGACAGTGGTGAAAGCCTGAAGCTCAGAGGAGGTGTTGCCATTTCTGTCAACCCCCCCCCCCCATCTTCCTCCTCCTCACCGTGTGACATCAGCAGCAATAATGAAGGCGGCTCATCAATGGCTGAGCCCAGTGGCTATAAAAGGAGGCCAGAGAGTCCAGTGCTCATCATAACTGATTGGAGCTAAACCTCAGAGGGCGACTGACTTCATAGAGAACTTGTACTGAGGAGAACCCACCACCACAGGTACGTTCAGCAGGGTTTAATCTCTGTAGGGATGTAGAGGAGGAGGAAACTTCTCAAATCAAGTGTATTTCTGGTTCATTTCATCTTTTCGGAGGGATTGTGATGTACTTGATCATTTAAAATGATGATTTCAAGACAAAAGAACTTAAATCTTGATAAAACTGAATTGATTTTCATCATGTAAGACAACCCCCACCTCCCAGGAGGATTTACAAAATATAAAATCCATGAAAAGCTTTGAAAGCAACAAGAAAATATGATTTTAACATTGTTTTTGTTTTCACAGGTCGAGAAGGTCAACATGAGAAATATGGACTTTCACACTATCGTGTTTATTTCACTCTGCATTTTACACCTGTCCACTCTCGGTGAAGGACGCCCCCTCAGGTAACTTCACCACATCCTCTCACAGATCAACTCATGTCATAAGAATCAATAAGAATCCTTTATTGATCTTTATGGGGGGTAAACAGAATACATACAGGTGAAAAGTCTAAATAAAATATAATAAAATCTCTCTCTATATATATTACATTGCACCACAAGGTCCTTATACCTCTTGCAGGTTGTTAATTAACATTTTAATTAACTAATCCTCATCAGCAGCCTGTGTTTTCCTGCTCAGATAAATGAATGCGTTGCCTGTCTCATGGTGCACGTGTACAGGAAGAGGACGGTGAGCGAGGTCCAGCTCATGCACAACCTCCGGGAGCACCAGCAGCTGCAGGAGCGGCGGGACTGGCTCCAGCTGCGGCTGCGGAGCCTCCACACGGCCGCGGCCCGGGGCAGGAGCCCGGAGGCGGCGCGGACGAGGAGGAGGAGGCCGCGTCCCGAGCAGCCGCCGGGGCCGGAGCTCACACCGGAGGAGATCCAGGCGTTGACCTTCCTGGAGGAACTGCTCAAGTCCCCGCAGACGTGATTTAAATTTATTTTTAGTTTTCCTTTTTACAACATTCTTATTACCGAGTTCCAGGCTGCTGTCTATTTCATGTGAAACGTCTCCAGTTGTTATTTTAATTATAACAATGCACTTGTTTTATTTATTATATGTCTTAGGGGGGTGGTTAGAGTTGGGGTCACAAACTTCATTTGTGACATTTTATTTATGACTTTATGAAACTTTTACCTTGTTGTGTTTGCACTTAAACTGAAGGAGATGAAGAGCTGGACCAACACTGTCGTATATTTATAAACCAGTCTAGTTTAAATTTATTTAATTGATAGGATATAGTTGAATTCATATCATGATCTCATAATGTTAGTTTAACCAGTATTTGGACTGTAAACGCATATTTTAGCTGTAAACTTGAAGTAAATTGTATATTTTTATACGCACACTAATTTAACTATCAAGTATAAATGTGTAATTGTATGATTTACTTTTTGTACCTGTGATAATATGAATGAATCAATGAATTTAATTAAACAATCGCTGTTCACGCGAGATCTGGTGTTGTATCGCGACATCGCCCACGTGATCTCCGCAAACCAAAACAAAGATGGAGCGGATGTGAGCTAACAGTCACCGGGAAAACTCGTATTGTTGTTGGTTTCTGTGTCTCCTGTGCGCTCGGTTCCTCGCGTGTCGGAGTATTTCAGCGTCCAGGAGAAGAACCGTCCACTCGGGGATGCAACACAAGGAGGTACCGTTGTTAAAAGCTGTGTTTTATTAAGCTAACGAAGCTAACGTTAGCCCACCGCCTGTGCTCTGAGCCGTTAGCTCGGCGGCTACATGCTAACTTAGCAGGTCAACGCAAAAGAGTGTAAAAAAAATCCTTTGATCCGCTGCGAAGTTTGTGAAAAGCAACACGTGGAGTCAGAAACACGAAGGACAACGAGTCCGGAGACAACTGAACCGAGTCCGAGTTCAGAGTCGATGAGACAGAATCAGGACGGATTCCTCTTCCAGGCTTCATGTAGCTTAGCTAATGGTACATTTAGCATTCTGATAGCTTGTTGCATTTTACACTTCCAAAGGCTTGTGTTTGTGTATTTGTATTTAATGACTCTTTGATTAGTGGTCAAAATATATTTAACTCTTATATTTATCCCAGGGAGTCTTTTGGGACACTTCTCGTGAGAGTAGTCTACTTGATAATACATTCACATGATTATATCACAGATCTCGAGTCATGTCACTAGTCCGAGTAATACTTGGAAATGGGGCTAGATGATAAGGCCAAAGATGACTTGTGTACTTTTAAGATATGAATTTAATGTCAGAAGTTTCCTCTTAGCCAGAGTGTGTGTGTGTGTGTGTGTGTGTGTGTGTGTGTGTGTGTGTGTGTGTGTGTGTGTGTGTGTGTGAGTGTGTGTGTGTGTGTGAGAGAGAGAGAGAGAGAGAGAGAGAGAGAGAGAGAGAGAGAGAGAGAGAGAGAGTGTGTGTGAGAGAGAGACAGCTGGAGGACAGGAGAGGATGGAGGACGTCTCTGGATGTGTTGGTGTAGAGGTTTGAATTCACCATAGATTTAATATTGAGCACAGCGGGGGGGTGTTACCTTGGTCATATACATATAAATGTCATCATGACTCCACCTAAGCATTGACCCGGCAAGATCCAAGACGGTTGGAGACACTAGGTGGCATTATGAGCCATGTTCAACCCACAAAAGTAGATATGGTCCTCTGCCAGACCATAAAAGAATCACACACACTTCAGAACGCTGCAGCCAATGGTTCTGGATCAGGAGGAAAGATCCCAACTGGGCCCCAAGATGGAAGAGGGTGTCTTGTGATTTAAAGGCCGAAACACATGATGACGCTAAGGTGCACAAGTGAAGACATGTCCCTCACATCCCCTGGTGGTCACTGACATCCGCTCACATCAGCTGGCTGCAGCAGTAATTAGTGCGGTAGAACATACAAGGGATATTTCCCATCTCGTGCGATGTTCTGTCAGGGGACAGTGTTTAGTTTAAAAAGGCAAAGAGGTAATGACGTCTGATCTACTGAGCGGCCACATGGTTTTCATAGTGCTACCATACAAGCCAGTAGCCAGTCAGATTCACCTTTAGCCTCTTGCTTTATATCTTTTTAACTCGGTATTCAAAGTGGAAGGCAAAGAAATAAACGCTTTGAACTTTGAAAGTTAAAGTGTGTTAATATAAACGGCCCATTCTAGGGTCAAGAAAACAACAATTCGTACAATTTTAGATGAAAAAACATCTATTATTTTATATTCAATAGATCCCTTTAACCTAAATCTTACACCTTGAACCTTTTTAAAACCAGCATTGATGTATTCCATCAAAGAGCAGTCATGTAATTTGCAAGTTTCTCTTTCGGATGTTGTTATTAACGACCAGCATCCCTGGAGTTGAACGCATACGTGGAGACTCGGGATGCTGGGGAAAACGAGGAGCACGTGAACGCAGCATCGCTCGGCTTCGGTCGAGCACGCGGCCATTCACAGTTTCTCTGAATGAGCCGGTGCGCGTCTCCGCTGCGCACGGTCCCCAGCTCTGCGTGGATTCATATCTGTCCGTGTTTTAATCCGGATTAACCGAAGCCGAGGAGCAGGAGAAGTCGAGTGGGTGTGAAACGATGCTGAGGAAGTTGCAAAGTAATGAGCGAGGATGCTGAAGCTGCCGAAGCTGCCGGAGAGCCCGCTTTGTTCGGAGGAGCTCCGGGCTTCTGCGCCGCGGTCATCCCGCAGCTCATCCCCTGCTGCTTTGTCTTCAGCCGGCCCCGCGGAACCGAGCGGTAGGTGCACGTCCTCCTCCTCCTCCTCCTCCTCCTCCTCCTCCGCAGCCCCGGAGCCGCATCCAGCCCCGTCATTGTTGTGGTGATTTACTGTGATTACAGGGTTTAAGAGAGAGAATCCCACACCGTCATCCCGGCATCTCTGCTGCTGCTGCTGCTGCTGCTGAGCAGGGGAATCAAATCAGGATCTTTCATGACAAATCTCCTCAATATCTCCTTATTCTTTATTCTTATCCCGGGTTTGCATGGTTTCTGTGGAGTGAGGAGGCTGTTAAAGGGACATTTCTCTGTTTTATAGTCTTTTTATTTTTTTTTGCAGACTGCAGCTTTACTGCCTTCGCCCGTCAGCACGTCTGTGTCAGCAGCCCCTAAATAATAGATGGGACCCTCACCCCTCGGGGCTCTCACCTCGCGCTGTTAATAGACCTCCTGCTCGGACGCTCTGCATCTTTTGTCTGAGTTATCGTGTCTTGGACGGGCTCGTGTTGTACGTGTTAAACCTTGATGCAGCAGCGGAGCATCACTGGCTTTTCCCAACAAAGGGAGAACGGTGCATGTGGAGGCTGGTGCCCGGTAACAGGAAATGGGACAAAGTGAAACATTAGCCCCCACTTGTTCTTGGCCGGGCCGTGTGAAATCTTGGCGGCCGTCGATTTGCATTGCCACGCGAAAGAGGAGAGGAGCTGCTGTAATGTTATGAGTGAAATATTGCCTCCTCGGTTCCTTTGTTCGCTCTGCTGATCCGGACACTGGCTGCCTGCCTGTTTGGCTGCAAGAGTGGCTTTTGGTTTTTATTGTCCCAGTTCTGCAAAACATTGAATCCCATCAGAGATAAAACATTTATGCTGTGTCAGGCACTCGTGTAATTACATAAATCACCAAATATCAGTCACTTTGACACTTAATTGTCTCTATTACAAAAGGGAAACCTAATTGTCAAAGACCATGAGCTTGTCTAACCTTGAGGAAAATGAATAATACACCCGACAAGTGTTATTTGTCTTTTGATAACGATTCTTTATGCTGGAGCTGTAACAAGAGGCAGGATGTCCTCTCTCCACGTCATCTGGTTCACCTGAGCACACGGAGGCAGACGGCTGCTGTGGTGACCCTCGTCTTGTGTTCAAGGACATCTCCAGACTCTGCAGACACACGGGGATGCTAGACAGAAAACAGAAGAAGAAAGTGAGGAGGTCTCAGTTTAGTCTGTGATCTCCGAGATCAAATGAATAGAGTTTGAAATTCAAAATTGAATTTGCACCCTATGCATTGATTACTTAAACATCTTTAATGTTGGTAAATGTATATTTAAATCTGTAGGGTAGGGTTGTGTTAATGTGTTGTGTAGACGGTTGTGTCTTCCTCCAACTAAATGGCAATAAATCTGTGACCTTGACCGGGTGCAGTAGGTGTTGGTGGGGATTCAAGGTGAAGAGCAGTCATCCCACTGTGTTGTTGATGTCAGTCGACCGACCAGCCAGTGACGTCAGCAGCTACCTGGTCGACCAAGACGTCGACATGACAGTCAGTAACCAGCGAGGTGTTCTCTCAGCATGAAGCTCAAAGCTCGGCCAAAACAAACCTGTTCACCAGACCTGATGCAGGAAAACCGAAGTATCTAGTAGTTCAGTTCAGTTCTATTTTATTAATATGTTTCCAAATCAAAACGCACATTATTTCAAGGCACTTAACATCAGCTGTTTTCACACACGAACCTGGGAAATGTCTGGTTTCCCAGAGTGTGAAGAACACAGCATGAGATGGTCCAGGTCGGACATGTTCACGAGAGGAACCTTTCTGGAGCGTTTGTTCGAGGTGTGAATCCTGTGTAGAGCAGCAGGAGGCGGAGCCTGACGTATAAATGCTGCTGTGGAGATCACGTTGTTTTGTTTACAGCTCATCGTCATTGGCTCTTATCACCGAACGCCCAAATTGGTGTCTGTCTGAGATATTTCATCCGTTCTGTGTTAGAAACGTCATCAACACGCTCACTCGAGTTTTCCTGAAATGTTCCTGCTGTATTCTCACTTGGCTTGGAAAAGTTCTGGAGCAGCTGACTCGGATGTTTGTGTTCTCACTATCAGCTCCTCCAGGTCGTTTCAGGAACAGGTCAGAATACAGTAGATTATAGTTGTTATAATGACAATATCGCTAGTTAAAGATGTAATGATGATATTAATGATAACAGCAGCAATGAAAGCAGCACTGGTTAAAGACGATAATAATGATGATTTATTCATTAAGGGAGAGTGCACTCTTCACTTGATTAGTTTTCTTTTTTACTGTAACATTATAACACCTACGTATAAAATCTGCTTCAGCAAAGTAGGTCAGAGCTTTATGTGTTAGTGGTTTATTCATGTGTATCCACTGCTGTGAGGAGCAGGAAGTGGCACGCTGCTCCTTTTATACGTCATTAATTCAATTTTTATAAAACGATAAAAATAAGTCGGCCGGCCTGCTCTTCAGTTTCCATCTCTGATGCAGTAGATGATCATCATCATCATATTTCATTGCAGTCTCTCTCTCTCTCTCTCTCTCTCTCTCTCTCTCTCTCTCTCTCTCAGTTCTGTAAATGACTTGAGTGTCAGGAGATCAATTCGTTATGTTCCAGTAAATTTAATATCCTCGGATTCTAGACTGTTGATCAGACACAACATGAAATCAGATGACATTGAAAAATAGCCACCAGATGAACCAACACTTAAAATAATTGTTTCAGCTGCTGCAAATGCCACAGACCTAAAACTCTGTCTATAGATTTATATGTTTGTCATGAGCTCATGTTAGAATGTAGCAGGAGAACTTCCAGAAAATCCACAGCCAGCGAGTGGGCGTGTTGATGATGTTTCCATCACGCATACACGCAGAAGATGCTGCCGTCATTTTTGAAAAGAAGACGAGATTCCAGAGTTTTTGTTGATCTATCCAGAGCAGAATTTATACGTCGTGTCCTGCCTCGTGCTGCTCTACAGGCTCCGCCCCTCGCCTGAATATTCCAGACATTTTACCCAAATCTAACTCAGAGAATCTCCTTCTTCATTCTTCACCTGTGAAAGACAAACGTCCGCAAAGTGTCCAGACCCAATTTGTCTGGACACTTCCCGAAGTTCGTGTCTGAAAACAGCCTAAGTGTTAATATCCGCTGTGAAGTGGAGGGCAGATATTACAACGGCTCTCTCAGGGCTGCTTGTCTTGTCTCTGGGGAAAAAAAGTGAATTACAGAGAACCTCTGAGGAATCATCGGCGCCTCTGAGCGAAGATTGAAGGGTCGTTATCCATCAGTCGAAAACATCTCTCAATGTGGAGACAAGTAAACAGTTGAGGCCGTTTCTGTTGTCCTTTACGTAAGTCCTTTCCGCTCGCTCTGATTGTTTCACTTGGATGCACTCACTAATGGATACTTGGAGGTGGTGTGTGTCTGTCTGTGTGTGTGTGTGTGTGCAGCTGCGAGCTGACGTCGGTGGTTTGTTGTCAGCCCTGTTTCTGCAGCACTCAGCTCTCGTAAGGGTTCACACGAGTTGACTGCAGACTTTTTAAGGGCTCTCTCGTCGCTCCGCAGCTCGGCACGCACCAAACGAACCCTCTACCCTCTGAGCCGTTTCTGCACCAGCGCCTGTGTGAGTGTGCCCGGAGAGACTCGAGTCCGTGCACCAGCAAATCATCCATCGTAATTGTTCCATGAAATCACACACGAGTGGGTTCTGATCTCTGTGTGACGAGCAGCGTGATCCCACTCGGACTCAACGTTCTGTCCAAATGACTCTGGAGTTGTTCGGCAACTTTTGAAATGATTGTCTCCTCCGTGTGCAGCAGTGGTTTCTTCACGTCAGCGGAGTCGAGGTCGTTCTGAACTCTCCTTCGACACGTGGAGCGTTCAAGTGATGCTTCATCTGGACTATTTCTACTGTTCTGCTTGTCTGGGATCTGAACAGAGACCGATCAATTTATCAGATGTCTGATAATATCGAGTCTTTCACAAACATTTTGGTATTTGCAGATATTAAACCTTTTATTTTACAGAAAAAACAATTCAGAACAGATGTACGTGTCTATTTTATGCTTATTTTCTTCTTTGAACACAAGAAAAAATAAATCACTTCACGATTTGATGCGTACAAATATTTATGTTGTCTGAGAAATAGAAGACTCTCTTTCTGACTCGTATTCACTGTGTGTATGTGTGTTCTTATCTCCACCAGTGACCAGCAGCGTGGTTCGTCAGTGTTGGACTGGAACCAGCAGCAGCGGCGGCAGGTTTGCACCATGAGTCTCTACGGGTCCAGCTCCAGTGGCGGTGCTGCCGGCGGGGCCAGAGAAAGAGGAGGAGTGGAACATTACCGGGAACAACGGCGACGCTCCAGCGACCGCTCACGTGACTCGTCCCACGAGAGAGGAGAGGGCCAGCTGACGCCTTGCATCCGGAACGTGACCTCCCCCACACGGCAGCACGGTGAGCGGACAGGAAAGATGGTTTTATCGTTGTGGTCCAAAGGTTCTTCTACTGTTACTGTCTCCGTCTCTTTAAGGTAGATGATGTAGGACTTTCTTAAAACACACAAAGTTTATGCTCAGGTCCAATTCGTGCGTCCAGAGTCGTAAGGGCGGGACTATAAAAACATGGTCACCAGGTTATTTAGTCACTGGCTTGAACGCAGCCACTGTCTCCATCTCTTTCTCCCAGTACAAACAGCAACTCACAAATCCTCTACATAGTACACATACTACATATTATATACTACATAGTACACATGGAGGTTTCCTGTGTTGATCTTCACGCATCATCCTCTCTCCCCTCAGACCGAGAACGTGGTGACGGAGGCTCCTCCTCCAGATCCTCCAGTCCACGCCCTCCCAGGGTCTCTCTTCCCTATTCCCACATCGGAGGAACTCTGATCGGAGGACAAATACCTCGGCCGCTGGGCCTCCCCGGAGTCGACCTCCACTCCAAGTCCCTGGGCGACATGATCTACGTGTATGACCTCAGCAGTAAGGAGGGGCCTCGCGGCGGCCTGAGGCTCGGAGAACGAGTGACGCTCATTGTGGACAACACACGATTCGTGGTGGATCCGGCCATTTTCACAGCTCAGCCCAACACCATGCTGGGCAGGTGAGAAATAACACGTTTTATAATAATACAGCAAAACCAACAGAGCAGTGTTTCTACAGCCTCTCGCACGTTGTCCAGGTCAGACGCCTTCACAACAACAGGGACATTCAGGCAAACACATTTTATTTATTTGTATTTTTTAAAATACTTCTTTCACCCATGAATACTTCACAAACATGTAGAAACTTCAGGACGTCACAACTAAGACAAACCGTAAAGACAATACATCAGTACAGCTGATAAAAATAAATATAATACACTTAATAAAATAAAACATGAACACAACATTACAAATATAATAATACTTATCAAGAAGGTAGATAATGAGTTTAGTTAATTTATTTTACCACAGCTGCATTTTTTATGTTTGTGTCTTGAATAGACTCGTTAAAATAAATTTCTAAAAGATTCAAAAGATGAGACCTTCACAACTTGGATGTGGAATTTTCCCAATTAAAATAATAAGTTGGTTGTACACTGAATCGATTTTAGTTTTTCATAATATAATAAAACATCTCCAGCTTTGAGGTGGTTATTTTTTACAGTCTGAAAGAGTTCACGTTTTATTTTCACGATCCAGAAAACTGATTTTAAGAGGTGGAGCCTGTGTCGAGCAGCAGGAAGTAAAGACGTCTGAAATCAGCTCTGTGTTTGTTTACGTCTTGTACGAGTTCGAATCCTCTTTTTCATCCTGAGATATTTGTATTTCTCTAGACATAAATATGTGTTTACATCCTTTTACCGACTCGGAGTGATTCTCTTTTCAGTGGTTTTATTCACATTCATCAGTGTCTGGTTCCTTTAATGGTTCTGTTTGAAGCTGGAACACGGGACGAACAGATTGACGATCCCTGATCTGCTCGTCACAGTCAGAACTCGACCAATCACCTGTTTCTGTTCGTTCTCAGGATGTTCGGTTCTGGGCGGGACAACAATTTCACACGGCCCAATGAAAAGGGAGAGTTTGAGGTGGCCGACGGCATCAGTTCGACCGTGTTCAGAGCAATTCTGGTGAGCGAGCATCTGTGTGTTCATGCATGTGAGTCACTTCCTGTGCATCACTGTGTTTCTATCTGTTTATTTCTCAGGGTCTTTTACCTGCTCCCGTCACCTCCTTCAGTCCGTCCTCTCTCTGGAACCTCTGAGTTCAAAACCCTCTGAAACACAAACTGAAATAGTTTCTTCACCTTCTCCTCCTGCCCATCTCTCCTTACATCCACCTGCTTCCACTTCTCTTTCTCCTCTTCCTTTCTTCTCCCCTCGCTGCATCGCTCCATCACTACGTTGCTGTTTTTTGCCGACAGATGAAATCAGATCAGTTTGTCGATCAACGTCTTCCTGCTGTTTGAAATCAGAAGGTTTCTATTGAGTTGTAGATTTTAAATGTTTGCAGAAGATTTTAGCAAATTATTAAAAATACATCAATAACCTAAATTCTCTTAATTCACAAAACTGTTCTTTGTTATATTATTTTACCGGATTGTTTTTTAACATGATTATGTAAAAGCTACTGAATCGATTTCCACAGTTCTTGTGGAAGGATGTTCCACGACTCGGGGGAGAACTCGTTAGGTTCTGGTGCTGATCAGAATCAGATCCAGGAAGTTTTACACTGAGAGATATTTAAATGAGACGTTTTTCATCTTTTCCGTTGATTTCTTAGAGAATAATTCATGAGTCTCTGAAAAACCGAGAACAGACAGATTCCTGAAATCCATCTGTCTCTGCTCCTTGTGGGGACGTTTCCTCTGGAAACCACATTTAAATCCACAAGATCTGCATTTTTATTTAGATCTGCACCAAATTACACACTCTCAAAAATACCAGTCCCTTAAATATGTCTAATTATTCCTGGATCCACTTCATGATCTGGATCCTCACCAAAATTCAATGAGTTCTGAGTTTCATGTTGATCCGTCCGGTAGTTTGTGTGTAACCCTGCAAACAGATGGAAACACAACCTTCTCTGTGGAGGTGGATCTCTAATAACTGCAGGACTGTGGTTGATGATGTAATGGATGTTTGCATGAGTGTGTTTGTTCTCTGGGAATAAACAAACCCCCCCCCCCCCCCCCCCCCCCCGAGAGCAGGAAGTGAGTGAGTGAGCTTCTCCTCCTCCCACTGCTCCATCCCAGTGTGTGGTGTTTGAGTCATGTGACACACGCTGCACCGAGCGAGCGAGCATGGAAAGTGGAGCAGGGAGGGATATCTCTCTCTCTCTCTCTCTCTCTCTCTCTCTCTCTCTCTCTCTCTCTCTCTCTCTCTCTCTCTCCCTCTCTCTCTCTCTCCCTCTTTCCTGTGACGTTGCTGTCAACACTTCTTCATCCCTCCCCGTCCTCCTCCTTATCCCTCTCTCTCTCTCTCTGCCGCCTGTGTGAGCGTTTCAGCATCAATAATGGCGTCTTGTTTTCTCTCCCATGCTTGTGTGTGCATGTGAACAACCCGCCACTCGGCCCACTTGTTCATTTGCTCTCTCTCTCTCTGTGTGTGTGTGTGTGTGTGTGCTCGTGCACTCTCTCTGCTGCTGCTGCTGCTGAAAATGGCAGGATTACTACAAGTCGGGGATAATCCGCTGTCCTGATGGAGTTTCCATTCCTGAGCTGCGGGAGGCATGTGACTACCTCTGCATTTCCTTCAGCTACAGCACCATCAAGTGCAGAGACCTCAGTGAGTATGAAGCTGCTCGTCAGGCACTTAGTTTGGTGAGGGACCCACATGGTCCGAGGACAAGACCTCGTTCTGTTCGACCGTTTACACTTCAGCTCGTCTTCGTTTAGGAACCGCTGCCACTCGGACGTCAGTGGAGACGATGATGTTGACATGTTTGAGCCGATCAGCTCGCTCAGCGGTGTGTGTGTGTGTGTGTGAGAAGTCAGTTTGTTTGTGTTCATGTTGTTGGGTGTGTGTGTGTGTGCATACTCGTTTTTATTAGCTCTTTAGGACCTTTCCCATCACAAACACTGGTCTTGTCAGGACCAGTCGACCTCATGGGGACCTCATTTCTGAGTTCCTGGTTTAGGTCAGGTGTGAGAGGTGCATTGTGGGTAGGTTATGGTTAGAGTTATGGTTTTGGTCAGGCCTGATAAAGATAGCTGTGCAAACCTGTGTGTGTTTGTGTTGTTATTGTGCTTCTGTGCGTGGGAAGAAGAGCTTCAGCTCACGTGTGTGTGTGTGTGTGTGTGTGTGTGTGTGTGTGTGTGTGTGTGTGTGTGTGTGTGTGTGTGTGTGTGTGTGTGTGTGTGTGTGTGTGTGTGTGTGTGTGTGTGTGTGTGTCACGATTAGCAGTGAAATGTTTCTCAGACTCTTTAGCTTCTGCTTCTTTGTTTCTAATTTAAAATTGAAATAAATCCACATTCACTCGACTCTTGAAACTTGATTTGTCTTTGTACTTTTTAAATGTTTGTTCAAGCCGCTCTGCAGATGTAATATTTAGGTCATGAGTGGTGCAGCGCTGCTTGTTCATCGTCTGCAGCAGAACTTAGAATTAAAGGGTCAACCAGACGTTCTCTTGTATTACAGTGGAGCTGAACTGGTTGAATCACTGTTTACAGGAGAGTCTCCCTGAATCTCAGCCTCTGAACAAACCAAACACGTAAACAGTCAGAAGGAGAGAAGCTGCGGCTCCGACTCCAAACGTCTCGTCCTGAAACAACAATGAATACATTCTATTGTCTTGTCATTTTAACTTATGAGGTAGAAGCAGTCAGTATTTTATTCTGATAAGATCCTGGTTCTCCACCGGGTTTTAATGATCCTGTGTTAAAATACACACTTTGTTTTAAATACGCTGAGTTAGGTCTTATTGTGTTAATGTTCATTGATCGATTGATCGATTTATCAGTTGCCTGATAAAATGGGCAGATATGGAACTGAAAAGTTTCCTTTTATAGAATAAACTATGCAGAAAAGATTTGTTTATATTTGACAGAAAAATATATATATTTTTTAAATATGAAAATACATTTTAAGTTTTGTTTTAAGTGTAAAATATCAAGACTCAATTTAAATTGATGATTTAAATCATTTGAAAAAGAGAACTTCTAAAGCTTCTGTAGTTTAACAAACTATTTCACTTTCAAGTCTGATAACGTCTCCTCGCCTTGTCTCCTCGCCTTGTCTCCTCGTTTCTCCTCCTTCAGGCGCCCTGATGCACGAGCTGTCCAACGACGGGGCGCGGCATCAGTTCGAGTGCTACCTGGAGGAGATGGTGCTGCCGCTGATGGTGGCGAGCGCTCAGAGCGGAGAGAGGGAGTGTCACGTGGTGGTGCTGACGGACGACGACGTGGTGGACTGGGACGAGGAGTACCCCCCGCAGATGGGGGAGGAGTACTCGCAGAGTAAGTCGCCAATGAGGCGGAGTCACAGTAAAAAAGTGTTTTATCTTCAGGCTGCTGGAGAAGAGAAGATTAAGAGAGGAAGAACATCTGGAAGAACTTCATGATCAATTATTAAAGATCTATTCCCTGTAGACTGTTTTATTAAACCTCAAAAACCATCATTTATTTTACAAACTGTTTCAAGCTGCTGTTTGTTCATGTTTTGAACGTCTCTCTCTCCTCAGTCATCTACAGCACCAAACTCTATCGCTTCTTCAAATACATCGAGAACAGAGACGTGGCCAAATCTGTGCTGAAGGACCGAGGACTGAAGAAGATCCGTCTGGGGATCGAAGGTGCAGAGAGGAACTCCTTTACTCTCAAATATCATCGTTTATGCTGCTGACATTAATCTCTACTCAGATTCAGAAATTATATTATATTTTATATTTATGAACTATTCAGTTGAGTATTTTTAGCATTAAGCTACTGCTCAGATTTCATATTTCATTAAAAACACGTCTAGAGAATATTTTATTGTCAAGTTAAATCAAGTTTATTATTATAAAAAGTTAAGACCGGTTTCTCACTGCGACAGAGACCTGTGATAAACAAGAAACTCTCAGTAACCAGATTTCATTCAGTTTCACCAGAGCCCCGCTAGCTGTTACCACTTGTTTCCAGTCTTTATGCTAAGCTAAGCTAATTGATTAACTATTTGCTGGTTGATGTTTCCTGACTCCTTGGTTTGTCCCCTCCAGGATATCCCACCTACAAAGAGAAGGTGAAGCGGCGTCCCGGAGGTCGTCCAGAGGTCATCTACAACTACGTCCAGCGTCCCTTCATCCGCATGTCCTGGGAGAAGGAGGAGGGGAAGAGCCGCCACGTGGACTTCCAGTGCGTCAAGTCCAAGTCCACCACCAACCTGGCCGCTGCCGCCGCAGACATTCCCCAGGACCAGCTGGTGGTGCTGCACCCTCCGGGGCCGCAGGTGGACGAGCTGGACACGCTGCCGCAGCCGCCGGCCACCAACGACCCCAACCAGCCGACGCCCGGGCAGTGGGCGGAGAACGCGCCCCCCCAGCCAGCGCAGGCCCTCGAGGGCCTGAACCAGCAGGCTCAGGACAGTCCGAGCCAGGCGGCGCTCAGCCTGGCCCCCGGCAACCAGCAGCACGGCAACAGCTACACTCAGGCCACGTACCACTACGAGCCGGACCCCGACTCACCGTCGCCCTCTGCATGACGAGGCTGGTTGCACCCGACCCTCCGCTCCCGTGTTCACACTGTCTCCAACAAGTGTTTTACATGGTTTCACTAAGTTTAGATTCATGGCGAGAGAAACAGGAAACACCGCACACGTCTGGAAACACGGAGACAAGCGTCGTCGTCTCTCGGGCTTCGGGCAGAACCACTTGTTGTTTTCAGCGTGAACACAAACGCTCGCTCCTCCACCTCCTCACGTTTACGCTCATCTCTCCTCCCGAGTGGAAACACCACTTTGCCTTCTGTCGCAGCCTTTTCTCACGCACAGCGTCCGAATGAACGAGGACGGATAGAAGCACATCAGCAGCCTCCTCTCGTCATTCAGTTCGATTTCTCTGAGCGGAGGAGAGTCTCTTTCTGTTCACATGTTCAAAGACAGAGTACTGTATTTCATTTCAGTGGACTGTGTGAGTGTGTGTGTGTGTGTGTAACGGTTTCTTTATAAAGAGTTTTTTATGGATGAGGATTTTTCTGATGTTTCACTCCATCTGTTGTTTATAACTTAATTTGGTTCCTAGTTTTTGTTGTAAACTCCATTTTTTCCACTTATTTAATTTTGTTATGAATTTTGTTCCACTCGTGTTTGAGTGGCTGCTCTGTAAACTCTGCACAGGCTCATCAGCGCTGCTGTGAGCTCACAGGATGTCAGAAAACACGTTTTTCTAATAAAGAGAATTCACAACAACTCTGATCACTTCCTTATTTCACAGTTTGTCTCTGGAAGGAGGAGCTAAGTTTAAAGATGATTTTATTTGACCAAAAGATAAATGAATCAAAACAACTAATATTCACATCTGTTTTATGATCCCAAATGTAGTGAGTTGTTCACCGAGCTCGGTTCAGGAGGACGAGCAGTCCCCCTGCAGATGTTTCGCTCGGGGGCGGAGCTTCCAGCAGCTGGACGGCAACATCATGTGAAAATACCAGCGGGCTGCTGTGATTGGCTGGAGCAGCAGAGACAGAGACGTGAAGTCCACAATGACAGAAACGGTTTTATTTTAAAAATATTTCACTGCTGATACATACAATACACTCATCATACTCATATATATTTGCATAAAGTATACTCTTAGCATAATATTTAAAGATTTGATACATTATTGTCGGGTGGGGGGGTATATCAACAAGGGAAACACTGTATTGTAGTGTAGCGTAAAAACATTGAAACAGAAAACCACTAGAACAGATACAGAGGGGACGTCACCAGCTGCTGCCTCCAGAGGGCGCCAGCAGGGGGGGGGGGTTTACTGTGGACAGGCCTGGTGTCAAACCAACTGAACGTTAACCAAGCTGTCGTACAGATGTGTGGGGACAGGAGCTAGCGACGCTCCAACCAGAGGTTTTAAACTTTCTGCCTGTGTGGAAAACGTTAAAAACAGTTTGAGTCGCAAAGCATCAAATTTTAAATCAGTCAAATGTTCAGAGAAACAACACAAAGCTTTGTGAGACTTTTAAGCAGTTTCTCTTTTCTAATCTAACAAAATAATCAAATAAAAGATTTGTAAAACAGGATAAGAATCTTTTTCATTTAAAAAAATATATTTGATTAATTATTTAGTTGGACTTTTAAATATTTTCATTTTTATCAGGGAACATTTAAAAAGAATATAAATTTGCAAAATTGGGAAAACGTTTATTTATATTTATGCACAGCGCACACACTGTGCATGAGTATAAATATGTGGTTATGTGTATGTGTTTCAAATATTGTTACTGTTATTTCAAGTTGTGTTTTTTACATTTATTAATACAGAATGAAATAATTTGTCTAATTCAATCTGAAGATTTAAACATATTTAAAATAGATATTTAAAAACAAACAAACAATAAAACATATTGCACATTATCTTTCCACACAGGCAGGGGGCGCCATCAGGCCTCCTCTCAACACGTCTCCTCTGAACAGACTCGAGCTCGAGTTTTTTTTTTAGAATTTACACAAATGAAAATGTTTCCATTCAGTCCTCGAGACCTTGTTCACCGCCAGCCAATGACATCAGAGAATCTCACGTAGCTCCGCCCCCACATTCTACTGCCCCCGTCTACGTCGTCGCCCCCTTCTGCTAACGAGGGAGGTTGCAAGGACACGTACAGCCACAGAACATCTGCGTATTAGTTAAGTGCTAAACTGACCAAATTCAAGATTGACCGTCCACGTCTTGGGAATCTGTCTTCGTCGCCGTCGCAGTAGAATCAAACTCGGAGGTATTTTATTTTAACTTCTCTCAACCAGACAAACTCTTCCTTTCCTTTGTCTGTGGCCAAGTTCCCGTCCACAGATTGAGAAGAAGACAGCGTCTCTGTGTGGAATCTGAAAGTTTGTGTGTGGCAACGAGCTGAAGAGTGTGAGGAGCAGCGGGAAACTAAGTGTGTGACGCCACAGCCGTGAAAACACACCTACACACACACACCGGGCTGCTGCCACCCCGAGGATCAACTTAACCACATGATCTCCTTTAAAGTCTGATGGTTTGTTAAGTTGTATTTTCAGGGACAGCGTTGGACGGATTGGACGCTGCTGCCAAGTGTCGATGTTCTTTCACCATCTCAGTTTATCTGGATCAAGTTAAATTTGTGTCTTATTAACCTCAGACCAGGTTTGAAACCTGAACCAACGTCCTCCTGTCCCTCAGACCTGGTTCGTTTCTGATGGATCTAGAAGTTTGGAGTCTAATGTTTTATAGCTTTAACATTTATCGACAACTTCTCACAGAACTTGGATCATCTTTGTTTAAACTGTGGTTTAAACTCTGGGAAAACAACATCGACTGAATATCAGCTTTAAAGTAGTTTGGAGAAAAAGTCGTTAACTTTCATGCAGGTTAAGGAAACAGCAGCTCGGTGGCTTGTTGGATTATTTAACTGAACCTGCTCGGGTGAGTTTGGGAGTAAAAAACGTCCACGTGTCTTCTGAGCAAATCTCCAGAGGATAAAAGCAGGTTGGTCGAGATCAGGTGGACAGAATGACCGTTTCCTGTGAAGTGCACCGAAGCCGCGTCTGTGCGGCTCCACCGTCCTACGTTAGAGATGAAGAGAGGGCCGTGGTGGAGCGCTCCTCTCTAGCCCCACATCAAACTTCAGCTAATGTCCATGAAGGTCTCAGGAGTCCCGGTGTTGGCTCGCGACCCAGCGATGCCGTCAGTTCAGTCCATCAGCAGAGACGTTAGCACCGCAGACCTACGACTTCTCATTCCTTTTACTGGACTGTTTTTTTAAAGAGTAATGTCTGTAATCGTGGCAACGTTAGAGAACCCCCTCATCTGCACACGACCGCCACTGCAAACACGCTCATCTGAACACATCGTCTGGAGCAGGAACACAAGCTAATAATCCATCTTTCTGCTCCAGTGAAACCACAGGTCCGGCTACAGGAAGTGAAGGAGCTGGAATCTGAACGTCCAGAATCGTCTGCACTAAAATCCGCCTCCTCTCCTCTTGTAAGCGAGGAAACACTGAAAACTTGAAATTGAAAATGTGTGCAGATGAACTTTTTTGCAGTGCTGTTGCGTGCAGAGCGCAGCAAACATGGCAGCCAGAATCCAACCTGACCCGACTCTCTCCACCAGTGGCTCCCGGCGCTTCTTCCCTTCCAGCTGCCTCACAAAGGCCAGGGCAGGTCGCTGAAGTCCACGGGGCCGCCCAGGCCGGCGTCCGCCTCCAGCAGGGACATGATGACCGCCATGGCCGCCTCGTCGTTGCTGGGGCTACTGGAGCCGGGCTCGTCCATGATGTCTATGCTCAGGTGGGAGTTGTCACCTGGATGGAGGAGGATTGAGGAAATGGTCAGCGAGTAGGTTTCTACAAGATCATTTTAATACCACCAGAGATTTGAGACCAAACTCTGTTCTACTTCTTTTACACCATATACGCAGGTTTTTTAAAGTTTGCCTTCCTGCTTTTCCCCCCCAATGTTGTACGTCATGAACGAACTGAGGTACTGTCTCTCCTCGCTGTTGTGCCGAATTAGCAGATTGACCATCGCTGCAGGTCATTAAAATGTAGTCCAGTGTGTGTGTGTGTGTGTGTGTGAGAGAGACTCACTCATGATGGACTGGTTGGAGTACGGGTAGCCGACAGAATCAGGTCCAGGAATGATCCCCGTGCTCGGCAGCTCAGGTGTCCCTCCATTCTGAATCTATAGGGGAGACACAAACACACACAGATCAGTTTACTGAATTTAAAACGTTCTGTCTTCATCTTTGTTTCACCACAAAGAAGTTAAAAAAATTGTTTCGTGCTGCAAATGAGGTCGAGAAAGTCTCAAATACTTCTGTCCAACAATTAACTGATGTTGACACGTTTAAAAACACACAGTGATCTAATATCTTGATTCAGAAGAACCTCGAGTGACAGCGGTTTCTCAAAAAACTAAAATAAAAATGTTCTGACTTTGAAAAATATCTAAAAATCTCTTTTTTATTGGAAAAGAGAAAGTTACGTAACGTTCAGATGCTTCGTCACTTCGTCAGTTTTACAGCGAGCAGTAAACTGAGCTGTCAGACAGCTGTGATTTCCTCAGTGTGGGTTCAGGAGTCATGTTTTCCAGCTCCCACTGTATCTCACGCAGCAGCTGCTCATCTCTTTTACCGTCGTGTTCACAGCTCAGGTAAAAGTTCAGGTTTCACCCGTGTGACTCTGACCAGAGGAACCTATTTACACAGCTCCAGTGTTTGTGTTGAGTTCTGAGAATCGCTCCGACACTGACGACCTACTTCAGGACGGATTCAGACTTTATCTGCACAAGCTAACGTGTTGAAGACTTTATTGTAAAGGGATCAAATTTACATTTTGAGGATCAGATGAACAAGACTAGTTTTTGCTTGTGATTGTTCATTTGTAGAACAGATGATAAGCAATGCATGAATCTGGTATTTAAAGCAACACTATCTACACGTTTGACTTTATAGCAGCCGTGTGATTAAAATAAGTTTGATGGTTGAGTGACTGTGAACATGGAGAATGTTTCCTCTTTCAGAGAAGTTATTAAAAACCAGAGTTTATCTCCAATATTCAGCAGGAAACTTTTAAAACATGAAGAATTCTAAACAGAGTTTGGTGGATTAGTTACAGCTGCAGCTCTTCTGGGTCAGGAAGCAGAGGATCATGGGTAATATCCAGCGTTCAGTTGTGTTTGAGTTCAGTGGGACGACTCAGTCTTTTTTTTTTACTCTACATGAAAACCACTTCATCGGTTGACACACAACTGCAGAGTGTGTGTGAGTGTGTGTGTGTGTGTGTGTGTTAGTTACCTTCTTTCCTCCAGGGGAGCAGGTGTCGGGTGGGGGGGTGCTGGTGATGTTTAGAGGGCTCGAGCCACAGCTGGAGGGGGAGGAGCCTCGGATCCTGAGAGACAAGATGTTTGTGATGATTCTAAGATTCACTTCACATTCAAACCTCTGATCATCAACTGGCTCCGACTTCCATCACGACCTCACACCTTTTTTAACACTCGTGCTGGACTTTGTCAGCGTTGCCATGACGATAGGAAGAGATTACATCCAGTAAAAGATTCAACTGGTGCAAGTATGAGTCACCATTAGTCTGGATTTAAAACCAGAGCCTGCAGAGAACTCACTGTCCTACTTTACACTGGGTCTTCTTCAGACATTAGACGACATATAAACTGGGTCACAGAGATTTGCAGGTTCGAGACTTCTTCAGCTTGAAAGCCTCCGAGTTTTAAATTCACAAATTTCCTCTCGTCTCACCTCTGAATCTCCATCACCTCCTCCGCAATCATGCGTCCGATCTTTCCTGCTCCTGCTCTCGTGCCGCCTGGGATGCCGGGTACCGTCTGCAGCGCCCGCCTCCCGCCACCTGTCAATCACACAGCAATCAGGATGAGGAGATTCTTGATAAATCAGTGAAACTTGAAGGACTGATCCTTTCTCTTTCCATAGGTTAAAGTAGTGACTTGCCCTCTGAGGTGAGAGCACTGTCCATACTCTGAGGTGAGGCAGCAGATTGAGGGTATTCTGATCCTTCCATCATCGGACACCTGGACACAAAACACACGTAAATAATCTGAATCAGTTCATCTTTGAGTCCAAATTAACCTTTGCACCAAACTTGAAGAAGGGGGGGTTGTGTCTCGTGGCACTTACGACACAACGGTGTTGGTGGAGACGATGTACTCCACCTCCTTGGTCCAGGGATTCATGAAGCTGAACCATCGGCTCCTTAGCGTGATGAAGGAGCCATCTTTGATCTTGAATTTGTAACAGTTGGTGTTGATCTTCTCTCTCATCTGCAGCACTGTGAGCACAACGGGTCACATGATGAGGACACAGATGAAAACACATGAACAGTGTCTCTGTTTGTCTGTTTGTCTCTAGACAGGCACCTTGTCTGTGGCACTCAGCCAAGTGGCCGATGTCGTCCTGGTGGAAATACTCATAGAAGGATGTTCCCAGCAGCTCCTGGGGCAGGTAGGCGAGGATGGCTGTGGCTCTGGAGACACAGACACACACAGAGGTTGTGTTTAATTTGAGCTGTTAGTGTATGTGTGTCTCTTTACAACCATGAGAGGAAACAGCGTTCTCAAAATATTGATCTGCAGCAAAGAACCACTCCTGCTCCGTGTTTTCCTGAAGCAGCATTAGAGATCAATGATGTTATACAGTCTTCAATATTAAAGACATGTTGAATTCAATAGTTTAGAAAGAGTAAAAATCTGCGTCTCACCTCTGGTCCACGAAGACGAATTTGCCATCGATGGCGTGCCGGGAGACGTACTCTGTGGGCTTCACCCGGATGTCTGCCAGGCTGGGCTGGGGAACGATGTGGGGGTGCAGGCGGCCGATGGCCACCAGGCAGCTCAGGTTGCAGCCCTCGTTGTCGGGCTCGTTGTCCTCGTCCAGACCCATCTTGGTGGGAGGCCAGCTCTTCAGGTAGCCCGTGCTGTGGATGGTGCAGAAGCTCTTGCGGTCCGCTGTGAAGAGAGAGAGGGGCGAGGGACGAGGGTGCTGACGGTTATAACAGGAAATAAAAAGGAAGCAACTTCACGGGATCCCATCAAACGCTGGGCGGGGGGTGATGGGATGTCGTTCACAACAACAGGGACATTTTGAAGTTGTGTTGTTTTTACCCAGTCTGATGTCACTGTGTGTGTGTGTGTGTGTGTGTGTGTGTGTGTGTGTGTGTGTGTGTGTGTGTGTGTGTGTGTGTGTGTGTGTGTGTGTGTGTGTGTGTGTGTGTGTGTGTGTGTGTGTGTGTGTGTGCACGAGCAAGCAAGAGAGGTAGAGAGACGAGTCAGGAGAGTCTGAATGAATCTCGTGCAGCTGTGAAGAAAGATTTTTACCAGTTTTGCGTCCGTCACTTGTTAAAAACATCAACAGGCCGACTCGCTCTCTCAGAAACTATCCCCACAACTCAACCGACTCAGACATCGGATCTGTGTTCTCTCGTACAGCCCCTTCGGACAGTTTCAGGAAAATGTTCAGACTTCAGTGGACGTGTGAAAGTAGCTGTCATTAGTCCAGACACCAGTTCAGTCATTATGTTGTGAATAATGATGAAGTGGTCTCAGGATTTAAACACAACACACCTACACACCAACGATTCTTCAAATTGGTTCAGGAAAATCCCCACCGCACTTGCTGACACACATTTTAGTTACCATGGTTACCAAATCACCTCTCATAAATATTTATGCCGCTTATGCTGAGTTCGCTTCCCCCGACAATGAGCAAGCAGCAGACGCATTCAGCCGTAGCTCAGCTCTAAATTCATGATGAAATAACATGACCCTGTGTTTGGTGTTTGCTTTCACACAACGTGAGGAAGCCGAGGGTCACGTTTTCAGCTGCTCTCAACCCGGTTCTGTTGTCCGCACATGTAGTTCGACACAGTGTGTATGTGTTCAAATGTATCTGTACGCAAATAAATAAGTAGATATTTAGACATGAGAGAAAAGGGATCGGACTGGTTTCTGGATTTGAGTGTTGTTTATCATTTAGCCTGGAAAATATCCGTAATCCATATTTTATTAAGAGGAGATTAAACCACCATCCGTTAACATCTCCCTATGTGGTGTAAATAAAACTGAATAATTTAATATCTTGCTCTTAAACCCTGGACTGTGAAGAACGTTCTGTTGTTGTAAAAAGAAAATCAGAGACATGGTGCCAAGGATTTTTTTTTACATCTACTGCAGAATTTTCCTATTTAGTGGATTCATTTAACAATAACAACAAAAGCCAAAGTACCCGTATGAATTCCTAAAATGTGAAAAGGCAATAAATTATTTACATAAACAATATTTCTGCAATAAAAATGTTACATAAAAGGTTAGGTAAGAAAATAAAAGCATTTAAAGAGGCCCACTTCCTCTCCTGTGCTAACTGAGGTGTGATTCCTTGTTCTAATAAGGATGTGGGACCAGAGAACCGGGGCTTTTCTCAACAGTGTCTCAAGTACGAGGGTCAACAGCTGAATCTAAACTGAAAAGCTGCTCTCAGACAAGCTTCACTCAGGCTCCGCCCCTCGACTGAATGTTCTCCACGTGTTCCTGTTGTTCTGAACGAGTCTGACCCGGACAATGTCCTGTTGGGTTCTTCACAAGTGGAAGAAAACAGCTAAATTAATGAGACCTTGACTGACGCTGAAAGATGCTTTGACCAGCATGTGGCAGCTTGGCTTCCATCGGCAGGAAGAGGGTTTGTGTGACATTTAGGACAACGAGGACATTTAGGACCACGCACCTTTTTTCTTCGAGCAGGTGGAGGGAAAGTCTTTATCTTCTACTTTGACGGAAGGCCTGTTGCACTTCATCCTGCAGAAAAATGAGCGTCTGGCTCCAGAACAGAGTCGAGACGGACCAGGAGTGATGTCTGTCTTCACTGGAAGACCAGCTGCGAACACACAACACAAATACACAACAGATAACATGTTAGCAGGTCTCAAGACTAAAAGACTTTTTTTTTTGTTTCATTCTCACTCTCGAAACACTCTATTCTATTGTCTGCAATGTATTGCATCATCATCAGCTGACAATCCATCAATCAATCAATCAATCAATCAGACACTTGCACGTTTTTACTTTATGATGCATCTGTTTAAGGAGTTGAATGAAGCTAAATGCACCCATTCTTTCTCCAGATGTGTTTGTAGTTTAAAAATACAGAAGTAAATGTATTCAACAATTTCTAATCATTGTCCTCTGTACCTGGCTCTATTCTCATCCATTTTAATGTTTCATAGAATCTCTTTTTGAAAAACAAGAGATTTCACAAAACAGATGCCGACCTGTGTTTGGGGGTTTGCTTACTTTTAGCGTCGATGAGCCTCTCTCGTGGGGCCGTGTCGGAAGAGGACAGCTGCTCTTTGACCTTGGCAATGTCCTTGGGGTGAAGGTAGTCAAACAGGCTCTGACCTATCAGGTCGTTCTGGACACAGAGGGGGGAGGAAAACAGATGAAGGGAGGGAACACTGTAAACCACTTCTTCCATGAAGTGTCTGCTGTCGACATACCTGGCTGTAGTTGAGTATTTTGTAGACCGATTCAGAAACAAAGAGAATTTTGCCGCGATCGCATCCGACAACAAACAAGAAACCATCAGCAGCCTGCATGAAAACACAGAAAACACAGTTAATTCACTTTTACTAAATAACATGATTCATAACATTTACTTTGAAGTTTTTAAAACATAATTAACAGACAAGAAGTAAATAAGGATGAAAATTAATATCAAATGATCAGAACACATTGTGAACTGGGTGGAAAATGTAATATTATTAGTTTTACTGTCCATGTCTGCACTCACCCTTAGTATCAAGTGCTTGAGTTCATCATCTGACAGGAAGGAAGGCTTGTAGTTGGCCTCTGTGTACGGGTTGGCTGCACCTACACAACAGTAAACACAACAATAAACACACACTCAGACATGTAGGTCATCACACGTCACCTGCAGCTCACACTTTGTTTCCCTCCTCGTGTGAAAGTGATAAAAGATATTTTTGCAAGTAAACAATGACTTTTAATGTTGACTTCAAGGCTTTTGAGAATTAAGAATTACGGCCCATGGTTAAAGATTTACAGTCAGGTGAGGCAAAGGTGATAATATGTCTTCATGTACATCTCTTACGGCTCTTTGACAGCCGTGTACAGTGTGTGAGTAGAATATGTTGGCTGTATTATTATCAGCAAACCACTATCCATGTTTGCACCGAAGAAGCTTGCTATTTAAATGTTTTTTTGTCACTGACAGCGTCAACACACGCTTCTCGACCCCCTCACACACTGAGCCGTGTGCCATTATTATCATCATCATCATCATCATCATCATCATCATCATCATCACATTCATCCTAACCTCTGAGTGTCTTCATGTGCTGGACGGCCATGCGCAGGACCGTGAGCTTGTCGAGCTTGCGGGACATGGCGTTACAGGTGGGCACCAGCGACGCCAGCTCGTCGATGAAGCTGTTCATCTTGTCCCTGCGCCGCTTCTCGATCTGGCTGTGAGCCTCTCTGTGGAGGAAGAAGCAGCACACGTTAACTAAACTCATCAAACTTCCTTCTTTTTAAAAACCTGCCTCGCTGACATTAATCTGAAAGTAAATATCAAGAATCATCTCTGTTGGATTTGACCTTTTCCATAAGAAACAGATTCAAGATCAGGCAAGTTGTCTTTCAACGGGCTGCATTTTTTGCAACGCAGATTACCCATCACTTCAGAGTCTTATCTAACGTGATATAAAACAGTCTGTCATTCAGGACGTAAGGAAAACATCTGTGGGTCTGTCCCACTCGCCTGTTCTGCCCAGACTTGAACCTGGCAACACTGACGGCTGCAGAAAGACGAGTTCTTTCCATTCAAGAGAAAGAGAGCTCGTCATTAGCTACTAGGTGTAGTGTGCTCTTACAGGCCCTCAGCTCCACATCAATACACTTCAATGTTTAAAGTTTCTTATTATCAACACACACAAAGATTTCTCTGAGCCCAAACACAGACTGACATTTAATTCATGTTAGAGAGAAAGAGAGAAGAGAAGGAGTTTTTATACCTGGCATTCTTAATCCGGCCCTGTTGGTCACTGGAAAGACAAACAAAGACATTTTAGTGAAGTGGCAAAAAGCAGGAACGTTTCAGAGAGAAAAATAAACCACAAGGTTTGAGGTTTAATTGAGTGTGACAGAAGGGCTGGGGTGAGTAAAAGGAGGGAGGAAGGGAGAGAGAGAAGGGAATGGGGCCACGGCAAACCTCACAGGTTCTGTAACTAACCTCCTTTATCAGTCTCATAAGAAAAAAAAGCTTATGCAATGCGAGTAAAGCTCTGGGGTTGCATCTGACTGAGACCATCTCGTGACTGATGTAATACAAACGGGACGTAGTTTCATCGAACCTCTTCATAGTGTCTCATTCATGCAGTTATACAAAACAAATAAAAAATAATGGAGTATTCAAAACCAGCCCACAGGCACACGTTCGTCATGTAGAGCGTTAAGAGAAGTTATGTTTGGGCGAAAAACCTCCAGCGTTATTATTTTTGTTCCAGGTTCCCACTTGGTCCCAAATGTCCTGAATTGGTACAAATGTGACTCTTCACCTTCCTTCCTCTTTTTGTGACGGGGATTTTCCAGCTACTGAGTGTGTTTGACATCACAAACCCTGGCTCTCTGAGTCGGAGTTGTTTTCAGACTAACATTGTTTCCTGCAGTGTTGAGGTGGAAATTGAGTTGACGGCTGATTTCATTCAAAATGTTTTTCTACCATGTAAAAAGGAACATGGTTGACAGAAGGGGACGTTTACAGAGGAGAATGTTTGTTTCCTTTTTATAATTTTGCTGAACCAAAGCCTTCAAGTTGAGTTTAACTGGTTTCAAAAGGAAACTGGCTCATTTCAACAGCAGGGAAAGGGACAAACGTACGGAGGATTAAAGCTGTCACCACGGTAACCTCTTACCTTCCAAGCTTATCTTTGTCTGGGTCCATGTCACTACGGAGGAAAAGACAGGAGACATTAATTTTAGGCCACATCTTAATATCCACAGCACTTCATAGACCAGTTCACTGGGTTCAGCAGCTTTAATCGATAAAACATTAAGTTGGTTGAACTTACTCGAATGAGAAGCCATCAATTCTGCAAAGAAACAAAAATACATTCATTAGATTCGCTCATTGAGACATTGATTCTTGTGATTATTTATAATATTAAAAACAGAAGCACTGACTTATAGAGTTTATACACTGTGTATATATTTTTTAAAGACTGTGACAGAGTGAGGAATTAAATATTGATTGTAAGAATTGGTCGGACCAGAAACGCTGCATTAGTTTCAGTTTATTATAAAAGTCTGAAACTATCTCTATTTTTCCCTTGTCGTCTTTTCACTTCATTCTCTTCCTCCTCTTTTCTACCTTTGTTCTCTCCGCCCTGACTTTTCTTTCCTTTCACAGTTTCATCATCATTGTCATTATTCTTTCTTTCCTTCTTGCTCTGCACTCCGGTCTATCTCTTCTGCTCTTACTGGTAGTCGGTGGTGCTGCCCTTCCTCTTGCGCGTGTAGTCCATGCCAGGCGTGCTGATGGAGCTGGAGATGAGGTCGGTGGAGCCAGGGGACATGAAGTCAGTCATTGTTGACGAGATGTCCATCCTTTGGTCTGCCATCAGGTCATCTGCAGAGAAAAGACAAGAGCATTAGAGAATGAGGTGAGAAGTGGCCGGATGTTTGTGCTGCAGGAAGATAAGTAAAAAACCTACATGTCACACGTGGGACAGAGCTTTTGAAATACGAGCTCCGAAGCTCTGCCCGAGTTAATATGGCAGGTTGAAAGTCCCGCAGGTTAATGAAGAACGAATTGCCTCTGTCTGATAAATATAATTATTAATAATTTTAATATGAAGCACTGTTTGCCCTCTGCACAGGGCTGCAGTGCACACACACACAGTGCAGATAACAACCACTCTCTTTACTGTACAGAGCAATAAAAAGTAAAAGGCCAATAATCAGTTTTTCATTTGTTCTATTCACTGTCTCCCACAATGTTTTTACAACAATAATAATACAATTACAATCTGTCCGTCTGTAGAGTCTAAGTGATTATGTTAGTTTACCACAAGTTAGTTTGTGGGAAATTCTTGTAAACTAAGATTGTGTCCGAGACAAACCAGCCAACTGCAGACAGTGACTCAGAGCAGCAGCAGAGGGAGGAGGGAGGAGCACTGGAAGACAGGAGGACAGAGTACAGAGGACACAAAGACAGAGGACTGGGGGAAAGAGGACAGGTGGACAGGAGGAACAAGGACAGAAGGAAAGGAGAAGAGGACAGGAGGAAGGAGGCCAAGGGAAAAGGAGGAGCAAGGACAGAGGACAGGAAGACACGAGGGCAGAAGGAGCGATGGATACAGACTCATGTATTTTATTATTGAATTTAATTAAATTAAACGTTACTGTTGTTGCTCTAGAAACTATTTAAAATTTTTAGTAACGTCTTAAAAATAAAATATGATGGAACATATATGAAATCAAATATAAATGTTCTACCACATTATGCATTTTGTGGTTTATATTTCTTTTATTTCATTAAGTAATTTCTCTCCTGCTTTGTGTGTAACAAAGTAAATATGTGTATTCTTAAATTCTCCTCTACAATTATTTACTATATGTAAACAATCAGGGAGACAAACATTAAAATGACAGAGATAATTGTCATGATGGGTCGGACACATCATGAAGTGACACTCACCACAGATGTTCATCACTGCCTCTGTGTTAAAATCATTTCCTTCCATCCACTCGTGAGCCCTCAACTGTCAAACAGACAAAACATCACGTTTACAACCAACCGTCAGTCAGACAGGAATCACAACACAGAGGAAGAAGAAGAAAAACAAACAGACACACACAAACAGTTACAGTTTCCTGGACACATGCTGCTAACATCACGACATCTAGGTCAGATGTGGGGGCAGAATAAACAGGAAGTTGCATATATAGAATTACTGTACGTCTCAGTTGTTATAATTTCTCAGCCAGATCTGGGTCAGACCACATCAGCTACATGGGAGCAATACATCTAATGTATTTGTGTGTATTTAACATATAGAGGATCATGGTTAAGTTGAGCAACACATGTGATGTATATGTCACTTCTAGCTGCAGCCAATCAGCAGCCCCCATCCATGGTTAGGCTAATCGAAGTTTAAATTACTTATTTGATGGTTTTAAAAACAGCGTGAAAGATCATGATTGACAGCTGAGACAGATTGGTGGAGCATGTGTGTGGGTGGGACCTCTATATCGCAGCCCTACACCACGGTCACTACTACGATGACTCTGACTTCAGTTACCTTGATAGGAAACTGGGACAGGCCTCCTGGACGGGCCTGGTGTCGCCTGGATCGGTCTGGTCGGCTCAGTTCAGATCTGTTTCGATTCAGTCTGACCTGGTTTCATCCAGTATGATCTGACTTGTAAGCAGCGGGTGCAAACCATCAACCTCTGCAGAGAGACGAAGAGACAACTGTCAGTCAAATGCAAATCTGAGCACATAAACAAAATCATTTGGGAAAGGTATGAAAAAAAAAAAAAAGGCAAACGACAAAACAAAACCAGAGCGTTCCTTATGTTCAGTACTGCTGACCTGAAAAATGTCAAAACTGAATGTGGGCTAAATTAATCATTTCCTGAGGGTTCGTGTATTTTCTCTATACTGTTTGAACACAAAAGCTGAATTTTAAATGGCCGTACCTTCTTGTAAATGCTCTAATGCTGCCATTAGACATGATGATACCGTTAAAGCCGGTCCTTGTTATTTAACCCGTTTACCTCTACAAACCCACTCACCCCACGTTAACATGTGGAGAAATCCAGAGTGACCTGCTGTCCCACTCGTTGCTACGCTATAACTGCTGGTTAGAAGGGGTTACGCAAACAATGGGACAGATGGACTCTTCCATGGTGTGAATTCGAGTCTGGTGTAATCATTTAATGGATTAGTCAAGTCTTATCTGCCAAACAGATTGGTTAATTACTGTTACTGGTGCAGTGCCCGTTGTAAACGTGTCCGTTTGTCCTGTTCTCTTGTCCTGTGTTGATGCTCCACAGCTACTTCAGAATTATTCCTCCTATATGTCTACTTGTCATTAGTGAGTCCTCAGAAAACACTTCTACAATACCAGTCATACTTTATTGTTTGTGTGCTGGACGTTGTGTGCAGAGCTTTTTATAAACAGTCTATGGTGCAGAGTGAAAACTTTGTGTTCATCCTACCTGGTTTATCTGGACTGAAGAGTCAATGATTTACATAAAATGAAACTGGATTTACGTTATTTATATATATTCATTTGAATTGATTTACTGAACTGGTGTTATCGTGCATTGCATGTCAGCTATTTCAGGTCTGTTAAACAACAGAGTTCTCATTTTTTTAAATAAAAACTAATTCCTCTGTATGAAGCAGAGACTAAATGTTTGTCCTTTTGCTTTGAAGACAATTTGCCAAACAGAAAGCGAGTCTGTGAATGTTGTTGCCGTGATGGAGATCTGCACCGGTTGCGGGTCAGTTCATCTGTGTCTGGTACAATGGAAATAATCAAATCATCCAAATGATCTGGCAGCGATTTTGACCTGCGGTTGGACCCAGTTACAGACCACTGCTGCAGTTTATTCAAGGACGTAGAAGAAGACACGTTCAACTCGGTCCACAGAGACTTGTCACATGTCTATTGAATGATGTCTATTGATGGAATTAGTAGGTAGAATAAAAATAAATGATAACACAATAGAAACCAGTCTGAAGCTGTGACCATTTCCTGTGAGGATCTAGAGGAAACACTGTGCAAAGCTCAAGAAGCAGTGCTGAAGCAGCAGGCAGCCGACTACTGGGTCAGGACAGACTCAGTGAGCTCTTATACTGGGACAAAGCTCTGGGCTGCAGGGGGAAAACCACTATGTCATGATTGAACACTGAAAGGAACTGGTGCTGGAGTGGAAAGTGGGTCAGCCAGTCTCTATGGTCTCAAACCAGCCAGCCTCAATTTCCATCCACCACCTACTTCTACTTTGTCCGTGAGTCAGCATGCCATTCAGCTTAGTTGCCCTGTTCTACACTCCACACCCACTCAGACAGTCAGGAAGCGAGGAAACGTCCGGGCATCAAATCAGCACCACGCTCTCCCAAATCAAAGACACTTTGATCTCAACCAGGGACAGAAACAGTGACCATTCCAACATTGACACTCTGATACTACTCAACTGGTATTCTGAAAAAGGAATTGTAAAATTAACATAAACTATGACACTATATGACAAAACAAATAAAATTAAATAATGCAAATTTTCCAACCTACAGCAACTTTCGAAGCGCTCCATCATTTTGAACTAAACTTCACGCCTGTAGAGTTTCGTGATTGTATCTTACATGGTTACCTGCAAGTGCAACAGTCCTCCGCGGTGGACTGGCTGTTGTTGGTGTCTCCAGGACAACGATTGCTATGATGACATGCAAACACACAAACACACACACACACACAGGGGAGACAATACCGGCCCTGCTGTCTGCGCACATAATGATTCATCGCCTCATTGTTTCAACTTGAAATTAGCCAGATACTGACACATTTTTTGCTGAGCAGCCTCTAGAGGCTCAGTCTCTTTAAAGCTGCACTTCTCAACACTCTTACGTGGACCAACTGTGTCACTAATTGTAATGAACACCGAGAAAATTATCACCCAACTCCAAGAGGTAATTTTACGGTTTGGCTGAGCGTCGCCACTCTCATCGACCTGGTTTCCACCAGCGGAGAACAACCGACACAAACCCTGACCAGCCACAAACAACTGGAACTTTGTTTGTCGCACAGTCGGAAACACAAGAACTCAAGAGGAATGCTAATGTTGCACTTTGAGGGAGTTTAGCATGAGATCAGCAACTTCATGAGGAACATCTAAGGCACTTAACAACACCAGAATTCTTTTAGTGGAAGCAGTTTATAGAGCCATCGATTCACATTATACTTTCTGTCCAGAAACTTTAGTGCCGACGTGTGTGAGGAATCAGTCCACTCACACTTAAGGGCCGTCCACTGGGGATGGGATGCGTGAACAAACTCTGAGACGGAGATTTAAAACAAACTGCAACCACCCCGCCCCCCCACACACAAGCAGTTTTCAGACATGAGCTTTGGAAAATGTCCGTAAAAACTGAGTAGGAAAATATTGTTGATATTTCTGTGTGCTGATGCCTGCAGTGCATCTTAAATTACCTGAACCCGTTTCACTTACCGTGTTTAAATATACTGCATGTTGAAAATGCATGTAATGCATTTAATCCTCTGTGCTTTTTCAGCTTCTATATCGAGCACAGACTAGGAGGTTGCAAAAATAACAAAATTCAAGTCTACTAAAGAACCAGATGCTTAAAGTGTTGATGCTTCTGCTGTTGCCATGGTAACCCAATTATTTTTTATCGCCAAGGACATTTAATCTCAGTGATAGGTTTGTGCATCACGTGACAGAGTCATGTGACAAGCACTGTAAAGCACTAAACTCTGGAATGAGGATCCTCGCTTAAACAAAAACAAACATATAGATCATTACTATTTTAAATCATTCTGTCTTTTAATAGTATGCATGCACCGTATGAGTGAATCAAAGTTCATCCAAACTGAAGAAAGCACCTGTCGCCTGTCACCTCATCCAATTTCACCTCAGCTGCTGAGTTGTTCCCTTCTTGCAACCACTTGAACCGACCAAGCAAAACATTGAATCAAGAAGGTTACAGAGAAGAGTGTGTTTATGTTGTGTATGCGTAACAAGACTGCCCATATAATTCACCTCTGACACGTGCAACAGTGAAGGAAGAGTTTAACAGCTTGAAAACTGTGCTTGTTCATTTTCTTGCAGAGAAAAAAACATGAGAAATAGTAAAACTCTATTGTCTGTACAGTAAATGTGTAGCTGGAGCAAACGCAGACTGATCATTGTTTTCATGATATTATTATGACAGAAAGAAAATAATAATATGAAATAATAAACGCTGAATATTTCCTTTAAGACAATCCTCCAATACTGCAACAGCATGGTCCTAAAAATCCAAAACATCACTGCAGATGTTTTCACTTGCGCTGCCTGATTACAAGTCAACAAGACTTTGTGGACATATACAGACTGTGCTTGATTGACAGCTCTCTATAACTACACAATCACTACTCTAAACACACAGTCAAACTCAAATTTGTCCCCCTTTCATTTCATTGTGGTGGGGACGAGACGGATCCACTTGCTGCCATGGGCTGATCATGCCTGCATGCATTGTAAATACCTGCTGCTCACACTTTTAACCCTGTTCACACTTTTAACCCTGCTTCACACTTTTAACCCTGCTCACACTTTTAACCCTGCTCACACTTTTAACCCTGCTCACACTTTTAACCCTGCTCACGCAATTTCCTGTCCTGGTTTCTTACAAGATTGTGCAAGTAAATGGTTCCTTGCGAAATCTGGTCCGACAGCAATGGTGGTCTGAGAGACTTGCAAAGTTATAAAAAAGCCAAAGCTCTGAGGTAAAGGGGGCCCCTCTCCTGAAACACCTTGTCAGCAGCCTAGTCAATACTTACTATGGGATGTCACAATGACCCACATTTGCATTACACACACTAAGCTGCTAGCCTGGCCCAACACCACAAGTCAGGTAAAGCGAGAGCAGAGGCCAAGATATATAATAGTCAACATCACCTGGTTCTAGATAACTCAACATCAAACCGTACTATAATGTTGTCACCAATATTAAATACAGTACACAAACACCAGCTACTAATGAGAGCAGCAGTTTCTGCTCCACTGGGATTTCTGCATCTCGTCAAGTTTCCAAATCAAACTCATGAGGCAGACAAGCGGAAGACCACAACACAAAATGCTCACAAGTCCTTTTTCCTCACATTATTAGTTCACCTTTAACTATTCATGTGTTTTCATGGACACTTCTTCTTAAGAGAAACGACTGGTTTGCTTGTCTTGATGATAAACAGGTTCTGCCAAATCATCCCAACAAACTTCCGTTATCAAAATGCCTTTGTGTCAAACACCTCAGCACTGATAAGCTCTAATGTAGGTTAGTAACTGTGCACAAGCCAAAAACAACAACACTTGTGAGTCTGAAGTTCACGGCGGATGTCTTTCATGTCGGGAAAAGCTTAACACGATTACTACTGATAACACAAAAACACAATTTGTTTCATATTATGTTCTAGTGTGTCACAAATCACACGTTTTGAGGCAAGATGGCAACATGAACAACTCTATAATAACGCCACAGACCGGTTCCCACAACAGACTCAAACACCCCTTTGGCCAACACGGCCACATTTACAGAAATGCTGATTCATATGAGTTGTCGTTATAAATAAATAGAAATAAAATTGAATGTACATTGATATGCGCCATAAGTGAAATATAAAATTTGGGTCATATCACACAGACGTAGATCACACTACTGTTGAGAAGACTTTCAAAGATCTAACAGAAACATAGGGATGGATAACAAAACAATACCAATATAACAGAAGTCCAATACATCAAAAATACTGCTTATGTACCATACGAACACAAAGACGAGGTCTCACACATAATTGACAAGCAGAATTTAAAACGACAACCTTCACCCTCAGACAAAACCAGGTTTAAAACTTAAAAAGACATTTAAGTGAAATTTATCAGGACAATTAACGATATTGACCCATATCAATAATTCTCCTGAAAGATGTCACATTATTCTTGATTCACTCTGGAGCAAAAAGGAGTCTTTAAACATAAAGCAAATAATAATGTGACATTTATAACAATAATTATCAATATTGTCAGCCTCATTTTTTTCCAATGCTTGGCAGTTTCTCTCAACCCTACGTAAACACAGATATTAAAAAACACTACTTGCATATTTAACAATCCAACATTTAATAGAAGGGAAATAAAAATATCTAAAATTGACATTACGATTAGCAGACTTTTCACATTAACGGTCCCAAAACAGATCCACAACAGACTATGACCTTCCACTGGGAAACACTGAATCCACAAATATCCCCTGGACACTCAGATGGTGAGTGTGACTCACAGTATGAAGTGGAATTAAAACGCAACCATCCCTGCTGCTGCTGGAGATCTCCTCTAGAAACCCCCCCCCCCCCCTCCCTCCGTGTCAGGGATCCCCTGCTGCCAACCAAACCCAGCGACGTCGGAACCAGAGCCCGGTCCCCGGACCATCTTCAGGGGAACCATTGCGGGAGACTGCAGCCCAGTCGACCCATTTCCACTGCCAGCGACTAGTGTCAGGATATTTCATAACCAATCATGAGGCTGCTGTTTCGAAACAGCCCCCATCTCAAGTGCGAGTCCCCCCCCCCCCACCACCCCACCCCCCCACCACAATGTCCACTGTGCCGTTTAAAGACGTGAAGCTAACGACGGGGGCTTTGATTTTGGCTTTGAAGTTAGCATGGGAGGATGCTGTCGAAGAAACCCGTGCTGGAGATGCCCACCGAGGCCTGTTTACATAGCTAGCCTGCTAGCATCGATAGCACAGCTGCCTTGGGTTTAGTTGACATTTAACACGCATCCCCCACCCCCCCCTCGGCACTCACCTCGTGCACACGCGTCCCCCAAAACACGCAACGGACGCTAACAACACCTGAACCCCAGAGAGGGGGGGGGGGGGGGGGGCGGTTCCCCTGCATTCGATCCATCCCCAGCGCTTAGTCCCTAATGTTAGCATTCGGCTGCTAGCTCGACTGACTGTCAGGAGCTGGGCAGCGAGCTAACGTCCCTGCTCCAAACCACAGTGACGTGACCGCGGAAAACATCGACGGTACCACCACAGATTCTCCGCCGCCGAACACCCCCGAGCTGCGGGTTCGAGCGCCCGCAGGCCGGTGTGCGCCGCGTACTCACCGCAGGTCCGCCGGGGTCCGTGTATCCATTGGAAGCCACCGGGCGAGCTGCGATAACGACCCGCACAAGTGTGACATAAACGAATCGCAGCCGCTGACCCAGTTTCTCTTCAGCGTCATGCCCGTCGGACCACTAACCTAGTTTTTCATCCAATGGCGTCCGGGCTGCTGCCGGAGGTGTCCCGGCGACCAATCGGCTGCGAGCTCGGGCTGGGGGAAAGATGACTTACAAGATGCTCGGCCAATCAGAGCACGAGGAGAACGGAATGCAGAAGCCACGCTATGTATGTATGTATGTATGTGTGTGTGTGTGTGTGTGTGTGTGTGTGTGTGTGTGTGTGTGTGTGTGTGTGTGTGTGTGTGTGTGTGTGTGTGTGTGTGTGTGTGTGTGTGTGTCCAGTGTTTAAATGTGTTATTATGTCATCACTCATGTCAATTTGTCAGCTGTCATTTAATTGACTGTCAGTCACTGGTTCTGTATCAGTATAAACTTTATATTCAGTATTTAATTTACAATATTCATTTTTATTTTCACATATACTTTTAGACTTAGCTCTGTTGTTTTTATTCACTTTATTCCATCATGTTATATATTGTTGATACTGTAATCCTGCATCAAATTTATATGTAGAAAATAATCATTACAATGGGTTTTCAGAAACCTAAAGATATTCATAGTATGTATTTTCCATTTGCGATTTAAATAAAAGTAATTTATTATATGTTATTATGTCCTGTCTCATGTAAATTTGTCAGCTGTCGTTTTATTAGGCTCTGGTTCTGCATCACATGCATGGACCATGTGTGGGATCTCAAGGCCTCTAAGGTTTGGGTTCCAGGGAAGTTTCTGGCTGTGTAATGTTGTGTATTCAATGCTGTGCCACGATCTAACGTCCATGTTTCAGTTCCAGCTATAGTGGGATGTCACAGCCCTTCTCTCTCTCCTCATGTTTCCTGCCTGCCTCTTCACTCTCACTGTCAAATAAAGTTAATAATGATAAAAACAATCTTGGTATAAGTTTTGTGTGATGTTATGCTGGAACCTGTGGACCTATACGATTTCCTGGTAGTTTTAACTGGGTCAGGAATTCACCTGCCTTGCCCTGCAGCATTAGATCCAAATGATAATGTGCGGTGATGATGGTAGAAATAATCAGCTCCATACACGTCTGTTCGTTTACTTAGAAAATAGGTCACTGGCAGGAACACATTATCACCTCCAATGATGTATCAGGGCTGTGGGTGTTACCGCCATATTATGATGTACTGATGATATAATTACATTCCTCTCATTCCTACGATAGGATGTGGTTGTTCAGTCTTTTAAACACATTAGTTACACTATTGTTATGTCAGCTGTAACAATTAAACCAGTCATCCATTGGTGTGTGCTGTATTCATGTCCTCACAACTCTATTTAAAGCATTGGCTGTGTCATTGTCCTTTCAATGTCAATAAAACACATATTTTTATTTTTCTAAAGAGCAAAACGCAGGCAGGTGTTGATGATATTGACAGAAATGCAGTAGTTCCTCAGTGATAGGTGGATGTGGCCTGACCTCAGGTTTAGTGGATGATATAAACAGATCACTACAGGGGCTGACCCAGTTGCAGTGATTTCAAACTTTGGGCAGTAGGTGTCGCTGTCTAGTAACGTTCTTCTGTTATTTAATTGTAGAACCAGGTCAAACAGTTTAGATGAAACTTTCCCACTAGGGACACTGCTCGCTGAACAACAGACAGAATCATGTAAAGGAGCCAGAGTTCAGCTGTAAAAGATCATTTTCATCTTATCCAGGTTTTACAAGGAAACCTGTGTTTCCTGTCACAGTAAAACTCATATTCAAGGATGCATTAGAATACTTTTCTCCACTTTGTCTAAATTGGATGAGTGAGCGAGTGGGAGAGTGAGCGAGAGACAGTAAAGTTACGATGCACAGCTGGATTCCACACAATGTGCAGATGTGTTGTTGTTTCTGTGTTCTCATTAAAATGACATTGTGATGAGTAAGAAAACATTTAAATCATCATTATCTCACTTTTTTGTTTGTCTGACAAAAGCAGTTTATTTGTATTGATGCTTTACCAGATGAGACATTCTCTCTGTTTCACCTGATCTTACACGATCGATTGGAAAATAGGTTTGCTACGTGAAAATTAAAATAGCAACACAGACATGTTACATGTTCACAGCAATGCATCACACAGCAATTAGTGCCAATTAAAAGGCCACATTTCTTTTGTTGAAGGCGTTTTCCATTCGGTCATTTGACAACAAACGTTTCCTTGCAGTTAAGTTGAAGATGAGTTGTGAGATATCACAAAGAGAAACCAGCTCATCTGGAAGTGTCTGGTCTGACTTCATATTTGTCTTCCCTCTGCCCTGCAGCTCATCTTATACAACGTTTAGTTTGAAGGAGCCACTGACCCCAGTTCAGCCTCTGACGCTCCTATTTTATCCAAATGATTTGAATGAATTCTCGGTTTCAAGTAAACAAAGGCAACATGAAGAAAATTGTCTCGGTCCATAAATCAAAATGTGTATAATGACAATTGAAATACATATAAATGCACTTGTTGAGGTCAATATAAAGTTCAGAAGTAAACAAACCAGTTACACCAGAAATGAACACAAGGCCGTAAACTCAATGGCACTGTTAATTGCAGAGTTTAATTTGTGCCACTAGATGTCAGTGTATATTAAAACAACACAGAATCCAAACTTTAAATATCAGAACATTTGTATTTCTAGGTCGTTGAATGTTTTTTAAGTTTATATATAATTGAATATTTACGTTATGTTTTTATATTACATTTTTTACATTTTCTGCATCATTGTTTGTGCTGCTTTGTAAAAATGTGCTAATCCTAACCCCAAATCATTTAGAAGTGTGGTATTTTAAACCAAAATGTAAAACCTCTGTAATATACTCAAGAAAAAATTTAATTTTTATCGCTACAATATTCCTATGGACAGAGGAACATACAATTACTTTATTAAAGGATCAATATCACTACTTGGTGAAGAATCTATCAGGAGGTTATAAATTAAATCTGAAAAAGTAAATTACCTTCGTTTTATGTCTCTGAATCAAATTATAGAGCTAATAGATAGATAGATAGATAGATATATAGATAGATAGATAGATAGACAGATAGATAGATAGATAGATAGATAGATAGATAGATAGATAGATAGATAGATAGATAGATAGATAGATAGATAGATAGATAGATAGATAGATAGATAGATAGATAGATAGATAGATAGACAGATAGATAGATAGATAGATAGACAGATAGACAGATAGATAGATAGATAGATAGATAGATAGATAGATAGATAGATAGTATATTGTGCATATAAAAGTGTTGCTATGGAGTTATGGGGTTTCCTGTTGCTTTCAGGTGTTTGTGACATTAAAGTTTACAATAGAGTTTATGTCACGATGTCATCTAATACAGTGTATAATAGTATTACACATTATATTATAATCTATAATCTTGTTGTGTGATCTAACATCACACAGGGTCTTTATGATTATTATGGTCTGTATTACTGAGCGGTGAGGGAGCTGAGTGGACAGGTTCACAGGTTTACGGGCTGCCCCTGAACGCACCGCTGCTGTCACGCGCTGATGTTTGAGTTGAAGCAGCTCGAGCTTCAGTTGAGCCGGAAACACACGGAGGGACCACTGCAGCGCGTGTGTGTGAGGGAGTGTGTCCCCGTGTGTGTGAGTGCGTGTGGGACTCTCAGACTGTGTGTGAGGAGCGTGTGCGCGTGCTGAGGTGTCTCGCGCCAACAGAATTCTAGGATTTGGACTCGATCGAGTTCATGAGGAGTTGAATGAGAAAACAACCTGAGGTGAGTAGAACAAGAAGATGAAGACTGTGATGATCTGTGATCTGTGGTGATCTGTGGTGATCTGTGATCTGTGGTGATCTCTGTCTCTCACACACTTTAAACCACTGCTGCAACATGTCTCTTTATTTATATGAGAGTTTAATGTGAAACAGTATAGTTTTCATATCAGAGAATGATGGAAAATCTAATTCAAACTAGAGACAAACAATCGACAAGTCACCGAAGCTTTTCAGAGTTTCAGTGGCTGTGTATGTGTCATTTCTAGGTTTTGATATGATAGAGTTAAATAAAAAGTACAGAAAGGCAAAAATATAAAATACAAAAATACAAAATTAACAGTAAAAGACAATAATACAACCATAACCCAGAGAATATCAAAAAAAGTGCAATATAAAGACAGTCTAATAAAAATATATACAAGACAAGTAGTGTGATAATACAGGGGGCACAGTACAAAGTATAAATGTTTCATAGTAATACACTTTATTTATACAGCACAGTTACAAGGTGCTTTACAAATTACAAAATTTAAGGCAAACAATAGGAAACAATTATAATAATAATAATAATGCTAAATAGGTAGCTTTACAGTGCTTATGCTATTAGATTATCATTACTGTAACAGCTGTGAGGTATTTATGGAATTAATTATTATTAATATTAGTAATTATTATGCAATTAAAATGTGCAGGATAGATGTTTTTTTTTCCCACATGACAGCACATGTGGCCCGAGTACAGGCAACATGCTCCGGGACAGAAAACATGGTACTTTCATTGTGACGCTGGTGCTTCCCTGCACGCTCCGTCATGTGCTGTCAGCTCGGAGCCACTGGATGATGTCTACTTGCACTGACACATGCTGTGTAATTGCAAATCATCAGCTTCTGACGGAGCGAGCAAAGGAGGGAGAGATGCAGAGGGTGGGTGGGTGGGGGGGGGTGCTGAGCTGCTAATGGATGAATATCAAGGCTGATGTGTGGCTCCCCTCTGCTGAAGCATCTGCTGCATCCAGCACCGAAGTTATAGCCCACACGTGCACACGCGTTGCGCACGGCAACATCACACACAGGCGGCCTGAGTGGAGTTGAAGGAGCCTCCTGCCCCTGAATGCTGTCGGCCGCTGCCTCTTTTCTCTTGCACATCTCATTTAAAAGGGACAGAGTTGAAAGGCATCGCCGCTGATGACGGTGAATTGATTAAAGCTGCTTTGGTCGTGGCGTTAGCCCTCGGAGACAAGAGAGGGGACGAAGACAGGAGCCGAAGTGATGCATCTGCAACAAACTTGTGATTGTAACATCCTGAAAACTGCTCTGACAGTGTTGTTAGTCCACTGGTTCTGTGCACACCCTGCACACATGCATGCACCCTGCACACACCCACACACACACACACACACACACACACACACACACACTCTCTCTGGCTCAGCAGAGGATGGCACTCATCCCTGTGATCAAAGCCCCTTGTGTAATACCGAGAGCGGTGCTTTTTTTCTGCAGTCACATACAGTACCGCTGCTAATCACGCCGCTACTGTAGCTCCCTCCCTGGAGGTAATCCACTGATCCCTGATGGCGAGGAGGAGCGACGCAGAAATGGAGACGAATAAGAGAAGGAGAGATGCAGGGGGGAGATAAAGTCAAGAGGAATGGCTGCAAAAGAGGGATGAGATAGAAAGAGAAGGGCAGAAACCAGGAAGACAAAGTCAGGCTGTTAATCTGCGAGGGAGAATCCTCTCCTTCACCAGGGAGTGGAAGAAAAGATAGAGGGATAGAAAGAGAGAAAATGGCATAAAAGCGACTGGAGTTTATTCAAGGTTATCTTTGGTTCGCTGTGAGGCGAAGGAGAAGGAAATGAGAAGGAGGTAGCAGAAAAGGACATAGTCATATTCCTGTCGGAGAGAAAACGGCAAAGAAAGAAAGAGATTAAAAGCTTCTTCTCCTCTGAATTCTGGAAAAGAGAGAGAGAGAGAAAGAGAGAGGATGTGAAGGAATGGATTAGGCTTCTTTCACTTGTAGTTTTCCCACTCATTTATTTGACAGTTCAGTGTGAAGTTAAAGGTTTAATGTGATGAAGTCGGTGGAAATGCTGAATAATGTGTTGTGGAACTTAAAGGAGACACATTCTGCTCATATTCAGGTTTTATTACTTTAAATTGTTTGAATGTTCAGAAAACACTTTCCTCAGACATGATCTCTAGGGGGTTTCCAGAGAATCGGGTCCTCACCACAAACTCTCTCAACACCGTCGTTGGTGTCTTCTACATGTGTGTTGCTCTGCTTTGTCATCCTGAGATATTTATTTTACGTCATCGACACACCCACCTGCTCTCGTCTCTTCTCTGCTCGTATCAGGAGCTAAACCTAAATAATAATTTAGTTAAACAGTTGATTGGTGTGAATGTTGATTCAGCAGATTCACTAGATTCTTCTCCTCTACACTGGAATGTAAAGAAATGAGAAAATAAAAGTTCTCATTTAAATATCTCAGATTCTTCTGGAATCATTTACTGTCAGATTTGTAAATATTACACATATATACATTAAATGAACAAATGATTAAGTTTGGTTTCATCCTTTAATTCATCATCCATCGTGTTTATTTATAATTAAAGTCATTAAGAGCCAACCAACGAAACCAGTTTTGTTCTGTATCGTGATACAAGAATGTGAAGGTTTGTATCGTGGTTTCAGTCTCAGTATCAAAATATTGAATATATTTGTTCTCACATTAAACATTTAGCCACGTTGATCTAATATCCAAGATACTTTATGTAAGTTTTTAAAGACGATGCACAGAAGACACGTGCATCCACACACGACTTGTCAGGAACAATCTCAAACCAAGCAGCGGAGGAACAGAGGAGAGCGGAGGTAAAGAGAAACGGAGGGGAGAAGGAAGGAGAGGGCAGCGGGGTGGAAAGCAGGAACGGACAGTTTGAGAAAAGAGGGAAGAAGAAGAGACGAGGTCAAATATACACGTTTTCTAGTATCAGCTTTTACTTTTTAAAAGTATTACTCGTCTTAAAAGCAGAAGGCCTCTCGGTCGTGGAACGTCGAAAGAGATATCAGCCTCTTGCAAACACATCTGTATCAGCAGATGTGAATAAATACAGAAAAAAGATCAATTTATGTTTAATTTCTTAATTCAAGTTCCAAATATTTGGACTTATAACTTATTTATTAGTTTATGGTTGAACTGTAAAATATCAAACCACATTTCCATCTGTGCAACACGCAGATTGCGGCTGTATATATTTGTATCATTGAATAATTCAAGTTATATGAACATCTGTCCAGATCATAGTCATAAAACTGAATCTGATCGCGATGAGTCTGATTTCTGAGGTGCAGCATTTGAGTCTTGAACCACAGCATCACTATCAGGACGGTAGTTTTGACTGTGCACGTTTACCTGAGCTGCTTTAAAAAGACCAACACACATCCAGCCTCTGCTTGTGTGACGGTAACATCATCCTGTAACGTGACCTGTTGCTGTTGTTACGGAGGTTGTGACTCTTGTGCTGCGTAACCCAAGTCTCCTGCAGCCTCGGTGCTGAAGTGCAGCTCTGCGCTGCTCTGGTCCTCGTGACGTCACGGATGTTGGTCTGCGGGGAAAAGTCATTCCTCTTAGAATTTGGACGGAGGCTCATAAATCTTTGGAGCTGAATCAGCTGGTGGAGCACAAACAATTCATGGTCTCAGTTGGTTTGCTCCGCTCGGGCTCCAGCAGGAGGTCGTACGGGCTGTTGTCGTTTTCCTCTGCAGAAGCATCTCAAGGATTCGCTCGTGTTGTAAACTCGATGACAAAGAGTTGTCTTTATATGAGAAAAGCTGTTCTGTAAGAAAGCCGCCTCTGTTTGGTCTTAAAGGAGCATTCCACCAATTTCACACAGAAAGGTCAGCTGAGGAGTTTCACTCGTACCACAGTAAAAATAGATGAGTGAGAAAACTCTGTTCAGGTTTGGAGACGACAAATCTGCAGTTTGACACTGAGGCTGGATTTGGAAAAGACCTTAACAAAGCAGGAGGGTCGAATGAGAAGATGCTATTTGATGCACGATGGGAAACTGTTTATGGTGCAGTTTAGTTCTGTAGCAGCGTCGTTCTGCCTCTGCGGCTTTGACACTTCTTTTTATGCCTGTTTGTCATGGTGGAGATTCATCCGTCACATTCTCCTGAACACAAAATCTGAGGAAAGCTTCAACGTTGTCTCTTTAAATTGGGCCCAAATGTTCTGTTGAACTTAAAGATGAAACTTACTTGATTTGTATGGTCAAATGTCAAAGGTCAAAGGTCAAATGTCACCTTAAGGGTAATTAATATGAATAAATCGCTGGGAAGTCATAACAAATTTAAAAAAATGTCTCAATCGCTGTGCAGAAAACCTCCTGCTGTGTTGTGCACGTGTGAAAGACAAACTCTGGGTGAACCCCGTAGCCAATTCTCCAGATTTTACCCACAGGTCCTGTCTGAACACGGCTTCTGGCGTCTGACTGTCTGTGTGGACGGTAAATATCACCGCACTCATCTCGTTTGTAATGTTGTTATGATGCTTGTATGAAAAAGTTTGGGTTTATTATGAACCTGTGGTGGGACAGATAACAACATGGCGGCCACTGCTTTGATATGGTGAGATAGGGCGTTAGTCTTGGCGGCAAATGTGGCTGTATCTCCCATGATGCTTTGCTGTGTTGTCTCATCAGTGTCAACACCAGTCCGCTCTCTAATTGTCCTCTTCATTACTCACTGTACCTCCCATGGGTTTTTTCCCGTTCCCAGTCAGGTGCTGATTGGTTCTCGTCAGCTGTCACATCAGGTTGTGTTTGTCTGGGATGTGTATTAAGTGGTGTCAACATGTTGTTTTTCACGGCACTGACTCGCTGATACTGGTTTCTGCTCATCATGTTTGTGTTTCCCTGGATCTACCCGTGTGTGAAAAGTAAAAAAGAAGAATCTCTACTTTACTAATGTGGATTCAAACCATATCATTAGTTTAAATAAATAACAACATGACTGAAGACGTTGTAGCCAGATATTAATTCACTCTTTACAAATGCTGTCGTTGTCAAACACGCGGTTTAAAACATCAGGAGGAAGAGGAACAGGTCAAAACTTGAAAACCTGAGACGTTGGGAACCTGTTTATATGTGAGACTGTTACTGGGGCTCTGCATCTGTGTGTGAACGTGTGTGTCGAGGCCACGCAACGTCGGCTTGTCAAAGAGATTTCACCATGGTCATCGCATGCCTGTGTAAACACACCCACACACACACACACACACACACACCCACACACACTGCCATGTAACTAACGGTCATTTCTTCGTGTGCTGAGGTGGAAAAGCTAAATATAGTCGTGGAAATGTTTGTTTACAAATCAATGTGTTCAGTTTCCACTTGTGTTTTAAGAAATAAAATAAGTTTCCATTTCATTTTAAAAAGTGACTTTACCTTCAGACGCTCGCTGACCTGTCGACCTGTTGCTGTTTGCTACTTCAGGTAGAACTGGATTTTAACTGTAAGCTGCTGCCATTCAACCGCCGCTCAAATCACTTCTGAAAAAATATTTTCATTCTTGCCTTTTACTTTTATAATCTTTTTTTATACATATTTATATGAGAGAGAGAGAGAGAGAGAGAGAGAGAGAGAGAGAGAGAGAGAGAGAGAGAGAGAGAGAGAGAGAGAGAGAGAGAGAGAGAGAGAGAGTTTCTGGCCGAGCTAAAGGACGGAGCATTAAATATTCTTCATCTTAAATGTCAGTGGTCCCGTCGCATTGATGTCAATTGGTGAAGAATCTGGTGTTTCTTGTTGGTTTGGCTCCACACATGCACACAACCACACACACACACACACACACACACACACACACACACACACTATTTGTGCAGCTGTCCTTGTTAGGACATTGCACTGACTTCGTTCAAACCCTTAACTTTAACCAAAACTAACTCGTAACTCATAACCAAACCTTAATTCACATCCTAACACTAAAACCAGGTAGCAGAAATGTACACACACACACACACACACACACACACACACACACACACACAGACAGACACACAGTTGTATTTACCCTGTGTGACAGGAGGCCTTGGGGGCTCAGGTCTGGCCTCTAGCCGGTGACACTAATCCAAACAGGCTAAGTGAAATGAGGAAGAACAGCACAAACACACAAAGACACAGAAAGGTGTGTGTGTGTGTGTGTGTGTGTGTGTGTGTGTGTGTGTGTGTGTGTGTGTGTGTGTGTGTGTGTGTGTGTGTGTGTGTGTGTGTGTGTGTGTGTGTGTGTGTGTGTGTGTGTGTGTGTGTCTTCCTCTTGTACTTTGGTTAATGTTTAAGCCTCTCTCCTCAACCGTGCACCCTCACATCAATTCCTGCATTTCCTGCCCTCACAGGATAATCGACCCGTGTCAAACATTCAGTGATGCTGGAATTTTAACAGCAGAGCTTTTCTTCCCACTGTTTAAAACATCGACAATTTTCTGCTCGACAGGTCGACTTGTTTAATGTTTAACACGTTCAACCCCCGACTCTGCTCCTGTGAAAGTACTTGTGTCGTGACCTCTCGTCAGACAGAGACTCGCCGCAGCTCGACTCTCTTACGTAACCGAACATACCTTCTTGGAGGAGATGGAGTCATTTGCATGTGTAATAAATGCACATATCTTGAACGTCTTGTTTCCGTTTACATGAGAACACGCCGGAATAATGTTCTCAACCTTCTGCTCATGTCGTGCAAGTTCAGAAACAAACTGCAGCTCATGTTTAAACTTCTCTTCTCGTAGGTTTCAGCTGTTACTGGTGCGTTGTCGTCTCTGAACAACCAAACCAAAGACTGTCAACGATTTAAATGATATCAGACATTTTACATCCAACGTTTGGATTGTAAAGAAAACGACAAAGTACTCATCCTCTTCTCGTCTTTTCCGAATATTCGCAGCTTGTGTATATTCACATTAGCGCTGCTCTTCAATTGAGAACATAAACTTCTATCTGTGCTGAATTAGTCAGACATGTTTATTCTCTGGAGCTTCACAGACTGAGCGGCTGGTGACTGACGCTGGTGAAATGAAGGTGAAATGAGTCCAGTTGTGTGTCTGTGTGTGTCTCCTTCTGACTACAGTAAGTCAGCTTGATGGTCAGTAATAAGCGCGGTGCTCGTGTTGGTGCAGAGGCTGAGTGTCGTGGATCAGTCCTCTCACTGTCGGCTCCTATCTGCTCGGCTGTTTGCCTTTTGTTGGACGAACTCTGGGGGAAATCCACCACTTGATGTTTTATCTCTTCTTCCCTCTGCTTCTGTTTCCCACCACTTTCTCACAGAGCGCTGAACTGCATCACGTACGGTTTATCATGTGTTTCAGTCCTGTCGTTCAAACATCCACACGCTTCCATCTCTCCCTGGTTTGTTAACTGTCAGAGTGCTTATACTGATGATCCCCACAGTCCAACTGCTCTAACTGACACTGGAGTCGTGTTGTAGTGCTGGACTCAGGCCAGGTGTAAACTCTCCCTTCAGGTTCCAGGTAAAGTGTGTGTGTGTGTGTGTGTGTGTGTGTGTGTGTGTGTGTGTGTGTGTGTGTGTGTGTGTGTGTGTGTGTGTGTGTGTGTGTGTGTGTGTGTGTGTGTGTGTGTGTGTGTGTGTCGACTCTATCGATCATTAACTCACTGCAGGACTAAATTAAAAGCATTGTATTATTATGTTATGTTATACCACATAAATAAGCTGTGGATCATATCTCTCACGATATCGGTTGTAAAAGTTAATGTATTACTACATTACACACTACAACCAAATGATCCTACATTATTTTTCCATCTGTGATTCCCTCATGTCGTCACTTTTATGACATCATATGATTCATTTTCTGATCAATATAAGCTTCTGCTGTATTCTCACGTGGGCGCACTCAGACATTTCACCAGGGGGCTGCAGGAAAAGTTTCTGGAAAATGTCCGGAGCAGCTGACTCGGACGTTTGCGTTCACGTATACAGCTCCTCCTGAAAGTTTCCAGAGAAGATACAGACGTCAGTGCAGGTGGAAAGTGAACGTCATCATTGTCCGTGCTGTGTGTTGACACACCGGAGTTTACCCGACATTTACCGCGTGTGTTCGTTCCGGCTCAGACACACTTGAACATTCTGTCCACGTGATAATAACTAACTGTGAGACCTCAGAAGAGAGAGAAGATGTGAAGGGATGTTCGACTGCTCACGTTGCTGTTTGTTCCCCCCATGATGATCATTGACTGGAAGTCATGTGTCGTTTTGTGTTACGGTTCATTAACCTGACTCCGAGGGCAAAATAGATTACAGCAGAAAGCAGAGCAGGAGTCAACTGGACTGAACACAGAGAGGAACGCAGAAGTCGACGAGAGAGAGGAGGAATAAAAAACAGCCATGTTTCCTTGAGAGTCGGAGCAGAATTGAATCAAATGCACTTGAGCAGGTCTAAATAGGACAATGAAGAGCAGAGCAGTGCACCAGTCACATTAAACCATATATTCCTGCACTAGCAGCTATGCATCAGCCACGGTTCACAGATCCCACACGACCCACAGTCAGAGAAGAGATAACCACCACTGGAGCCCACAGACAAAACACTTTTTATAGCCGTTCTCTCGTTACTGAGAATGTGTGTGTGAGCCGGAGGAGAGGGAAGCTCACCCATGGAGCCGTAATCTTATTTTAAATAGAAAAAAACCACGTCATGCTTCTTAATGTCACGACAAAGCAGATACTGCAGTGGGTCCATGAGCGGTTACACTGGAAGTGTAATGGTTTAATAAATGCTGTCGCGACTGTGGACACTAGTTTCATGCAACTTCTGCGTGTTAAAGCTCAAAATGGTGGAAGCTTTAGTCCAAAGCATTTTCTGAATCGAGACTGTGCGTGTACTCACTGCCAGGGACGTGCACAGACATTTTGGATGGCAGGGGCAAAAACCCCCTTCGATGTCTGTGTGTGCACGTGAGTTAACCTCAATTCTCCTGCTGCCACAATCGGCCGCTTCATCCGCTGAAACAACTGATGACCCTGCACGGTCACACTGATGAATGTGGTTTAGTGTTTCCTCCGTCAGTAAATCCAAATATTCACCAACATTTAGCTGCAAACTAAATAATTGTTTCCTTTGTCAAAGCTTTGTTTTTTGTGCTGGACCAGCCAGGACATCTTCTTAGTGTGTAGTGATCATAGTGATGAAACCACAGGAAGAGAAATCAACCATTTTCGGTGGTTTCCTTTTGCTCTAATGCGTCTTTTAGTGTCGTCCGTGACGCTTGGTCTTACAGACGATCGCTTTGCTGTGGTTGATTCTTACTGCTCCCATCATTCTTATTTACCTGTTTGATAATCAGAATAAGTCGGTGAAGTGGAGCATTTAGAGCTGTGTCATTTTCATAATTTCAGTAGGAGGTACAAGGATTGTGAAAGTCAGTACGAAAACATTTAGCATGGGGACATTATTCACTTGTGTTTCAGCTTAATGAACTTAGTAAGGTCACACCTTTACAATTGTTTTGGTTGGTTCGAGATGCTGGCGGCTTTGAGTATTGAACCTATAACCTTCAAGCCCAAACTCTGTTTTTGTGTCTAAAAGTTGAAGCCGTGTTTATTTTCTCTGACAGATCTGAAGTTATTGTTCTGAAAGCTGTCAGCTTGTCACCAGCCCAGAGAAGAGTGGATTTCTGAAACTAAATGTGCTTTGGCTGCAGAGCTCTGGATTTCAGGCTCTTTTCTTTGGCAGATTATCCCCCTCAAATAGGTGTTTGTGTAGGGCGTGCGTGTTCGGTATGTGCGTGGAGCCCTGTGCAGAAAGGTGCTGATCCACCGTGCTTTGTTGTCAGCGAAGGGCTTTGTCAAACAGGAAATGTGTCATCGAGTAATCACAGGATGACAGACCCAAAGAGCTGGTTTCAGACCGAAACACGTTTTTCAAATTCTTGCAGTCGCAGATCTCGTTGCATTTGAATTTCTCAACCTTCAGCTCTGTGTTAAAGTCAATGACCCAGATACAGGAAGTCATTTATCCTGATTCACCTGGGACATCACCCACATGGCGACAGGAACACCGGACCTTTATTTTGATGGTTGCACTAATTAATGGTGTCATTGCGGTTAAGTTTTGGCGCCAAAGAGAAAGATCATAGATTGTGTTGATGTTGGCTCCCAAAGGTGAAGCCAAAACATCTTTATCGCCCCCTGGTGGCTGGCTGGCATCCATAGTGGATGGGACTAAGATGGACAAAGTTGGTCGTTCTTAACACGTATGTTCAAGTCTTCATGTTTCTGATGAGTTTGGTTTTATTTAGTTATTTGATATTATTGAAATAGTCTTAGTAGCACATTCTATAATAATAATCACAATATACATGGCAATAAAAACAAATGAAGAATTAAAAGGTGAGCGGATGTTTTGGACGTATTCAATTCAATTGAAGTTTAATTGAATAAGTGTTTGATTGTCTGCACAGTGGTGAAGACAAGTTGTCTCCCTCAGAGACAATGAGCAGTCAGCTTTGAGCGTAGGAAGCAGGTCACACATCCTCATGTCTGACAAACTAGTTTTTCAGGACCGGAGTAAAAAGGTGTGTCGACGTAGACGCGAATGAGAAATAAAGGAACATGGACAAAGTGTTTTAACGTCAGGAGACGATCCCAGCGTAACTGTAGGCGTCACAAACTAATCGTACACATGAATGAACTGTCTAGTGTTTAGTGTAGTGTTTTTTTACTCAGTGTTAAATTGTGTAACTGAACTAAAATATCACGTGGCTAAAGAAAACCTTATCAGTTTCATCATGAGACATTTCTGTTCCAACGACTAATCCAAGATCACAAGGAGACGCACACACACACACACACACACACACACACACACACACACACACACACACACACACACACACAAACACACATACACACACACGGATATGAGAAACAGTGGACAGGATTGTTGTGTTGTTACAGTTCCACAATCTCTATATCAGCACCTACAGTGCAGAACACAGAGTCAAATAAAACCCACTGTTTCCTTACTCTCTCTCTCACACACACACACACACACACACACACACACACACACACACACACACACACACACAGACAAAGGCATTGTTCTGTGGAGGTCAGCCGTCACTGTGCCATTCTGTTGAACACAGTCTCTGTCATGTGTCTGAATGGTGCTTTCATCCTTCGTTTGAACAGGACTAATACAGAGCCATTTATGATTAATAACAAACACACACACACACACACACACACACACACACACACACACACACACACACACACACACACACACACACACACACACACACACACACACACATACACACACACACACACACACACACACACACACACACACACACACACACACACACACACACACACACACACACACACACACACACACACACACACACACACACACACACACACACACACACACACACACACACACATGCATCATGTGGAGCAGACACACACGTTGTAAAGTGGGAGAATCATGTTGTAATACCAGCATGTTACTGTAATTCCCCTGACTGTGTGTTGTGCAGATTGTCGGTGTCGTCATGGCTGTGAAAGTTGTTGTTAATGTAGATGAGCATTAGGCTGCTCTGTGGGGGGGTTATGTGTGTGTGTGTGTGGGGGGGGGGGGGGGTTCTTCTCTCGAGGAGTCAGTCATGTTTGACGTCCACTTGTCTGTAAGTCGGCGTGGCAGCCTGACAGAGGGATGAGAGCCTTGAAGGAGAGATGACAGAGGAAGGGATGAGGGCCGGGCAGAGAGGGGCTGACAGCAGGGAGGTCGGGGCAGGAAGCGAGGATGGCAGGAGACGGAGGGGCAGCCAGAGGCGGAGATGATGGATGGAGAGTCAGGCCTGCTTTGAGGAAATACAGAAAGTGTGTGGGTGTTTTCCCAGTCATTATGTGAATGTGTAATTGCCCCAGGCTGCGTGTTCACCTCATGCTTGTTTGCAGCGGTGGTGCTTGTATGTGTTACATCCGTGTATGTACAAAACACTGTGGCACAAAGTATCTGTGAGAAAATCCTGGAAACTCTGCAGAAAAAACCAGAGCAAAATAAATTAAACTCTTCACTTTTTGCACCGATAACATCTGTAGAACTCGTGCATACTTTTAAATAATCAACAATCACTCCTCCCCTTTTGAATCCCACTGCTTCCATGGAAAAATATCTAGGTTAGCGTCTCCCGAGATGAACTCTAACGGAGGTTTAAAACTTCAAACTTTCAAACTACCGACGACATGAACGAGTCGTGTCTTTATTCTCGAGGTTTATTCGTTCGTTTGTGTCTTTTGTTTCTGAGTATTAGATTTTCAAAGCCCAAAGGAAGTTACCAAGCAAATGAGAAACATTATCCTCATTTGATTAGAGTTAGAACATCCGCAGCCGCCGTGCAGGGCAGGAGCGGGCAAAGAGTGCACAGCAAGTTTAGTCCCCGAAGAATAAACTTGTTTGTAACACGATCACATGCAGATGTTAGTATCATTTTTTCATTGTTTTCAAACTAGACCATATATATATAAAGAATAGACTGTAAATAAAGATACGTCTCCACTTCCTCCCAATCCAGAAATATATAAAATACAAAATATCCCTGATACGAATGCTGCCATCTTTATATTTTTTATATTTTTCCCTTTCTGCAGGATAACACAACAAAACCCCAGATCTGATGCTTCCCGCCATCACCATGGAAACCGAGGCCAGTCACATGCTGGAGGCGGCGCTGGAGCAGATGGATGACATCATCGCAGGTAACCGCTGCCGGAGATTCTATTAGAGACGAAACACCTAAAGGATCCTGAATCTGTGTCGTCAATGATTGTTTGTCACATTCCCCCGCCCCAAACCCCCCAATAAGCCAATCATCTGATTGGTCGTTTTGACCACAATGACCAACCCCCATAATACAACTTTTGACGTTTTCACATCCCGTCCAACAGGAGAGAACATCGGAGGGTTCCCCGGTTCCACTGTTTCGTCCGAACCGTCGCTGCTGTTTGACTAGAACCCGCCGACCTCATCAGCAGCTCGTCACCGTGCTGTTCCGGCTCTCAGCCACCACAAATAGAAAGTGCATTAAAAATCCCATTTGCGATACCATCAGCCAATCGCCAACAAGCAAATTAGAGCCACTTATCAACAGAGTTTAGATACGTCGGTCATGTCGGGCTCCGTGATCAAGAGTCTGGTTATGTTGTGGGAACAGCAGTGGAAGCACTCCGCTGGTTAATGACTGCTGTGGATGTAACTGCAGACTGAGCAGTGACTCTTTGCCCTGTTCCTCTCCCTTGGTCCCACCATGTGTGATATGAAGTGATAAGAAGTGTCCTTCGCTGGTAGTGTCCCCTTCAAACAGAGCCACAGGGGAGAGGGCAAGGAAATCTGCTCTGATGGCTGCAGCCGACCAGCGTTATTACAGTGAGAAACAATATCAACTAAGGTTTTATATTGTCGACCAACATTATAATAGTGACACACGGGACAACTGCAGCACAGACGGGACAGATTGATCTATTGATCAACACACAGTCAGTCAGCGTCCCGGCACTTTTGGCACCGCATCAAAACGTGATGCTTTGAAGGACTTTAATTTGAAATTAAAACGATGGATGAGGAGTTAAAAGAAGAAACTAAACTTAATCATTTGTTTGTTTAATGAAAGAGTCAAATTTCAGCTTGTAAGTCTGAGTGGAATGTCCGTGTCCAACTGACGTGAAGCCTTCTCCTGGTTTCTGCCGGGTCTCGTTGACCTCTGCGACCTCTGTGTCACATGGTCCATGTTGGCGTCGACATCATTGTTGAGCCACCAGCTCATTGATGCCAGGAAATGTGACACTCTGCTCCATGTGTGTGTGGACAAGCTTCCATTAGGAGCAGACACTCTCCTCACTGCAGCCAGAGTCGTTCATGGTTTCATCCCAGTGGTGACGTGTGACGTTAGTGAAGATGGGAACGTTTGCAGATGAATGATTTCCAAGCTTTCTAGCGAAACATTTATCATTTCCATCTTTCTGCTTTGCCTTCGTCCGAATTAGAGATTCCACAGTGATCGGATCTGGACTTTTGTTTCCTGCTGGAATCTCTTCCTGAGTCACAATCTGGAGCAGTGGCGCTGTGCAGAAGGACTCTGCTCAAAGTTCCTTGACGCTCTTCGTCAGACGTGCAGATGTTGTCTCCTTCACGCTCTCCTCTGCACTGATGTAATAAGCGATTCCATCCGAAGCATCTCCAAACAAAACTCTGAGTGCAGCAGGCTGTAGTCGGTGTTGGAGACTTCCCCTCAGCGATGGCGCTCACCTCCTTGCTAATGATTCCACAGACATTCCTTACTTCTCTCACTGGCAGTGCTGCCCTCTGCTGTTTCCATCGAGGAACTGAGCAATGACATGTCAGCGTCTGAAGGCGTCGTCTGGCTTCTTCTAGTCTTGGCGCTGAAGTCTTTAACAAGACTTTGGTCTTAGCTGCAGGTTTCTTGAACATTTTGCAGACACAAGTGATCGGAATCAGTCACGAGACACAAACTGCATATATATATATATATATATATGTATTGTGGCATCACAAGGGGACAGGTTGTGGAGGGGCGCTCCATCCTCACCCAGGATCAGTGCCTACAACCCAAAATGGCCGCCGGGCTAGAGACTACAGCTCCCAGACTGCCTCATCGTGCACCCAGCTGCAGGTGCTTAAGGCCCCTAATTGAGGCAGGGCTGGGAGACTGAATAAAGGGCAGAGGAGAGAGGACACCTACATGGAGGAACAGCTACCGGAGACCTGGCAGGGTTGGATTACTTTTGTTTGACGAAGAAACCACTTTCTCCTCCGGGACGCTTTGTTTATTCATGGACTTTTGTTTAAGTAGTAATGTAAAGGAACTGCCTGTGGGATGGACAAATAAACCTTGATTTTTCGTTGATGCTGTCTGATGGTGCCTGTTTTACGCTCTCTCTCGCACTGCCCCCGCTAGGGACAACCCGTGACGCTACAATATACATAATCTTTCTCCTCTCGTCTCCTCTCCAGGTTCCAAAGCAGCAGCCGTGGACTTTTCTCACAACATGTATGACCTGGGTTCTCCCATGAGCGCCGGCCCGCTGCAGGTGGTCCAGTTGGCCGAGGACCTGAAACTCGCCCTGGAGCTCCAACCCAGCCAGGAGGAGAGAGACAGCGTGAGAGCACAGATACAAACAGAGACGGCCAAGGCTCTTATCCACTGGCTGCAGAGCGGAGCTGTGAGTAGGACCTGTGGGTTTCACACCTGAACCACTTTGTTCCATCATGTGATCTGGTAGTTCTGGTTTCACGTTGTAATTAAGGGACTAAAGAATTTTGTCTGACATACGTACGTCCTGTCGTCATCACCTACGTGGGGCGGAGTCTCCCTGTACTTGATTCTGATTGGTTCGTAGACGGCAAAGCATCTGACGTGGGTGTGTTGTCACACCTGCTGCACCTGCATCATCAAGATGTATCATCATAACAATTACACTAATAATAACTTTATTTCTAAAGCTCTTTTCAATACAAGTAACAAAGTGCTTGACAACAAATAATATAGATCTGACAAACTATCAGAATAGAAATAATAATAATAATAGAGATACAGATAATAGCAATAGACATGTGTCTTAAGAAGTGAGATAAAACAGGAACTGATTCTGCTCCTCTAATCTCGTATTAATTAAAAAATTAAATAAACAAGCGACCAAGTGTCCTCAGATAAATTACAGCCGGTGGTTAATAATACGAGGTCCGGACTTCCTCCAGAGTTCACGTCTGAAAACGGCTCAGGAAATATTTGCAGGATTTTTAACTGCAGAGAAAACAGCTTAAACGTTGTTAATGAGATTAAAAATGTGAAAATGCAAAGCTTGACAACTCGGCTCTGACCCTCACTGACCTCAGACACAGCCGGGTTAGAAATGACTCCGAGGCCTCTCAGCATGTCGCTGTGAGTCTCTCTCAGAACAGAACAGACCTGCTGATGCACACGGTTGATAAATATATTCACTGTGATGCTGTGTGAGCTGACGACCTCTGAGAGAAGGAGTCAGACCAATCAGAGCAGCTGTTTAATGTTGAAGGGCCTCGTTCTTCTGGGGAAGACGAGGGAGGTCACATTTCAAAAACTCTTCCTCTTTTACTTTATCTGCAGGTCACTGCTGCAGCTGGTGTTTCTTCTAGGAAACTTGTTTTCTTAGGCCTGGTGCGCATTAGAGGATTTTCCACTCTGAACTGTTTTTAAAAACAGATTTTTAATTTTATAACTGTCAGAAAACACGCTGGACGATTTGGACCCAACATAAGACCTGAACATGACGGGTTGACTCACAGGCTCTCGTATGTTCTGCTGTAACCGGTCATCACAGAACAGGGACAGTTACAGTTGAGGTCAGACGAGGTCGACTCAGAGGGAGAGGAGAGGAATTCATCATGTCTCTGTGAGGAGTAACTCATCTGTCCGTCGTCTACCTTTCTTTCTTTCTTTGTTCGGTTCCCTCGGACTCACAGATAAACTGATTACAATGTGGTGGTCAAAGATTAAAAGTCAAGGTCATGATGCCATGTTGTGTGTCCGGCTCACGCTTCTCCAGGATCACCAACCCTGACTTTGAACAACACCTCAGGAGAATCCTTTCAAATGTTCAGCAGTCATCACATGAACTGACCAGATTTCAGGGGTCAAAGGTCACAGTGACCTCATGTAAGTGTGAAACTAATGGAGGCAACAACCACACGGCAATGATTATGATGTTCCCTTTTTTTAATTTGAGATTTTAACTAAACAACTTGACAGGTGCCGTTACAACAAGATCCATATTAATCCCTTCACCTGTCAGTGGTTTTATTGTCGTGGCTGATCCGTTTACATCCGTCTGACCTCAGGCTTCCTCTGGGAATCGAACCCTGGTTGTAGCCGCCACTATTCTAACTACATAGTCTCTCACTTTAATGATCCAAACCCTGATGGACTCAGCGTGGACCCTCACAGCTTCACCATTATTATGGTGTTTGTGGGTAAACCTGCAGTGTTTTCATAGCGACAGAAGGAAAGAGGAGAAACCAGCAGAGAGAGGGTCTGGACACGTTCCATGAACCTTTCCCCCGGGGACGCTGTTACAACTCGAGTATTATCAACTTCCTGCGCTGAGCTCCCTCCCGCACACCCTCTGTCTCTCACCAGCCGCTCCAACTGCTTTACTACGTCCCTCGTCGTCTCCTCGTCGTCTCCTTTTCCACTTTTCCTTCACTCTCTTTTCCTGCTGCCTGCCCTCCCTCAGTCGCTCCTCCACATGTTTGGAAATTAGGTTCTTATTGTTGTAGAGAGACTCTTTGGAGAGAGGATTTGTGAGGTAAGGTCAAACTGCTCCTTCTGGATTGAATGCATTATTTCTTCCTGTATATTTTATGTGAAGTGTCTGTTTGCTGATGCATTCAGTCACATGTCAGCAGCAGCAGATGCATGAGCCTGTTTGCTGCTGCTGCTGAGTTTCGTCCTGCAGAGGCTGAATCTGTGAGAAAAGAGACATTGGATCCAGTTCAGCTGCTTTTTCAGCTCCTGCTTTGTTTCAACAGCAGATGTCTCACAGGTTTCACTCAGTGACTGGAGCGAACTCCCCTCTCTCTCTCCCTCTCTCTCTCTGTCGTTCTCCCTCTCTCGTTCTCCCTCACTCTCTCTCCCTCTCTCGTTCTCTCTCTCTCTCTCTGTGTCGTTCTCTCTCTCTCTCTCTCTCTGTGTCGTTCTCCTCTCTCTCTCTCTCTCTCTCTCTCTGTGTCGTTCTCTCTCTCTCTCTCTCTCTGTGTCGTTCTCTCTCTGTGTCGTTCTCCCTCACTCTCTCTCCCTCCCTCTCTCTCTGTCTCTCCCTCACTCTCTCTCCCTCCCACTCTCTCTGTCCCTCCCTCCCTCTCTCTCTCTGTCCCTCCCTCCCTCCCTCTCTCTCCCTCCCTCCCTCTCTTCTCTGTTTCTAGCGGTTGATCAAATAGCTGGAGAACTTTTCATGTTTTGAATCAGGTGTAAACCTGTGAATGTTTTTCCCTCGGAGCCATATTCCTCTTTGATTCCATCAGCAGAACATCCCTGTTACCACCGGTAGTGACTTACTGTGTCATTAGGGCTCATTTTATTTCACCTCCCATAGATGCTCTAGATGTTCTTAAAGGAGCAGATGTGTTTATGAAGAATATTCATGTTGATTTTATGTCCCCGAGCAAATATTTTTGTTTCCTGCTGTTCACTTGTTGACACATGTTCACCAGAGTTTACAGTAAATAAGGTAACGTGAGTACACCTCAAAAATACTTCTTCTAAAGTACACAGGGATATTTGCTGCTGGTTTTTAAGTAGGTGATAAATAGGTGAAAGTAAAAGGTCTGCGAAGTTAAAAAGCACTTTTGCAGTATTGCTCCCCAGACGTCTTATGTATCCGCTGAGATTAGACGTTTACACCTGTTACTGCGTTTGAATCCTTTCTTAAAACCTTGTTTTAAAAAAAAACATTTATCTCCATGTGGATTTAGATTTACTTTTCGTTTTATTGTTTTAAACTATATTGTGAAGTACTTTGTAACTTTGTAGAGAAAAGTACTTTAGAAATATTGTCATTAAGATCAAAACAGTGACATTTTCTTTAACTTTAACTGTGGCCATGGCAGCGTTAATGTTCAGCAAAGATCCTCGATCTCTTAATTCCAGAGAACTCAGCATGTGGCTCGACTATCTCGAGAAACTTTAATCTTATCAGCTTCACACTTGTCACATGTGTTGTTAACAGACAACCACGGCTCTGTAGCCGCAGCGATATGACAACTGATTCTCTACTTCAGCTGAGTCGAGCTTCACTGAGCTTTGAATAAACAGGTGAGCAGCTCTTTGTGCAGCAGCAGGTTTGTATTTGCTGCGTCTCGATTACTGCAGGTCACGTTTACAGTTTCAGAAAGAAAAGCTGCAACCAGCTTCACCACAGGCCAAGAAAACAGGCAGGTTTATAATGGACTCTGCATTAATGGTCACAAGTCAAGTCCCCAAACTTCCAACCCTCAACAGTTCCAGTGAAAACGCTGTGTGGCCTGTTAATAAACAAGAGGCCGACAGATTATCAGGGCAGCTCGTGTGAGAGGCGGGCTGCTCCCTCTCGTCCTCATCCTGTCCACCTTCCTGCTCCTCCCTGCTGACCCACAGGAACTGGATTAAAGACACTTGTGCAATTAGTCTGCACCCTGCAGGCTCCTGTCCAGGGGATAATCCTGCACACACACACACACACACACACAGTCTCAGGATGCACACATGTAAACACAGGAAGCATCATGAGTGCACTATTGGCAGGAAGTAGAGATGCCCTGTTACGGCGGCTGACCCAGACCCTGGTCTTCGGGTTGATCCCGTGTTTCTGACTCAGCTGAAGATTTTAGGATTAGTGAGGTTTTTTTTTTCTCAAAACTCTTGAAGAAGGATTTTCAGCTCTAAAGCAGCTACTTGGCCTGAGTGTCATCACCCTGAGGCTTAAATCTACTGGTAAACTTGTTATAGCTCACGATGGGCCACTCATTTCATTTTCAGGTCAAATGTTAATTAGAATAACAGTATGTTTGTGACCGATATGCCAGTTTAAGCATTTAGATGTGTTTTATCTGAAATGTTATACAGCAGCACAAAGTTTTGTTTCGCCTCTAGGTGTCAACACAACATGGAAACATTATCGTCCCTTTAAGTTGACATGCACCAGTAACATCATCCACTTCCTCCCATTGTAGAAATATGAAGCTGAAATATCCCCGATATGGGCGCTGCCATCTTTAGCTGGTGTGGAGGTCCCACCAATCATGAGTCAGTCTCAGCTGTCAATCAAGACGATTCACTTGAACATGAAAACTTGAACACACATCAGAGAACTGTGTTGATTTCACAACAAAAGGTCACATGCTAATTCAATTATACAAGGTGATATACGCTAATTAAACCATCCAGTCTTTTTTTCTCAAATTAGATCGTTAAGGCAGCATTTTTTTTCTGTGCCACTAGGTGGCAGCGCAACAATCATGGACGTGTGTGTGTGTGTGCTGAACCCATTCAGACAAAAAACACATGGACAATGGAAACCTGATCGCTCATGGGTTCAAACATAAATATAATTAGACACACACACCACAGAGGGAGAGAGGGAGAGAAGAAGGGGGGGGGGGTGAAGAGAGGTAGAGAAAGTGTCTCCCTCCTGCAGACAGTGGTTTGAAGTCTCCAGGCACTTTGACTGAAAGGGGGAGAGGATCTGGCTCGGTTCATGTTTGTGTCGACATCACAGCCTGTTGCTGCTGCTTTGTTTGTGTGTCTGACATCAGATGCTGCTGATTCTGTGTGTGTGTGTGTGAGTGAGGGGGAGAACATGGTCTAAGGCTCAGACACAAACAGAAGACAGGGAACGAAGAAAAACAGCAAATCCTCCCACCACCACCCCCCCCCCCCCCCCCCCCCTTCCTCTCTGGGCTCGGCCATTTGGCCATCAGACCGACCTCAGAGGGGGAGAGAGAGGAAAAGAAGAGGGGAGCGAGTCAGAAATAAAGACAGAGAGAGAGATGTGAGTAAAAGAAGAGAGGAGCAGCCAGAGAGAGAAGGGGGAGGAAGAGGAATGAGAGTGTGATGAAAAGAAAGATAAGTGGCGAAGTGAGGGAATGTAAATAAGAGAGAGAGAGAGAGGCAAGGGGAGAGAGAGAGAGGCAGCAAAGAAGGGAAAGAGAGAAGTAGAAAACAGGGGGGAGTTGTCAGAGATCGTAAAACTCCACAGCTGTGAACACTGCAGTCACACACACACACACACACACACACACACACACACACACACACACACATTGTGATAGAGTGGGACAGAAAGCTGGACGTCAGGGTAGCGATGGGCTGGGAGCATGGAGACTCCCATTGACTTCTACAGACACTTCTCCTGGCTCAAAAAGGTGAGTGTGACTCTGAGGGGGTTTTCTTCTTCTTCTTCTTCTTCACCCCGATGGGAGTTTTCTTCAGAATGGACAGAAGCTCAGAGTTTGACCTGGTCCTGTTCTAACGGTCCGATCTCCCTCTGATGTCATTTGACTTCAACTCAAGAGCTGAGCTGCTTCTCAACGTGTACTCGTGTGTGTTTGGTCCAGGGATTACTTGTGTTGTGGGGACATTAAGCTGTTCACACAATCACATTATGGGGACAAGTCCCCTTAAAGGAAAGCATTGAATTTTAAGGTGGAGACATGTTTTAGGTTCAGGTTCATGTTAAGATAAGGATTAACCAAGTAGTCACCATGGTTAAGGTTAGTGTAAGTCTCCTGGAAATCAATGTAAGTGACCGTAATGTCCTGAAGTCATGGAGACACAGCTCTGTGTGTGTGTGTGTGTGTGTGTGTGTGTGTGTGTGTCACAAGAGTTGTGTTATCAGATTAAAAGCATTATCCCTCAGCTGATTGCTGTTGACAAAGCAGTGTGTGATAACGCAGGATTGAATCAGTGCGGATCATGGAATCTGGGCTGTTGTCCTGTGTGTGTGGTTTGTGTTGCGATGTCTTGGAATCCAAAGCAGATTATTGTCGATATACATCAGTGTCGTGACAAGTCTGAAATAATTAGGTTGAACATCCTCGGAAGGAATGTTGATTCCTGTTTTATATCAATTATCTATCAATCAAATACACACATGCTGAAACACCTACATGAGATTCGTCCTGGACGTCACTGACTCACCTCAAGATTCACTTTACTCACTCACTGCTGTTAATTGTTCAAGCTTCTGGAGACTGCCTTTCAATTGGCTGAAACATGGGGGGGGGGGGGACTCGAGAGACCACTTAGCTGCACACTCTAATCAGATCAACACTCACATGCGAAGGAAATGTTATTAGTTAATATTTTACTCAAAGTTATGTTTTAGATGCAGACGGTCCTCACAAGTATAACTGTTTGTGAGAGGGGGAGGAGTTACGGGGGATACACATGCTTCATATATACAGAGCAGTGGCTGTAATACAAAGCTCTTCTTCTGTGAATCATTAAAAGTAGGTGGTGTCCTGCGTGTTCTCATGCATTCTTCAACACTGGGATCACACTGGACACAGTTCTGGATGTAATTGGTTCCACTGGCTCCACTGGCCGAAGCGTTTGCTGTATAAAAGCTGCAGCAGTCGGCAGGAGAAGTTCAAATATTCAAAGAATTCACTTCATGCAAACGGCTTCACTCACAAGTGAGTCGTAGTTTGTCTTCAGCAGCTCTCACTCAGTCGCCATGTGGAAATAATTTAATTTAAAACATTGGAAATGATTCAGAAAGTCACATGAAGACATATTATTAAAAAAAACAGAAGCATCCAAGATGTTTTGGCTTCATTCCTAAAGGTCGGTGGTGGTGAATGCGTCGTAAACGTGTTTTCCAATGTAGAAACTCACCAGATTTGTCCTGGTGAGTCCGATTTTAAATACTTCCTGACCCAGGAGGGAGGAGCCACAGCGAACACTGTACATGTTATTTATATTAGGAGTAAAATAAAGACTTTTTAACTCATTCCGTACGGCTGCTTCTGACACTTTATCCAAATATGGTGTCAGCGAAGGTATATATTTACTCTCTCTTCACCTCACACCTCCCTCCCTCTGTTTCCCTTTCTGTCTGTTCCGTTTACACTAAGTTAACAGGTTTAACGTGTCCATATGCTCAGTGTCAGATCCCCTGAACCCGCTGACCTCGGCTGCAGGCGGATCGTCACGGATTACATGGAGATCTCAGGGTCTCGTGTCTGAGTGGTTCAGACGGTCAGAGATCAATGCTCCACGGCTGATTCTCCGTATTAAGATGCAGGTTTTAAAACCAAAACAATGAACTGAAAGACACTGAACCTGCAGAGGAGGGTGACGACTGTGAGGGAGAAAGTTCACCAGAGACACAGTCGATTGATCTGTTGTTAAAGCTGGAGAGACGCTCAGAGTCCGAGATCTGTTCCAACATTTTAATGGGTTCTTCCTTGTGTCATGTTCCATCCTTCCTCAAACGTTCATGGAGAACACTTCAGGAGTTTTTGCGTAATCCTGCTAACAAACAAACAAACACCAGTGAGAACATAACCTCCTTTTCAGATGTAACTAGAGAAACTCAGTAGAGGGCAAACAATCCTAAAATGCTTTCTGCAAATGTGTGAACCAGTTTCTCCGGAGTTTCTCCTGACAGACCCTTGTAAAAACTCTGAACTCATCTAAAAATACAGCAGGAGATTTTCCCTGGGAACAAACACTTCGACGACAGGATAATCTGACTTTTTTATAAATGGAAAACCCCTCTGACGACACCATCCAAATGAGTTCTGCTTCCTGAGTTGTGGAAGACTCATAACTTTAACAGCTTTGGACTCTGAAACTGGCAAAAGACTTCCTGACCAAAAGGAAAAAACTCTTTCACACAGTCTGCAGAAACAAAACAGATTTATATTTCTGGATAGAAGCTAATGCAGCTTTTACTCTTATAGATAAAAATAAGATATATAACACATGAGTTGTCTGAGATGAGAATATGGATTGAAAACCAGAACACAAGCCTCTGGAGCATGATGATAACTCACTGCCAGCGCCGGGTTATTTCTGGATAAATGGGAGTCAGATGAGTCAGATGGTCTTTAATAATGTGCATCTGCATCATGTGCTCGTGAAAAATCTGAATGTGAGCTCTGTGAGCCGCTGCTGCAGGAATCAGCTCCGACCCGTCCACAAGAAGAACAAGAAGAGCGTTGATGCAGACGCTGCTTCGGTATTTAATCACTTTCCTGCTGCTTCTGCGTTCACTTCATCGTCCGAACTGCGTTTGATTCATCACCTGACAAACCTGTCGCTAACTTTTGGGGAGAATCTGTGACGGCACAAGCTTCCTCAATCGGGCCTGAAAAGATTAAAAGTCCTGCTTCCACTCAGGCTTGGATCAATATTAGATTTTTAAGATTTAATGTGATTTATTCTGGATTTGTCTACTGACTAAAACTTTAATGAGGTGAAAGAGGCAGAATATTTGTTTAAATATCTGTAAATAACCGATGTAAAATAGGCAATTTCATGTTGCAAACATAATAGGATGAAACTAAATCACTGCTGGTACAGTCACATAATTATTTAAATGGAATTTCTGTCGCCCCAGGGTTTCAATTATTCACAGTAATGATACATGATGAAATAATGACACATGACGTGTTCCTCAAACACAGCTCGATTAATCCAGGTCATTATTATGCAGCTGAAACATAGTTGAGTTCTGAATTCAGAACGACCATAACATCAGAAACCAGATTGTCAAGAGATGAATCTGATCCAGTCGACTGCAGGAAGAGGAAGGATCAGGAGGAAACTAATGTTCTGCGTCTTTGTGTCTTTGTGTCCAGGTGAACTTGTGTTCTCCAGTCAACAATGAAACCTACCAGGACCGACTGCTCCGCCTAGAGGGGGACAAGGAGTCTCTGGTGCTGCAGGTAACAGAGAGTGTGTGTGTGTGTTTGACCTGTTTACACCCGAGTGACATTAAGATGGACTTGTACCCTGAGCCCTTTTAGAAATGTTGTTAAGTTCCACCTCCGGCTGCAGATACGAACACTGAGTAAATCGTCTGCGATGGAAAAAACCAAAGCTCACGATTAACGTGCTCACGCTGTAAAGTCCGATTGTTAAACCACGACCAAGAGTCCACCCAGCACGAGGTCACCCGTTGGTTTAAGAGCTTTTTGAAACCAGAAGTAACCATAATTGGAGGAGGAGGGGGTGGAGCCTGACTTAGCGCTCAAGGAAGTTACACGCCCACCTACACGTGTCCACGCCCCAATGCTTTATGGTCTTTTTGAGTCAAAATGAAAATGCCGTGTTAAAGAAGAAGACTTGAAACTAGAGATTGTCGCCTTGTTTCCATACAGTTTTACTTTGTGTCCCTAATTCAGTTTCATATATAGACTCCTCCCCCTCGTGTTCAATGCATGGACATGCGTTTCGTTTAGGACGGACTTGTACAGTCGACGTGCAGATGTCCATCGTTTGTTCTGAGACTGTTCAGTTAATGACAGATCGTTCCACTGATTTTTCTAAAGTAATCAATTGCTATTAAGCATCTTAATAAATGCATTTATCCTCCTTGTGGCCTCGTTGCCTCAAATTCTTAAACTAAATAAGAACAGTCTTTGTTTGTCGCACGTCATGTTGGTGTCTAATGCATCTGTCGACAGAAAAGACAAGAAAATACCCAAAGTCATAATTCCCCTGCCTCTGCATGAGATTCAGTGAATTTTCCTCCTTCGCCTAAAACAAAAACAGTAATACTGCTGGTTTGTTTTATTTTGGACGTGGTGATCTGACTCCCTGCTGTGAGTCAATGAGCCTGGGATCTGCCGCACTGGAAAACCAGCTCAGCTTCTTATCTGTAATCACAGGACCTTTCTGTTACTTCATAGCAGAACAAGCCCGGACACCTTCGGCGCACGTGAGCGAGTGTTTACTGACGACTTTCCCAGTACCTCCCAGCATCGGGGCAGCAGATGATGCACGTCGAGCTCCACTCGGTGTCGACAGGCTCAGCTCTGCTCTTAGATCACTTTAATAACTGGTTCATGGCGGCTGCGCTCTCCGTCTGTACATTCCTCCGACTTAAATCATCGACGTGCGTGTGTGTGTGTGTGTTTTATGCTCTGCCCCGTGTGAGTGGATCTGTTAATGTTGAGTTAAAGTGCACCGCCCCCCCGGAGGACTCTGGTGCATATAGGTGTCATAAAGTCCATTTCACACACACACACACCTACTAGTTACACATTCTTCATCAGACGTCAGCTTTGATTGGTCCATATCCGGGGTCGACCGGGACTTATTGTTCCTGGCAGGAGATCTAATTGGCTGTGGATGATCCCCCCCCCTTCATGGTTCTTTTTCTCTTCACCTGCTTCTTATTTATGGTAGGTGTTGTCTTGCCTCTGTGTGTGTGTATAAACTGTCGTAGTGTTCAGTAACTAACTTCCTGTGGCCTCGCACAGACCTTACACCTCCATCTTTATTTGTGTGGCTCAGCAGCGGAGTACACAGAAGGTAAGGGAGTGTTTTTACTCACGTTCAGCTTTAGGACTTTATATTTTATTATCTTTTAAATAGTTTTGTGCTGCTACAGCCTCTGATAAGTTTATAATCCTAAATCCTTAATTTGCCCAACTTTCCTCCACTCTTCTCTCTCTCCACTTCACTGCCTGTTTTCTGGTTCTCTGCATCACGTGGGGTGACGTCCCAGTATCACTGGTTATCGAGGGATGAAGCAAAGATGACGTCCCTGATTCAAATGCAGCAGAATCCTTGTCAGTTAGAAATGAGGTCGCACATGTGGGTGTTAAATGAAATCACCATTTTTTTATACGATTTATTGTGCGGCACATTCTGGTGATGTCAGATGAGACCGAGCAGACGAACAAACATTTATCGATCCGCTGGCAGCTGATATTAAATCCACAGCTAGAAACCTCGTATCAGATTAGATTCACCCCGACATCTTCAAGTCCACGTCAATAACCTTATTAAATCTTTAAGAAATCTAGACAAAATCAGTAATTATATTCATGTTGTCTTCTCACACCTCGACTGCTGCACTGCACTATTGACATATAGCAGTGAACCCAACTCTATATTGATTTTAAGAATCTTTTAATAACTTAAAAATAAAATCTCTGCTCGGTCGGGTCCCCAGTTTCATAACAGAACCACTAACCTTGTTATTTGTCATTATTAGCTTGTGTGTTACATCTTTAATGGAACTGGTTCCCCTGCGTCTTCACTCTGTCCCCTTGTTTTCTTCGGGATCTAGATTTTAAGATCACGTCGAGTCCGAAACATTGCAGCAGATTTCTTTTGTTTTTCATTATTGCCACAGAGCTTTGCTGTGAGACAGGACCTGGCTGCAGGGGGACAATTTATTCTAAAGCTGAAGTGACGGACGATCGGATGCCGTCAGAGAGATTTGGCATAGTTGAGGAGAATGGGAGAGTTATAGTGTGTGTGTGTGTGTGTAGCAGGGGTTGGATGTGTTGTCAGGGAGATTATAGTAAATGTGTTGGCACATTCTTGAGTGGCAGACTGCTGAGTAAATGTGTGTTGTCCTGGAGTTGAGCTATGTCAGGGTGTGTATGTGTGTACGTGCATAATATTGGTGCAGATCTGGAGCACAGGATCCAGGATTGTTTATTAGGCGCACCGCTCCACTGAGTGTTTATACTGTATTTCTCATAATTAGTGTGTTTTTTGCTTGAGGTATAATCTGTCTCCTCATGTGAGTCGATGTCCTAACGGAGCTCGACTGTGTCACCCATCAGGTGAGCGTCCTGACCGACCAGGTGGAGGCGCAGGGCGAGAAAATCCGAGACCTAGAAAGTTCTCTGGAGGAACACCGGCAGAAACTGGCCTCCACTGAGGAGATGCTGCAACAGGTAACACACACACACACACACACACACACACACACACACACACACACACACACACACACACACACACACACACGCACACACACACGCACACACACACGTGTAAACTGTTGAAGTAGATGTGGAGCAGCGGCTGATCGTTACTTGTGAATGAATAAATAAAGGAGCGGCTCAGTTTTTCATGCAGAACATTTCATCTTGACTTTATAATGACTCACTGGTTTGGAGGGTTCAACACAAACAACGAGAACAAACAGGAGCTCAACGTTATCGACTGTTTTTCCTCGTGTTGTGAGATTAGACAAAGTTTTCTCCCACAAGACAAGGTGACCTTTGCAGATAAAGAACAGCCTGTTGGTTCATTCTTTAACACCTGTTCTCAGATCAAGATCCTTTTTGGATAATGGGGGTGTCAGTGGGGGGGGGGGGTTGTGTACCCCTGCCCTTGACTTCACTTCTGCCTGATTGCCAGTGTCAAACAGACCAAATGTGTTCAGGTCGTTCCAGTTGTTTGTCTTGACATCAGCGGTGAGACAAACCCACGAGCTCTGCCAGGCGGCGCACAACAACAACACAACTGTGTGTGTGTCAGAGAATCCGCCTCCTGTTCGGTCTCCTCAACGGCATCTTTGTCCTCCTCGCTGTCAACAACACGGAGGAACAGGCCACAGCCTCAAAGCAAATTCCTCCTTTTCATCCAGCGTTTTTTTGTAATTGACTAATTTACTCAGACATGAAAACAGCAGAAATAGAAGCAAAAATACTTGCTTGTTTATAGGAAGGGACTCTTTCTGTCCTCTGTTGGTTATAATTGAAAAACGTCACTTGTCAATGAAGTCCTTTGCTTCAAAGCCACAACAGCACAATTGTATTTGAGCCACAGTTGTTTTCAACATTTGAAACTGTGAGTTAATCTCCACCTGCTGCTTCCCCTGATCTTTACGACGCTTCATGACCAGCGACTGCAAGTGTGGAGGTTTTATTGGGTTTAACTTCACTGATCTGCAGCTGCCGTGTGTGTGTGTGTGTGTGTGTGTGTGTGTGTGTGTGTGTGTGTGTGTGTGTGTGTGTGTGTGTGTGTGTGTGTGTGTGTGTGTGTGTGTGTGTGTGTGTGTGTGTGTGTGTGTGTGTGTGTGTGGAGTTAATTCTATTCTTCCACTTTCACGTCCGTCTGGTGTTAGAAACCTCATCACCACACACACTCACTCGTGATGAATTTTCCTGCTGTATTTTCACCTTGACTCGGTGCAGGTCTGCATGAAATCACTTCTGGATTTGTGACTCAGTTGTGATGTGTTCTCTCAAATCTTTTGTGTATCTGTCTTGAGTTTTACAAAGCTTAAGATTTCCTCCTGCTGCAGGAAATCCTCTTTTTGTGTCACTGTCTTTAGTGTGTGTGTGTGTGTGTGTGTGTGATAAAGACACACAGAGAGTCCATCCAACCATGTAACATTATGTGTCAGTGCTTCAGGGCTGCTGCTGCTGCTACTTGCTGTGGGAACCACAACTAATCTAATAAGAAATAGTCCTGAGTCAGCGTGCACACACACACACACACACACACACATGCACAGCCGCACACACTGTCATCATGCTAAAGGGATCCACCCACACATGTAGTCATACAGTGAGTAGATGTGCTGCTGTGCCTTAATATCCTTAACAACACACACACACTGTTTCCTAACCCGCTTTGCTGTGTCAGATTGAAAGGAACAAATATTTAGTTCCTAAATAAAATGAGGTTTGTGTGGTTTGTAATTATTTGGGGCAAAACGAGCCAAGTCACTGATTTTGTCTTTGAAATTCCGAACTTTTTGAAAATAACTACAAGCACAATGTCGATCTGTGTGTCAGCGTGTAATACATTTATGGAAATCAGATTTTCTTTTGTGTCAATCATTTATTTAGTAATTAAATTCTGAAAAATCACATTCTCTGGATGCTGACGTCCAGATCTAAGCAGCCCATTTAACTCCGTCCAGTTCTGGAGACGAGTGTAATCTCTTCACGGAAATCTATAAGTGCTGCCGAGCAGATCATCTGTCACGTGCTGCTCCTCGTAATTACAGCAAAGCAAATGTCAGACAGCTGAGCTGCGGGACGCGACCACACCATTCTGATAAATTACCTCTAAAGACCGCGGCTTAGCTGCAAGTGACACTGGCTGCTCCGGACTGACACTCAGCTGCCATAGCTAAGCAGATATCGTGTGTGTGTGTGTGTGTGTGTGTGTGTGTGTGTGTGTGTGTGTGTGTGTGTGTGTGTGTGTGTGTGTGTGTGTGTGTGTGTGTGTGTGTGTGTGTGTGTGTGTGTGTGTGTGTGTGTGTGTGTGTGTGTGTGTGTGTGTGTGTCTCCTGAGCTGCAGTTATTACAGAGTTATATCTGTCTGCCTGTGGCGGTGGTGTTGACACTGTGTTGATCGTATGATCTGTCCATTATGTGGCTATGATGGTTCCTCTGGGGTTGGACCATGGTAAATGGTCTGTTTAGCACTTTTCTGGTCCATAGGACACATTAGTGCACACGCAGCTAAAAGAACGTGGCCACATGTGTCCCACGCCGTCGTTGATTGGATCTCGATTGCTTTCGCACCACAAGCTTCCTCCTGAAGGGCTTCGCCGTTCTGCGGCAGTCTGTGTAGTCGTGATCATGAAGTGGAGCTGCGGTATCGAGTCGGTCACAGCTGTCAATCATGATGTTTCGCCCTGTTTTTATCATCCAGCCGTTAAAATAAAATGTTACGGATATATCTAGTTCCTCTGTCAACCATGAATAAAGATGGACGACGCGTCTCCACTTCCTCCCACTGTATAAAAATGAAGCCAAAACGTCTCAGGGACGGGCGCTGCCATCTTATGTTGGTGATTGAGTAGATCCACAATATCGTGGTCCTGCCCACACACGCCCCTGACCAATCACGAGTCAGTCTCAGCTGTCAATCATGACGTCTCAGCTGGTTTTCACATCATCAAACTCATCAAAACCAAATCAGAAACTATCTTTGACAGAAATGTAACTTAACACAACTTTTTAGTTTGGTCCATGTCCCATCTGCTAACACGGAGGAGTCAGGGTTTATAACCCACACTGCAGCCAGCCACCAGGGGGCAATCAAGATGTTTTGACCTTTTGAACCTGACTCGTCCTTAAACACTTTCACTAACATTTCCTTTGGATCGTTCACCTGTAGCATCGTCATTTGCTGCAGTCAAAACAAACTAAATACTTTTCTCTCTTTTCCACCTGCATCTGAAACATTTTATCTCCAAAAGGACGAAGGAGTCGGACGTTCGCGGCCCGAATAACAATCCAGCTTTAAGTTTGATGTTCAGGAAAGAAGAAGAAGAAGAAGAAGAAGAAGAAGAAGAAGAAGAAGTGGCCTTAGACATAATTTAAATGAGGAAACAAAAGCAACAGTCACACTGGGAGTTGGCAAATTGAAATGTTGCGTTGACTTTTAGATGCACTTTTCTCTTTCTCGGTCCCATTCCAAAGAGACATATTAATAGAGTGCGTAGTGTGTGAGTGTGTATATTTAGCTTCGTGGGGTCTGGGCCCCCGGCCTGGTCTGCTCGCTCAGTGTGGGAACAACGTTGTACTGGGCTGATCTCTGTGTATGTATCTGTGTGTGTGGAAGCTGTTCAGCTCTTGTTTTCCATGACTCTAACTGTGTGTGTGTGTGTTCTCCAGGAGCTGATCAGCAGGACGTCTCTGGAGACTCAGAAGCTGGATCTGATGGACGAGGTGTCCTGCCTCAAACTGAAGCTGGTCGGCGTGGAGGAGACACACACAGACACACAACCACAAGATGCTGTGGACACAAAGCAGAACAAAGCCGAGGTATGGGATGTGTGTGTGTGTGTCTGTGTGTGTGTGTGTCTGTGTGTGTGTGTCTGTCTGTGTGTGTCTGTGTGTGTGTGTGTAATGCTGCTACACACTTAGTGGCTGCTTCTTCTCGCCTCTAGGGATTACTCCATGTTAGCAGACGGGACATGGGTCAATGTCTTTTGAGTTAGGTCTCATCACACTGATGTTTATTGAAGAGTTTCTGATACGTTTGGTTTTAATTCGTAATTTGATGCTTTAACATCATGATTGACGGCTGAGACTGACTCACCATTGGTCGAGTGTGCGTGGGGGGCGGGACCTCGATGCTCGTCACCATGATCCCTGCTGCACAGACTCTAGCTCCAAAAGACGTCAGACTTTCAGGACGGCAGCGTTTGTATCCAGGATGTTTTGGCTTCATTTTTGTACAATGGGAGGAAGTGGAGACGGGTCGTCCATCTTTATTCACAGTCATTGAAACCAACACTGGACCACCCACCTCACTGAAGCACCGGGAGCCAGCACCATCCTCTGCCAGCAGCTTAAACCTCTTACTCATTCAGTGTTTTAATCAAATTCCAAAGCACGGACAGTTTTCTCCAGAAACTATTGTTGACAAAACCAATTCCGAGTTATCGCAGTTGTTGTATTTGAGTTTTGGTTTTCCCGCTAAACCAGGTCCCACGTTCTCCTCCAGCTCGATGTCTGAACTGAAATCATACAATAACATCTACAGTCAGAAGCAGAGCGAGCCCGCAGACAGTCAGACAGTCTGACGCACACACAGCCGACACCAAGGAGACACGGCACAAAATAAGCCCGATTTAAAATGTCATTAACAGAGTTCAACTTCAGATCAGACTCTATCCTCCGGGATTATGTGAAATTAAGTCCAACTTCAGACGTTGAGCCTCAAACAACTTGTGAAGATTCATGAGTTGTTTGTACTCGATCACTGTATCATCATCGTCACTGTTTCTTCCTCTGCTTTAAACAGCAACACATGATTTCTTCTTCTCTTTCAGTATAACAACAATTACTTCATCCCGTCTGTTCTGGCATCATACATCATACAATACAACTTCTAACAGTGCGTTAGCTGCAGACATGAATACGAGTGTTCGCACCAGAAAAGTGCAGTTGAGCAGTCTTTGCCTGTCGTCTCCGGTTTCTTTGTGGGGACTTAGTTCATTGTGACACCCAGCTGCTCCCACTGCCACCGCAAGTGTGTGTGTGTGTGTGTTTTCTTCTAACACAAGGCACCCAGGGCTGTTCTTTCACTGAACAAACATGATACAGCATTTTATTTCTGCACACGCACATAGACGGAGTGAGATGAGCGTCAGTGGGAGACGACGGATAGAGAGAGACATCGAGGAGAGGGCTTGACAGGAGAGAGAGAGAGAGAGAGGGAGGGAGGAGAGGAAAAGAGACAGTGATGGACGGATTGAAAGATGAAAAATGACAAAATGTACCGTGGAAATATAATTTTCTGGTCTGCAAGGCGTAAAATGAACAAGACAAACTTCACACTTCAGGACGCAGCTTTCAGTAATTATATATGTATATTATCACAACAGTAAAACCAGTCACTGTACTTCTGCTTTCTCTGAGCTGCTTGAGGCCAAGAGCTGCAGCTCGGGAGCAGGGAATCTAAACACAAGCAATTTGAGTGGCAGCAAATCCAATCAACAAGTCCTGCTCTGAAACTGAAAGAGCAGTACTTGACTTCACTTGAATGAAGAGAAGGAAAAAACAATATATTTAATTTGACTGAGCTGCTGCTGGTTCTACTGAGGGACGTTCTAGTTTGGGTTCCAGTTTGTTGTGTGTTCGCTGGTGTGCGATTCCACATTTCTTTGCAGTTTTTATTAAAAATCAAGTTTAACCCAATAAAAGTTGAAGGAACAATAACTAACTCTTTACGTTTCATCCCAAAGGGGGCGTGAGTGTCACGAGTGTGAGTTCCAACCCGTCCAATGATTGTTGAGCATTTGATATAAAACTGAAGTGAACCTCATGGTGATGCTAAAGGACTTGAAGATAGGATCAGTGAAAGTCACTTTTTATCAGTCTGGACCCAAAACACTGACATCCTGATCTGTTCACAGCCTTTAAGCATTAAGAGCACACGGTCACATGTCAGGCACAAGGGCACTTCAGCAGAAAGAGCTGCACTCATCCATTTCCTCCAGTCTGATGTTGGGGCTGGTTCAGGCGTCACGAGGCTGCTCGTCGGAGCCGGAGGCCGGCCGCGGCCGCGCTCAGTAAAGATCCACGTCAGACGGAGCTGTTTCAACCCTGACATGTAGATGCTCAGTTAGTGTAGCAGTGAGATATGTGCTGTGGTGCACGTGCACAAATCCAACACATCCGACGCACAATGGTGGCGTTTGGCTTCGGTTACGTGTGTGTGTGTGTGTGTGTGTGTGTGTGTGTGTGTGTGTGTGTGTGTGTGTGTGTGTGTGTGTGTGTGTGTGTGTGTGTGTGTGTGTGTGTGTGTGTGTGTGTGTGTGTGTGTGTGTGTGTGTGTGTGTGTGACAGCTGGTCTGGCAGGAGGAATGACAGGCATCCACTCTGAGCGTTCCTGTTGGCCAAACACTTTTACCTCAGGGAGCCGCAGGAACATAATAAACTCTCCGCTGTCTGTTGAACGCTTTGAATCAGGCGCCAGCCGCGGCTCGGGAGGCAGAGCGGCACCACTAATCACACGGTGGGCTGTTCGATCCCTGACTGACTCCACCTGTGTCCTTGAACCGGAACATGGAGTTTAAATGAAGATGGACGACAGGTTTTCACTTTCATGCCACGATCCAGAAATGAAGCTAAAACATCCAGGATACAAATGTTTCCATCTTCGTTGATTCTACTTCTAATGTCAAATAATAATTAAAACCAAACTTACAGGGGACGTGAACTATCTTCATATTCACTCTGCGCTTTATGAATTGTAAAGACTGTCGAAGTAGAAACATGCTGCACCACTGCTCCGTGTTTAACGATGTAATTACTGAAACAGCATCTTTTCAGGAACAAGCCTTTGAATTTGACGACGCTGCGTTTTTCAGTTCCACAAACCTCCGAGTTGCTTTCGGGCCGAGAGCTCATAGAGTTTAATGTGTTGTTTTCCTGAGCGTCTCCTGTTGTTTCTGCAGCACATCTGTCTTCTCCGCTCTTCCTGTCTCGCTCTCTTGGTTTTAACTCTCTGTTTCAGCCGGGACCAGACTTGGCTGGAGATCAAGTATGTTATAATTAGCCTGGTGCTCGGGTGGAGCTACTACATGGAGGGTTGAGACCCTGAGCTGGTCCGCTGAGGGAAGGACCACGTCGGGGAGAGGACATTTAGCATTCGGACAAACTTAGTGATTCAAAACAACATCATTTGAGTCTGGTGGACAAAATGTAACTCACTTCACTGTAAAAGTATTTTAATTTGATGAAAATGTTTTCTTCCATTAATCTAAAACTTCTTTTCAGGGCTCTTCCAACAGATTTTCCTCTTTCTCCCAACAAATTATTTTAATTTAACAACCGCAAATCAAGTTATGGAAACAGGCTTTTCCCCAAATACTGATGAAGATGAACAAATAAGTTAATGTCTGTCTCTCCTCTTCCTCTCCTCTCCTTTCATTCCTGCTTTCCTCCTCATCAGCCATCTCACCTCCTCCAGTCGCTCCGTCGCTCCATCGCTCCCAGTGTGTCGGTAAATCTCATCAGTGAGCTCCAGGAGCAGATGTGCAGGTTTCAGGCAGAGATCAGCACTCGCATCCAGGAGAAACGGGCCCTGGAGGAGCTGGAGGCCCAGCAGGGGGAGCCCAGAGGCAGCGAAGCCCAGGGCCAGGACCCTCAGCCTGGGTTAGCCGGCTCTGACCTCAGCCTGCCCGGCTGTGACGCCTGGATGCACAATGGAGGACAGACTGTACACGTAGGGAGACTTGATGGATGAACTCATCTCCCCCTCCTTCCCCATCATTTCTTCTCCTCTTCCTCCTCTCCCCTTTTTTTTAACCCGTCCACACACCACCCGGTATTTTGGAAATTTCCACAGAATCAAACTAACAACCTCTCGTGAAGTGTCTGTGTGTGTCGCAGGAAGCTGGAGTCACGCTGTGCTCGGGCTCTTGCAGAAATGGAGACTTTTGATTGGTTTTCCAAATGCTTCCATTCGTTTGAGGAGTCAAGTGTCGAAAAGTAAATGAACCAACAAAACCTTCACGTAAAGTAATTAGTTTTTTTCTGGTGGACGTACTAACTGAGAATCTTTGACTCCTCACGTGTTTGAAGCATTTGGAAAAAAAGAACACGTTTCAGCCCCGGTCTGGATTTTTGTCTTTGTGAATCTTGGGTTTTGGATCAGAGTGTGTTGACGTAGTTCTCCTGCATGACAGTGATTCCTCCCTCTACTAACTCAGTGTGTCTCCTCCTTCACTGACCAGGTGGATGGGTCATGGAACGGTTTGTATAGTCAGACGCTGTGCAGGGTTTCCTCAGACCGGCTGATGTGCGGCCTGGATGCTTTCAGTTCTGCTCTGTCCCCCCCCCCCCCTGCACGCTGTGGTGTCTGTTTCAGGAGGATCATGTTTCCTTTATTAACCCCTGGACTGTTCAGCCCTGGAGACCTTTGTAACTGCACTGAATGTGAACCTGACGTCTGAATTCCCTCCCCAGTGTAAATGTTGGCATGTGCACAGCTCAGATTCAGATTCCAGACGGGAGACGTATTAAAGTTGTGGTGTGTTGTGTGTTGTTTATTTTCCACCAGGATTTGTTACGTGAAGTGAATCAGCTGAAAAACAAAGTGGACGAGCTGGAGGGAGAGAAGAGTCGATACGAGAAAAAACTCCGAGCAACGAAGGTAAAAACCGTCATCGTGTTCATGCTCAGAGCTCGATGAGCATCATCAGCTCGTCGTGAACAATCGGAAAACAAAAATTCATTACTTAAAAATCCTTGATACATCTAACGATCATATTACCACAGATAAATAGGATCGACGTTGAGTTAAACTGAGCTGGACCGAAGTGTTGCCTGAAACCACCGGGTTAAAACAAGATGTAAGACAGGACAGCTCATTAAAGTAAAGCCAAATCAAGTACAGGTCATAAACCACGCCTCCTCCATGTTAGTGGATGGAAGTCAAAGTACACGTCATCGACCTAGAGCTGTGTTTCAATTCAGGGGCTGCATCCATTCGGACGACCCACGACAGCAGAAATGAGTCTGTTCTTCTACGTGATCGGCGTCACCAGCTGAACCGGCCCTTACTGCGAGCTGAAGTGAAAGTTTTAACCTTTGTACCGTTCAGTTGAGTCAAAGCGTGAGACTCGAGCGTTAGATGTCGTTGGAGCCTTTGTTCCTCTGGGATGGAATACAGCCTCCGAAGGATGAAGCCCCCGAAGTTACATATTATTACGAAATTAGAGAAGTTGTTTGTGAGGATTTTATCTCAGTGGAGCAGGAGTTAAATCTGTTAATTAGCTGTAATAAAAGAGCGTCTCCCTCTTTATACACTGATCATTGTTAACTGGTAGGAGGTGAAAGCTGCTCTATCTCACTGCTTCCTTCCTCCGCTTCCTCCACTGCCTCTGTCGTCTATTCTTCTATATTAACCCCTCTCTCTCTCTCTCTTTCTGCCGCTTGTTCCCACTCTTCCTTTCTTTCTCCTCAAATCAACCCTCTCATTACCCTCTTCTTCTCTCTCTCTCTCTCTCTCTCTCTCTCTCTCTCTCTCTCTCTAGCTCTCTATCTCTTACTCTCTCCATGTGTGTTACCAGTCGCTCATGACCCAGCTGTCCAGCCTCAAGCTGACTGTCGAGCACACGCAGCTGGAGAAGCAGCACTGGGAGGAGCGCTGGCGCGGCGCACAGGTGCCTCCTCTTCCTCCTTCTCCTCCTCCTCCTCCTCTTGCTCGACACCCCTCGTCTGATTGAGTCCTTTCCCTGATACTGTGCATCACTCCGTCCTTATGCTTTTCCACCTCTCCACCCTCCAGTGTTCTGCTTCTCCTCTTCGTCCCAGTTTCTTTATTTTGCACTTTGCTCGTCCTCCTCCTGATCCTCTGTATTTTGTTTTTGTTGGTCATGTGATGGCTGAACTGAGATGTTTGCAGAAGCAGAAGAAACTTCGTCCTTCTGCTTCCGGCTGTCTCTCTTCCTTTCTGACATGTTTCCTGACAGTTTGCATGGATAATGTGATTCTACGTGATGTGTATACATCAGTTGTGTTGTTTGTGTACGTTCAGTCGTTGTAAATGTTATAGGAATTCTTTAAGAAGTATATCAGATGAATAAGCTGTTTCCTGTGGAGACAAAGAAAGTTGGAACCCTGATGTTATATATTTTGTATTATTTGTGGTGTTATTTCAAGTTTAACAACAATTTTCTCACAATTATGTCCAAAACATTTATTTAATTATATGTCTGGAAAACAACACCCTCTCAGTTTCTTGCGACCCCCAGGAGGTCCTGACCCCAAGTTTTGGAACCTCCTTATGCATTGGGGGCGTGTCCTCAAGCTCTCAGTCAGGCTCCACCCCCAACTCCTCCAAATATGGTTACTCCAAATATGTCAAACTTCAAAACATGGAGATCTGGAGAATGTCCGGAACCATATGTCCGGACATTCTCTAACTAAAGTTATATCTAATTCCACGTGATGTTATTACGTCCATGGACCAACACGATAAGATTCTCCTCTGATTCCAGTTGCCTTGAAACTTACAACTCCTGGATGTTCAATGACCCGAAGGACCAACTCTCTGTTTCCCTCCACAGGCTGAGATCTCCGAGCTGCAGCAGCTCTTGGCCTCCAGAGACGCAGAGATCGAGTGCCTGCAGACTCAGCTGCTCGCCAGAGACGGCTCGGCCAACGACAACGCAGAGAGAGGTACGCTCAACCGAGAGCCCGGCCAATCGTGTGTGTGTGTGTGTGTGTGTGTGTGTGTGTGTGTGTGTGTGTGTGTGTGTGTGTGTGTGTGTGTGTGTGTGTGTGTGTGTGTGTGTGTGTGTGTGTGTGTGTGTGTGTGTGTGTGTGTGTGTGTGTGTGTGTGTGTGTGTGTGTGTTGCATCTAATCAACGTGTCCCTCTCTCTTGACTTCTCGCCTCTCTGCTGCCCTCTGCTTTAGAGGAGGTGTATATCAAGCAGCTGATTAACAAATGTAAGGCTGTGCTGTTGTGAACGAGTCCGATTTCCAACCAAACCCAAACTCTACAGACACTTGACGGCGCGCGTCGTCAGCGATTTGTCTACAAAGACTGAATAAGTGACGTTAGAGCTTCACGTTGTCGTACCCAGGTGTCTGCTGGGAGAGCGTTTGGTTTGAAACTGGACCGGAGTCGTGTAGAAAACGTCCTGATCAAAGTGTTTCCTTTCAAATCTGCTGACGCGATCTTCTGTCAAACATAACGTACTTTATAAACCTCCAGGGGGTTTATCCTGCTTATATTGTGGCCCAAGAAAATACTAAACTATACGATAATACCTGCTTATCCACATGTGGTCACTCTATAAACATGTAAAACCCTCTGTGTACATGAGTGTCACTGATCTAACATGTCTATGTCTATATCTAACATGTTAGATTCTATCTGTGTTGATTTGTTCTACAATTTAAATGTTAAACAAATCTAGTAAACTGATTTTTATAAGTAGAATTGGTGGCATTCCCCTTTAAAACATCTTTCTTTTTTTTTAAACAAGATTCACCTCATGTGTTTGTTGTTGTTGTTGTTGTGTGTGTTTGTTGTTGACCAAGTGCAAGTTTCTGTTCCCCCACTAATCCGAGATTTCAGGAATCCATTTGTCATATTACGAGAATAAAGTTTAATATTACAATAATAAAGTTGTAGTATTACAAAAATAAATGTATGATATTACAAGAATATGATAATAGAGTCATGAGATTAGGTTCTGTGTCGTGTTTTTTATCCTCTTTTTCTGAAATATTTTGACTTTTTTCTCATTAAATTACGACTTAATTCTTGTAATATTATGATTTTATTCTCGAAATGTCCGTTCCATTCCATTTCCACTCCGGTGTACGTCAGCCTCCGTGCGTCTAAGGATTAAATTGTAGTGATTGAAAACAGAAACCTTGTTTTGTCAGTTCCTGCACCGGTGCTTGTCCCAGGTGTTGATTCTGTATCAGTCGCGCTGTCACTGTCTGTTTTGCTTGTTTATTCATATTAGCGAGGCTGTCACGTCCATTACCGGCGTCACGTCAGGCACCAATCAGACGCCACATTAACTGGACACAAGGTCACAGAGACTCCGAAATAACACTTGAATCTTTTGCTTTTGTTCGTCAGACCAGGAATACCAGAGGTTGAAGGTGGGGATGGAGTCTCTGTTGGCGTCAAATGATGAAAAGGTAAATGAAACCTGTCTTTTCTCACCTGAATACGTGTGAACGGCTCCTTTTCTCTGAGGCTTTAACGTCCGTGTGATGAACAGGATCGTCGTATAGAGGAGTTGACGATTCTCCTCAGCCAATACAGAAAGATGAGGGAGGTCCTCGCTCTCACTCAGGGTACGTCTTGATAATATGAGTTTTCTGGAACATGGTATACGACTCCTCTTCTTTCTCTCCTTCCTGTTTACAGTGATATTATTGAGCTGTGTGTTTTCTCACCAACCAGGGAGCAGTGAGGAGGAGCTGAGCAGCAGTTTGAAGCTCAGAGCCATCACACACAAAGTTCACTCTGACATCCTCCGGTCGGAGGTAACGTCACAAACTGTCTCATACTTGTGTCGCCTGGAAACATTTCTACACAAATGATATTTAGCTTGAGTCACTGAACTGGATTGTGTTTGGTCTCTACAGATCTCATCAAGAGGATCTTCTCCACTGATGTTATCGTCATCACCGTACCAGAGAGAACTGGACTTAAGGTACAGACGCTTCATCTAAAAATTGTATGCTTTATAATAAGGACACACACACACACATCATGTAAACATTTCCTCTTTTTTGTTGTTTTTTGTAGCCTCCAAAATTCAATGGACACATCGTTGGTGTCGACTGCAGATACGAGCTTCTTCAACGGTTCCTGGTGAGTTCGTGTCAGCGCCCACTTCGACCAACAGCAGCACCAAATGTCAGAAAACTCTCGATTTCACAATGTCAACGTCATAAAAGGTTCCCGGATCCGTCTCGTTGTCCAGATTAAGAACTTTCTTGGTAATAGCCCATTAAAAACAACAGGAGTTCAATCATGGCAAAGGAAAAATAACAAAAGTGTGGATAAAAGATTAAATGTGCAATGTTAGAAATATTTGTAGAAAGGAAAAACACTATGAAAGACACAGAAGATAAGTTATATGATAGATGATAAAATAATGATGTGTGAGAACATGTTGGAGGTAACATTATAATATCGTTTTTCCTCAGGCATCAGCGCAGGTTGTTGTCCAGCAGCTTGGAGGAGCTGCAGAGTGGATCCTTACAAAAGGTTTGTTACTTTATTCTGTTGTTTCCTGCTGTTTAACCTCTAATTTACATCAACTAACTTTCTACTGTAACCTGCTTGATAACCGATTAGGAATAACACTGCTGTTCTTACTAAATGACTAACCTGCTCACTCTCTCTCTCTCTTTGAATGTACTGTGTGTGTGTACGTGTATCTGCGTGTGTGTGTGTGTGTGTCCGTGTGTGTGTCTCTGTGTGTGTGTCTCCTCCCTCTCTTGTACCCGTGTTGACTGTAGGCTGTAGAGATCCAACCTGCTGAGAGTGAATCAGATGTAGGGGCAGAGGTACTGATCTGCTGCTCGACCTCACACAACCAAACCTTCTCTGGGTTTTTGTTTTCCTCTTCATCAAAGAGACTGAGAGCAGGACTCTTGGATTTCACATTCAGATTGTGTGACGCTTTCACTCACAACCCTTGAGCTTGCACTCACATAGTTCCCTGCTTGTGCTCGAGCTCCAGCTCCTTTGCACTAAACGATAGAATGTCCGGTGAAGTGATGACGAATTAAACTGCCCCTTTGGTTCCTTTTGCCGTTGGTACTGTTCCCATTAAATACAGCGGACGTCCATTTAGTTTTTACAGTTGTTACAGCGATCTGCTGGACTCCTTCAGGCACACAGATGGGAAGCCTCTGTAATAATACATCCCTGAGGTCAGGAGAGCACGAGTAACCTCCTGCACGGGACGCTCAAACACATAAAGCTAACGCACCCTCATTTTCATTCATCATCACCACATCTGGCATTCTATTGGTTGTTGCACAAAAATAATCCAAGAGCAGAGGAGGCATGCGAGAGCAGATGTTTCACACGCACAGAAACAGCGTTCAGACGTGTGACTCAGGGATTAGCTGATGTGCAAACTTTCACTGGGTCTCAAGATGCTGAAGGTCAAAGGTCAAGGCCACACTGGCCTCATAAACAAGGTTTTCAAATCTGCCTTTAGGGGAATTCTTTAAAATTTGGACCAGTTGTTACTAAAAGATGAATTCATTAGATTTCAGGGGTCAAAGGTCACAGTGACCTGATAAATAATGTATGTAGACGTGGAGGCATGTAACCACAGGATGGTGATTCTAGTTTAATTATAATATTTTCTATCATTAAAGCGCCGGAGTAAGAAGAAGCGTATTTCTTCTTGTGATCCTGTTTATAACCTGAGCTGAGCTTGTTCATGTTAAACATCTGGTGTGGTGTTGCACGGTGAATGACGCTGCCCCTGCCCTCTGACCTCTTGTTCCCAGTGTGACAAGCCGAGTTCACAGCCGAGTTTTTCCACTGGAGCAAGAACGTCTCCTCCTGTATGTGACTGCTGCACTTTACTGCACGCTCATAAAACACATCGCCGTGAACACGCAGGCGCACGGGGCCGACCTGAACAGGCTGTCAGGAGCGCTCGGCGTCATGGCTGCCTCCCAGCTGTTTCTCTCTGCTGGCCTTTCCCCTGCTCTTCCTCCAGAGCCCCGGTGACTTTGAGGCCTGGTCAGATATTAGACATCGTCGGACATCACGTCAGCCTCCGCAGGAACAAAGGAGCAAATCAAACATGACCCCCAGCGCTGTCTTATGAAAGAAATATTTACATGCCGAGAGAAGTAGAGAACATGTGATTTAATACAATATACGTAACGATGCATTGCTGAAATGACTGAATTCAAAGACGTTTGAGCTTTGAGTTGTTGATCAGAGGCAGAATTCAAAGCTGGAATCGGTGGAAGCAGCACACTTTACATCGTACATGATGGTGGTATTTGAAACTCGGTGCTGGACCCACCAATAAAATCTAGTTCAGACGCAGGACGTACAAATGTCAGACAAAATACTTTAGTTCCTAAATCACAATGTGAAACCAACACTCACCAGATCAAATGAAAACTATGGAACAAAGACATGAAGCTCGGTTCAGACTCTCAGGTGTGAAAATGTTCATATTTGTATGATTTCTTTTTATTCCTTGTGCAGAATCCTGACCTGGAGCTGAGCAAGTATCAGACTCTACCTGGCAAACGAAGTAAAAAGAGCGAGCGGAGACCTGAGATGAACGGAGATGGAGAATACCTGTCTCCCGTGCAGCTCTCTCCCGTTCACAGCCCCGAGCAGGACTACCGACTGAGTGAGTCCGAGCAGCACCAACCATCACTTTGGGTTTATATTTTGACAGAATTGACTAAAAACAAACAAACACAAACATTTGCATGACTTACATTTTGGGACAAAAGTGGCTTGTTTAACGTTGGATGAGATCGTCAGAAGCTTAAAGACGGGAAGAAGTGGAGATGTTTGAAATGGTTCTGTTCAAAGATAAAGAAATAAACCTTCTCTATCTGCAACTCTCCACCTTAAAGCTCTGAAGCTCATTGATGATCTCGTTACATCTTGTAAGTTGTGGTTGTAACGATGGTCCAGACGTCACTTTACCCAGTCAATGAATAACAGGCTCATTTTATACAGACAGAGCCAGGCTAGTGGTTTCCATTTACTTCCAGTCTTTATGCTAAGCTAACGAGCTAGAGAAATCTAGAATTCCCTTGAATGGGAAACTGGTTTTGTTCATTTTGGAAGAACAGATCCTTGACTTTAAATGAAAACTAATGGACTGAACTCACCCTGAATAAAACTTTGTCACCGAACTCTGCTCCAACTGCTTCCTCCTCTGTGGCCTCCTCTTCCTCCCCTTCTCCTTTTCCTCCCCCTTTTCCTCTTCCTCCCCTTCTCCTCTTCCTCCCCTTCTCTTGTTTGTGTTCTGGTGACAGTCCGCTGCAGGAGTGCCAGTGCTCCAGCTTTAGGTACTGTATGCTCACATGGAAATTCAAATGTCAGCACTGGAAATGCACCTTCACGGGGCTGTCACCTGAATTTTAAGCCTTTTAAATATTACATACTAGGTTTTAAATGTGTGTTAGTGAGTCTTAAATATGTCAACGTTCATTAATGCTAATTCCATTGGACTTTAATTTTTAAATGCAGCATTTTCAGTTTGTTATGAGTTGTAGATCTTTCTCAACAATACAGATATAAACACGTTGTAATAAAACTACGAACCAGAGACCAGAGATCGTTTGAGATATAACGTGGCGTTTTGAGGGTTAAGGCTAATTCATGCTGCCTTTTCGTACAAAAAGAGATGCGTCCGTTTCAGAGAGTGTAACCGTCACTGCCTACGTACTAAACGTATTCGTAAATCCACTAGAGGGCAGCGCTGAGTTAAGAGTTTCATTGGTGGAGGTGGTTGGATGATGTACGTCTTAAGAAAGCCACGTTGTAAACGGCGGTGGCCCAACTTACCAACGCATAATAAAAATGAACATAAACTTCGGACTGAAGGCGGAGCATTTAGGTAGCTAATGTTGAGCATAAATTTTCTACTGGGCTTCTTCACTTCATCGTTAAGTATGGGGAAGCGTACTTTTCCGTCTCTGTCGTACTTGACATGGGTCTTAAATTTGGTCTGAGAAAGTCGAAACCTGCAGAAACCTTCATTCAGACGCTTCCGACATTTCACATCCGTTATCTAACAAAACGAGATTGTCCCGTCACGGTCAAACATCCGAGGTGAGCGACTGTTTTCACAGAGGATCAGCGAACTATCAAGCGAGGATTATTAGGACTCTCTCCCATGACTCAGAGAGCTGTGTTAAAGATAATGCTGCAGCTCTCACATCAGTGTTCACCGAAACTAACACACACTCACTCTTAAAGCTAACAGGCATATAAGCACCCGGCAGCCACCCATGTATCCGCCAACGCCAGGGCTTAGAGCAGGAGTGTGATCACAGAGCTGTGAGAGGGCAGAGGAACGCCAGCTTAAGGGTGCACACAGTTCAACTGGCTTAGACATCCCAGAGTAAACAAACAGGGATGCAACCTGACATCCCCACTTCTTCCTCCCGCTGCCTCACCCCGCTCGCCCTCTCGCCGACGGTCTGAAGCAGGATGTCGCTGAGAAGGAGCGAGTCGAGGGAGCGCTTAAAGTAAACAACAGGGGGGGAAAAGCATCAGCATCAAACAGCGGCAGCAGATTAAATTAAAACTAGTCAAGGATGGAAATTCTCTGGTCACTCGTGGGTTAGCGTGTTGCTTCTTTGTGTATGACACACATTCTTATAAATAACGTGGGTGTGACTAACGCTGGCTTCTGATTTCTGTCCACTTGCTTTCCTCTCGCTTCACTAACTGCCTCAGGATCTCCTGGGAAACACGACCTCTATGATGTCGGTGGGTACTGCCCCCCCCCCCCCCCCCCCCCACCCCGGTGTGTCGCCCTGTTGAGTTGTGTGGTTCCTGCTTGAACGGATCCAGAGTGTCTTTGTGTTCGGTGCTAATTTAGCTACTTGCACCTTTAATTGAATTATACATTTGTACATGATTTCGAGGAGAAGCCACGGACGACATGACAGCTCCCAAAAACGTCCTCCATGTTAGTGGATGGGATATGGACCAAACTAACGAGTAGAAGTACACGTCAAATACATGTACAAGATGTTATTTTAGGTAGTTCTTATCACACTGGTGTTTTAATTATTTATTTAAACCTGTCTCCAATGGCAGCTTTCTTATTAGGGATATTTTGGCTTCATTTCTGGATCAGCAGAGTCGTGTCGTCCATCTTGATTTACAGTCGATGGGAAAAATCAATCAGACTTCGGGAGATTTCCCAGTTAACTTCCCATCAAGTGGTGATGTACAAACAAATGTGTCCATTGGATACTAGTCATTGTTCTCAGTACACTGACGATAGTACCGTCTTCCAGTTGTCTCTCTGTTGGTTTAATGTGTTGTTGTTGTCCCACATGCTCTTTTAGTTACATAAGGAATGGATGCAGATGAGTGTTGGCTAATGCTTTAGACTGCATGTGAAATGAAAAAGACCTGGATCGCCCCCTGGTGGCATTACAGCTCATAAACCCCCGCCCATACACGTTTAATAATTTAGCTGATTTGCTCTCACGTCATCAACTCCCTGCTGTGTTTGTCTCTGTTAGGATGTCCAGAGAAGCTGGATGACTTCGTCCTCTCAGACCAGTCCCCTCTGTCCTCCGGAGTGGACTCTGGACAACAGTCGCCGGTCTCACCAGAGAACAGGAAGAGTCACAGAGGCATTAAGAAGCTCTGGGGGAAGTAAGTATTCAAGTCTTTATGTTTTGGTGTCATACACAGATTTTTCAGCCCACGTCTTCATTGTTCTCACGGTATTTGTCTCTTTTCGTGTTGTCCTCAGGATCCGCCGCAGCCAATCAGGAAGCCCCGTCCAGGTTCAGGACCCGGAGCTGGGAGAGTTTAAGAGAGGAGGCTTCAGAGCCACAGCTGGACCACGACTGGCCCGATCAGGGAACACACGGTACGCTTACACGCCAACATATATTATCATACATGTAGAATATACCTTAAGGGGACAGAGGAAAAAAGACACTAGACTCAATTTTTCTTTTCCTCTCAGAGACCTGAAGTTGCCTTTCTCCAAGTGGAGCACAGATCAGGTGTGTGATTGGCTGGAGGACATTGGACTCGGTCAGTACGCCGTCTTTGCTCGCCACTGGGTCACCGGCGGTCAGACTCTACTGTCGGCCACCCCACAAGACCTGGAGAAGGTACACACACGTACAGTTTATCACTTCTCTGCACGGAGGCATCTGGAACTGGCTCGTTTTTACGTACCTGACAAATGAATCATCCGTCCGTCCTGTCGCGTCGGTTTCAGTTCTGCTTGTCTGATCGGCGTCGCTGTGTCAGTCTGTTTTTGGCCCTTTAGTTCCGCCCATCGCTGCTTTTCAACGTCCTCTTTAGTTTCGCCTTCAGCGCTGTCACCTTGTCTGTCCAACGCGTCGCTCTGTCTCTCACCACGCTCGTTTCTCTATCCCTCACCGTGCTTGTTTTAATGATGTAGTCTTCTGTTTTCAGGTAAATCTAAAAAGCCGTCTTGTCTTTGGTGAAATCAGTGGTTTCTCTGGTTCCCTGCAGGAGATGGCGATGAAGAATCCTCTCCACAGGAAGAAGCTGCTGTTGGCCGTCAAGACGTTCAGCAGCAAGCAGCCGGAGAAGTCCGCAGAGCTCGATTACATCTGGGTCACACGTGAGCTTTTAAATCACACGCAAACACGTTTATTTATCCTGAATTTTATCGTCATGAAAACTGAAATGTTTCATGTTCCAGGTTGGCTCGACGACATCGGCCTCCCTCAGTACAAGGATCAGTTCAATGAAGGACGAGTGGACGGACAGATGCTGCAGTTCCTCACCGTGGTGAGTTTATAAAGAAGTTGCAATCAGGTTTAATCAGATCTTAAACTTTAGAGAAGTTGATGAACCAAAGTAAATCCTTGTATTTGATCTGTTGCTCATTCTCCTTCTCCCTTGATTTCAGAATGACTTATTATTCCTCAAAGTGACGAGTCAGCTCCATCACCTCAGCGTCAAGTGTGCGATTCACGTTCTCCACGTCAACAAGTTCAACGCCAACTGCCTCAAGCGTAGGCCAGGCACCGAGGTAAGAGTGTGCACTTTGAGCAGAGACCTTATGGAGTGAGGACATTTTTCAAAGGGCTGTTTGAAGATTTAGGATTAGAATCTGTCTTTGTTCATACATTCATCCATTTGTTTCAGAACCAGTTCTCTCCCAGTGAAGTCGTCCAGTGGTCCAACCACCGGGTGATGGAGTGGCTCAGATCCGTGGACCTGGCGGAGTACGCTCCGAACCTGAGGGGCAGCGGCGTGCACGGAGGGCTCATAGTGAGTACATGACCATAGAGTGTCTATACAGATGGACGACATGACAGCCGCCTAAAAGTGAAGCCAAATCATTTTAATTGCCCCCTGGCAATGGGCTGAAACGTCATGATTGACAGCTGGGACTGACTTGTGATTGGTCGAGACAGACTCTGGCTCAAAATGGAAAAAAAAACAAAGATGACAGCCCCCACATCCGAAATATTTTGGCTTCATTTTTGTGCAACAGGATGAAGTGGAGACATGTCGGCCATCTTCTTTAACAGCCTGATAATGACCTTTTATGACGTAAATCGTAAACTCGTCTCTTCCCCACAGATGCTGGAGCCTCGCTTTAACTCCGACACGCTGGCCCTGTTACTGAACATCCCTCCTCAGAAGACGCTGCTGAGACGCCACCTCACCACCAACTTCGACAATCTGGTGGGAGGCCAGGCGCAGCAGGAGAAGAAGGACTTCACGGAGGCGGCGGGCTACGCCCCTCTCAGCATCGCGGCTAAAGTCAAGGTGAGACAACACAAACACAGGAGACATTGTATTTGACTCGGAGCTGTGAGGCGACACAAGGCCGCGTCAAGAGAACAAACACAAACACACGGTTAACCCGTCCTCCTCTGCTCGCTGTGAGAAAGCACCTTAATCCGTGGTGAGACCTCGGGGTGTCAGCTCCGTTTAAGCCCTGAGCCCCTCAGTGTCTTTAAGCCTGTGAGAACAGACTCGCCCCGGGACCGACGCGCTCCTCCTCGCAGATTAAAGACTCCGCCGTCAGCGCTAAGTCCCTCTGTGCTCTGCTGAAGAAAAACTGAGAATAAAGAATCCACCGTTAAAAAACACAACCCACAATAACTGTTGACCCATTTCTGACCTCGGACACCTAAAGCTCAAATATGTGAGGTGCTCCATGAATATTAATGTGGACAGATGTATGCAGAATAGACTGTGTGTGTGCGTGTGCGTGTGCGTGTGCGTGTGCCTTCCTGCCTGATATCACTTATCACCTGCACTGAAGACACAGAACATGTGGATATGAGAAAAGTATAGTATATTATATACAGTATTACCTTCACCGAGGAGGTTTTCACTCCGTTTGTGTGTGTATTTGTCAGCAGGATTACACAAAAACTACTCAAGTGATTTCCATGAAACTTAGTGGAAGGAAGGAACATGGAAGCTAATAATTCATGGATCTTGATGAAAACATATTTAGGGACCGTATTTCTGAGTGTTTGTTGCAGCCTGAGTGACTTTAAAGCTCAGTAGGACAGATTTAATATGACCCACACACTTGTCATGTATTTCCCTGCAGCCAGCCTGTGATTCAGACAGAGACGGTGTCACAGTCACATCTTCTGTCTTTCTCTTTTTTCCACCGCAGCCAAAGAAGTTGGGTTTCTCTAACCTGACTCACCTCAGGAGGAGACGAGCGGACGAGTCCACAGATTACGTGTGTCCCATCGAGTCGCCCTCGCCTCAGTCGGGACAGCCTGTGGCGAACGGGACACAGATGCGTCCGTACGCCGGCTTCAGAGGCCTGAGCCCCATCCTGGACCGAGAGCCGGACCAGTCCAGGGACCAGGTGGGACTCGACGACAGCAGGGCTCTCCCATCTCCATGACAACACCCGTGACGACAACATGGCGATATTGTGTCGACACCACGGACAGCTATGTTGTCACGCTTTCAGCCAATCGGCTTCTACTCTGCTTCCTTTGCTTGCGGCCCATAATACCTCAGCTCATCCGCTCCCTGCTCCTTCAGACCCCCCCCCCTCATCAGCCCGACCCTGTGCCTTACTCCTGAAGAGATTCACAGACTGTGTCACGGTCACGGCCGCTCGTCGTGACCTGTGCACTGAGACGATGAATCTAGCGCACAAAGCGTTTCGATGATTTCATTTCCCCTCAGATAACTGACTAACCCGACCTCAGCCTCAAACCTGTGCCATGATCGAATTCATCGGGAGAGAGCGCCTCTCTCTCTGGACTCTTCCTGTGACATCACTTCCTGTAACCCGCACAGTATATACGGACAACTCCTGTTGTACAGTATTAAATTCTAACATGTGTGCACCACCTCTAGAGGATTTTTAAATGTGTGCGAGTCATCACATCACTTCCACCTTTTGTATCCTGCAGTTTGAATACAGGTCTGTCACATGGCTGAGATTAACTCGTGCAATATTTGCATAATCTTACAAATGGAGGGATTTTATTTAATATTTATGTGATTGCAGATCCAGTTATGAAACAGCATGTTTTCTTTGAAGCCTGAGGTGGTGATTTTGTACCGTTATTTTCATATTTGACTGCAATAGTATTTTTATAGTAAAGAAAATCCTGCTCTGCTAAAGGAAGCTCACGTGTGCTCATGTAAATGTCCAAAAGAAATTATCAAATCATTTAATAAACAAAAATTATACGTGTGTAAAGTTGATTCCTCCTTTTTATGGAAAAGCAGATGAGGTTATAGAAGTGTGTGAGATGATAAATAACAAGGATGTGACACAGTTACCTTCATCATTAACCACTGCTGTCATCACCATCCTCATCATCATCACTGTGGCTGTCATGGCTGCTCCCCACCCCCCCTCGACTGACCAATCTGAGCCAACATGGCTGCCGACCATCACCACGGTAACCCTGTGAAAGTTGGCATGAGAAGCGCATGTGTGAGCACGGCCCAGCATGCAGCTGCAGGAACAACCGACCTGCATCCACAGACTCCACCGTACGAACATGAAACACTAAAACCAGCCTCCAGGGGGCGACCGAGACGTTTGGGCTTCACTTTTGGGAGCTGTCATGTCGTCCATGTTATTAGTCTACAGGTTCCTGTGTGTGTGTGTGTGTGTGTGTGTGTGTGTGTGTGTGTGTGTGTGTGTGTGTGTGTGTGTGTGTGTGTGTGTGTGTGTGTGTGTGTGTGTGTGTGTGTGTGTGTGTGTGTGTGTGTGTGTGTGTGTGTGTGTGTGTGTGTTGCAGATGGCGAGCACAGAGGGCACCATGTTGCAAATAGAAGCTCTGTCTGAAAGCATCAACAACCTCACAGTAAGCACCAACACACACACACAGGCTGCTGGTTAATGACTCCTGCAGCAGCCGATAAGTAAACGCTCCTCGTCGACTGTAACAGACGTTTCAGTCGCTCAGATGGAAACACTGGAGTTTAATGTGAGAGATAAACACGAACAGACTCAGATCTGTGAGGAAATTAAAAAGTAATTCCAGTGGAACCAGCGTGAAACCTGCTCCCAGTACTTCATTACTTCCCGTTGTCATGGAGATGACAGCCTCCATTATCTTACTCCTGTTGTTAATTGTACATCAAAGCTGTGGATAACAAACGTGTACGACCACCCAATAAAATTATAACAAATGTCACTTAGAAATATTATTAATACTTTTATTTGAGGGAGCATCAAGTTGCACTTTTAAATAAGAGCCTGTTGAGACAATGTAAACATTTTAGTTTTCTTTCTCCAATGTTCAGAAATAAATAAATTGCATGTGCTTCCCATTGTACAAAAAATGTATTAATCAATTAATCAAACTTAATTCATCCCCAACACCAGCTGTCAGGTAACCTCTTACACTCCCATGGTGCTTTGCTTCCAGTTCCTGCTCAGCCGGGAGGAGCTGCAGAAGGAGATGAGGCTTCCTCAGACGGCGCTCGTTTGACGGACAGTGACGCGCTGCTGTCGTCTCTCTGCTGCTGTCAATCAACCACCTGTAGCAGCCAGTCTCAGTCCTGCGCTGCACCTCAAGCCCCGCCCTCACTCTGCTGGTCACGTCACCTGCTACCAGCCACTGACACTCACGTAACTTTACAAAGGTCACACTTTTCAATTTTCTACGATGATGAGGTGCAGACAACTGGGGCGTTTTCAATGAACAACCTGCTTTGATTGACTGGGCACAAACCAGCACAAACACTGTGGGAGGTCCTGGTTTCTCAAAGGGGACGACAGGCTCAGATGAGTCCTTTCTTGTTACATGACAAACAAAGTCACACAGTTATCTGGAAATTTGAAAGCACAAAATCTCAGAACAATTTGCGGCTCGGGACATTTTACAGAGAGGAGTGAGATGGAGAGTTTATTCATTCACAATATGAACGGGACCATGTTTACAAACATCTAATCCATTCGTTGGAATTATGTTGTTTACGTTAGGAAGGATGGAATTCTGTCATGAATTGATATTTCTATAGAGTAAGATTTTGCCCATTTAGCTCCATTAGTGCTTGTTTAGGAGAGAGGTATCACTGGATCATGACGGCTGTTTTCATCCTAGTTACCACGGTGAAGACAAGACATGTGAAAGATCCTGTGAACTACGACTAAGAGTGGCTCCTCGGTTCAGTATTAACGTCAGAATCTGTGAAACCACATATTGGTACATAGGCTTGCCACACAAGCCTAACTTTAATTTGTCAGGATTAGACGTGTTAAACATTTGTGGACTTGAGGAGCTTCAACAGCCTGAGGAAGAAGAAATCATGGAGATGCTGGAATTTATTTTACCTTAAAGGAGAAATGTAATACGTCACTATCAGGGTTTGTTTGTAGATTTCTTTGGATGTTCACATTTTCCATCTTATTTTGGTTCCTTGCTCCTGTTCTTCCCTTTGCACCTCGGCACAGAACTGGTTCAGATGTATATTACTGGAAATATTACTGGAAATATTTAGGACAGTAAAACAATCAACCAAAATGTACAACTGCACAAATGGCAAAGCACTTGTAGAACTGTACAATAAAATAAAAGCACTTTGACAGCCTGAGTCCTCTGAGTTACAAACACATAACCTCAGGTGAGCACATATCTCCTGGATTAAAGCGGTGGAATAGTAAACTGCCTCTTTCACTTCATGTGGGACTCGACTGAAAGTTCCTGCTGCTTCACAAGCTCGTGAAAACTTTAAACTTGAATTTAACAAGAACAATTCCCATTGATTTCAACTCCCCTGTCACAATAAGACCCGACTCGACCCACATTTCCTCATTTGTGATTCTTACTGAAACTAGAGAGACGAGCATGAGTTGAGCATTTTGTTTACTCCCCCCCCCCCCCAGGCCGGCCCCCAGTCACCTGACAGTTAACTGGTAGGATCAGTCTTTTGTTGACTTAGCTCAAATTTGACAAGTTACAAACACCACACCCGCACTGCCACAGTCCCCCGGGAGCCCGTGGAGACGAAACCCTCCTTATTCTACTGAAGGTTCTGCACACACCAGGACCCCAGAGACTCGGCTTCACACACACACACACACACTGCGTGTTTCGGCAGGGGACAGGAGCGGTGGGCCGGTAGTGGACTTGGAACTGCACTTACCTCCAGACCCGTCCTGGTGAGTAACTCAAGGTTTTAACGGTATTAAGATCCATATTTTTTGTTCTGTGTCAGGGCTTCGCGTTGGTAGATAGACGGCTGGAAGACTTTTAATGTGCAACAGTAATTTATTCATTGTTAAATGGAAGAAACGATGTTACCATATGGCAGGAAGACAAAGATACTGGTCTCGAGTTCTACCAACCATATGTTTGTTTCTAATAAGTGTCTACGTTCATCTAATTGTGCAAATTCTGTTTGTAGTGTATCAGGGAATCCGCCCTCTGATCTCCGGCTCTCCACCATCAGTCCATCATGGGCAAACCCAACAGCAAACCCACTTCTAACGCCTTCCAGCCCTCCACATTATTCCCCTCTTTCAATCACACGTCCTACACCCAACCCCCCTCAGATGAGTACGTGGCCCCTCGACCCAGCATCTTCGCCACGCTGAAGAAGCCCCCCGTCGCCAAGCCCAATGATTTCATACCTCTGTTCAACGACTGCATCTCGGCCGCCGCGTCCAGAACTCAGGAGTACCTCCTCTTCAAAGACCCCGAGGTCAAGTTCCACCCGACCCCCGAGGTGCTCACTCAGGTAGGTGCCTTGATCAGTGATAAACTTCGGTGTGTTGATATATCAAACTGTTTCTTAGAGGTTCCTTGTCTTCTCACAGGTCTTCTTGATGACCTACATAACCCAGAGTCTCTGCCTCAACATGACAGACACCTTCAACTGCACCGCCATGACACCCGAGCAGCGCATCCTCCTCGGGGCCGACTGGGTCTGGGCCTTGCTGCAGAAGCCCACCAAGAACCCTCGGATCCAGATCGCCGTGCAGATCCTGCACCTGCCGGAGAGGGAGGATTCCGAGGAGAACGGCGTCTCCTCGGAGGGCTTCAGTGAGTCCCTCCTCATGGCCCAGAAGGCGACGGGCAACAAGACCATGTACGAAAGGTTAGTGGACTTCTGCACTTCTGTCGGCAAGGACTGCTACGCCCTCTTCTTGTTCTTCGGGAAGAAAAACGACAAGGGCAACATCTACGGCGTCCTCAGCAACAATTTTGAGGCGGCCATCGGGAAGTGCGACACGATCGACCGGCCGTTCATTGAGAACTTCTTCAAAGGTTCCCGGTATCTCCACACACCTTCAGGAATGATGCAGGCGATCGTCACCAAGAAAGAGGGAGATCCTCTCACTCTCATGATTAAATTCAGCTGAACCAAAGGAACTGACAACACAGATGATACAAGACCACAGGAAAACACTCCATGTTACGTGATGAATCAAGTTTGATAAAGTTAGAGGAGTTTGAAAGAGAGCGTCTTGATGGAGCGTCTTACGTCCGTCCAGAGTTTTCTGTTGTTTACTTGATCCTATTTCCAAATAGCTTGAACCAAAGACCTAACACATTTCTACACATGAATTTAACACGTACGACAATTACATGTAACTTTATCTCGACACTCGACGTTCGACATTTTACATTTTCACTTAACTTTCTATAAAATAACATAACAGGGGGCTCAAGGTTTTGTTGGTGACCGGAAATCTAGATGGTTCTGAATGCAGCGTGTGCATGTGTTACAGAGAAGTTGGGTATAAGTCAGTTTTTTAAACCGTGTGTATTCCACAGTGTGAGAAGTGAGAACTTTTGTACTGGTGGTCGAAAACACACAGAATCATCCTTTGTATTTAAAACCCTCTCACTAAATTTGGACAATAATCTAAAGTGAGTTTCACCAAATCCGTCAGATTTCTATATTTATCTGTTCTCACAGTTTAAATTTGACTTGTTTAGTACAGAACTAACAAACTACACTAACAATGGTTCGGTTCTGTTCCAGTGTGAAACCAGTGCCACACCCCTGAATATGCAGCAGATGAATTACATCAGTTTATATTATTTTATTATTTACTTTGCACCTTTGCCAAAATGAAAATGAGTTCATTAACTTTATTCATTTCAACATCGATGCTGTTTTACTGGTGAACTCAAACCTCAGGGCTCAAAGCTTTTCAACGTTTCACTGTTCAAAGTCGTTCTTTACTCTGAAATGACTTTCAATCATTTTACAATTGATTTTGTTTTACTCGCTTCTCTTCTGTAACATTTTTATTTTGATGTCGGCCCCAACTGCTGCTTTTTGTTGTTTTCTATTGTTTGCCTTCAATTCTTAATTTTTATCTTGTAAAGCCGTTGTTTTGAAAGGTGTCATTTAATAAAGTTATGTTATTTATTAACTGATCACAGGGGTCATAGTATTATTAGTTAGGGTTAAACCAGTCTTATGTTCAGTGAATCATGTCCAATAGAGACTGATGTGTCCTTTAATTTAACACATTAGTATTGAAATTCTTTGATATTAATAAGAGGAATAAAAAACATATTAGTCTTTTAAATACTTTTGCCTAATTGTTTCAAGTTGTTCGATGTCAGGAAGAAACATAAGCATTAATATTTGCTGTCAACATTTATCAAGTATGAATCACAAATTAAACAAATCTTTCCTTTAATATTATAAAAATATTTTAAATTTTAAGAGGCATTAACTACAGAGAGGATTAGAAAACACCTGTTGCTTCTTGTTTTAATCAAAGTACACCAATGGAAAAAAGTACTCTTTAAAAAATATGTTTTATTTTTCAAAACATAATTCACATGTTAAACAAGGCTTTGCTTTAATAATTATTACTAAACATTATTATTTATAAGCACAATAAAGACACTCGAGGACACTTTTTAAGTACAAAAAGTCATTCAAGGCATAAGACGAAAAGAACAGTGGAAAATATGAAATATAAAAACATTAAAGAATAAGTTTGTAGTGTGAACTTCGTGGTTGGTTGAGCAACAGAAAGGCACTGAGGGAGCCGTTCAGGGTCGAGCACCAGAGGAAGGTAGAAAGGCCCAGTGGGTGGAGAGATGGAGGAGACCGGTGAGGTCCTGAGGCAGCAAGTGTGAAGAAGCAGTAAAACACAAATGCAGCAGAAAACCATAGAGATGCTGATCCCAGAGCTGAGGCCACGATTCAGACAGATACATAAAAAACAAACTATTAAAAACATTTTGTGGCGACACGGAGTAAAAAAACATGTTTAGCCGTATTAGCATGTGACTCATCACAAGACTGAGTCTGTCAGTAACCTGTCTCCAGACAGAATGATGTTAAATAATCTATAAGATTTAATTCAAGACATTTGTTTCAGGATAACATTGTAAAAAAAAAAAAAAAAATCCAAAGCAAAGGCACATTTACAGAATTCACTGTCAGTTTTTCAAAAACATTATTAAAAATAAAGACGGCGTCATAATTTAGTCCTCAGCCATTTTATTTAAAATGACAGAGGACTAAAGTTTTTAATATAAAACTGTCCTACAACTTACTTTACTCTCCAAAATAAAAGCTACATTTGTAATCCCTTTACTTGTAAACTGTGAAATTCACATTTTCACTCTTTATTTATCAGGAATGATTCAAAAAAGGGTTAGAGTGAGACTCCATCATAGTTCATCCTTGTTGCTTGTCTCTTCTTGGTGGTATTTACGCTCACACGTGCACACGGCGGTGCGGTCGTCGGTCTCGGTCACCAGCTCCATGTCTGCGTGTCGTGTGGGTCGTCCCGTCAGTGTCTCAGAGTACGTGTGCAGCACTCTGTAGTAGTAGCAGTACAGTCTGCTGGGCTGCAGCAGCTCTCTGGCCGCCGCCTGACCCGCCCTGGAGATCTCCCGCGCTTCAGCGTCGTTCTCTTTGGCCCATTTGATTTTCTCCAAAACATCCGACAGGTCTCTCTTCACGGGGAGGTAGTGAACGCCGGCTTTCAAATGGCTGTAGAAATGTTCGTAATACTGCGAATCCTGCTTCAGGACCAGACTGTTCCCGAGCATCAGGTACGGAAAACGATACGCTGCCACCGTTCCATCCACGTTCACCTGGTACTTGAACTAAAAGAGAGGATTCAAAGTGTTTATCAGTGTGAGGGAACAGAAGACACAATGACATCAATTCAACTTGTAAAAAGGGAAAAAGCAGCTTCCACAGGTTCCACGTTGTAGATTCATCACCTTAAAGAAGTCGAAGAATCCAACGAGCGGTGCTTTGCCCACATGTTTCTCTCGGTCTCTGAAAAAGAACCATCCTGTGATGCCGGCGTCCAGCAGCTCGGGGTTGTTCCTGGACATGTCGGCGAGCTGAAGTCGCTCCTCACGACTGTCCCGGCCACGGAAAAACGCCCGCTCTGTTTTATTCACCCACGGAGGCCCTGGAACAAGTTGATACCAATACTATCAGAAAATGTGAGAGACCAAAGAACGAATAAAATAAGAAGTACCAGAATTAGTATTTCACTTGAGGTCAATGAAGTAAGTACTGTGATAATAGATAAACAGAATTAATCGGGGGTGAACTGCACTGTGAGGACACAGAAAGCCGGAGGTGAGGGAGGCTACGTTTAAAGACTTGTTGATTTAAGTGTTTTTTTCTCACACTCCTCTGAAGTCGGAGTTGCAGGTCTAACGTCTTGAAGTATCTATGTACTGAAGAGATCAGGAAGAATGGGATTCTTTTATTTGATTTTCATTATTTCCAAACGATAAAGGTTTTAGGAATCTTGAAGAAACCTGTCAGACACACGGACTTGGACTTAAGGAGGAATTTGAATTTTAAGTTAGAACAGAGACAAACATATAAAGATGTAAAACCCACAGACAGAATCTAAATAAAGATAAAGATGTGTGTGTGTGTGTGTGTGTGTGTGTGTGTGTGTGTGTGTGTGTGTGTGTGTGTGTGTGTGTGTGTGTGTGTGTGTGTGTGTGTGTGTGTGTGTGTGTGTGTGTGTTACCTGTGTTTCCCTGGACAGACAGCAGGTCGTTGGTGACGCCTCTTATGGCCTCCAGGGTGGAGTGTGTGACCTCGTACGTGGGAAGGACGATGTCCCGTGTGTCCGTGGAGCCGCACCACGACAGGATGGGAACCGGGTCCGACCTCCCCGTCTCCAACGGCCAGTCACCCACGTTGATGAAGAACTCCACGTCAGGTAACCGCACCTTCAGCAGGACAATGACAGAAATCAGCAATCCCATAATTCCATCGTGCATGAGGCTGCACAGATACATTAAACATACATTTTGCTGGTATCTGTATCAACATCTGTAACATCTGTAAACACACACACAACTTTACCTTCCTCATCAGTGAGAGCAATATTTCATCAGAGAACATCTTGAAGTCGGTGTATTTCCCCAGCGTGCGGCGATACAGCCGGTTGTCGATGATGGCGTAGTGAATGAGCCCTCCTCTGTTGGAGAACCTGTCGGGCACTTCCTGTCTGAGGTGCTGCAGGTCGATGGTGGGGAAGGTTTTAAAGTCGGCCAGGATCTGAGGCTCTTCTGCGGGACACCTCATGGCGCTCTGCCACACGGAGGCATCGGGTTCAGGACAGTCACAGTACTCGTGGTAGACCGGACCTGAGCATGAAGAACGACACTCGGGGTTAGATGGGGGGGGGGGGATCCTGCCTCACGCTTCACACATCCTCAGAATGAACCAGACCTTGCATGATGTACGGCGACTCTCCGACGGCGTCGTCCTGGTGGAGGACATCGACCTTCAGACCGCTCATCGCCGAGCCGTAGAGACGGTACCTCACCAGGAAGGACCCGTCTCCTCTGTCCAGGGGCGGGGGGACATGGATGCGGATGTGCTCCTTCTTCTCCAGGGAGCTGATCTTCACTTTAAATGTGTCTGGACCTGAACATGTGAAGAACACGTGAAGAACATGTCAGTGACACATGTGACACATTCATCATGTTGCTGTTAATGTTAGACCTGACAGAGGACTCTGTGTCAGAGGAATAACAGAAGAAGAAGAACACATGCTACATGTTGAACACAGCTAGCTTAATTTAGCTGTGTGTTAGCCTTGTGTTATTTGTGACTCACAACATGAAGCTACATGTTGAATGCAGCTAGCTGTGTGTTAGCTTTGTGTTGTTGTTGTCTCTGACTCACAACATGCAGCTACATGTTGAATGCAGCTAGCTGTGTGTTAGCTTTGTGTTGTTGTTGTCTCTGACTCACAACATGCAGCTACATGTTGAATGCAGCTAGCTGTGTGTTAGCTTTGTGTTGTTGTTGTCTCTGACTCACAACATGCAGCTACATGTTGAATGCAGCTAGCTGTGTGTTAGCTTTGTGTTGTTGTTGTCTCTGACTCACAACATGCAGCTACATGTTGAGTACAGTTAGCTTCAGTTAGCTTTGTGTTGTTTGTGGCTCACAACATGCAGCTAGCATCAGTTAGCTGTGTGTTAGCCTTGTGTTGTTGTTGTTGTTGTTGTTGTTGTCTGTGAGTCACAACATGAAGCTACACGGAGCAGCACCGACCTGGAGACTCGGTGAGGTTCCGGCCCTCGGAGCTGACCGCCTGGATGAAGAAGTGTCTCACCGGTAGAACCGTGCCGGGCTCCAGCCCCGGACCCCACAGCAGGCACCTTCGAGGAGCGACTCCTCCGCCCGCACACACCCACAGGTTCCTGCTCAGACACGCCAATAGAAGCACGAAGCTCCGGGCAGAGGAGCGACCCGAGTCCGTGCTGCTCCCGAACAACATGTTCACGAGGAGAACCACCGGTTTGAGTCTGAACTCACTGAAGAACCACAACAAAGTTTAGAACCAACTCCTGCGCCGCCATGTTGGACAGAGAGACACGCCCACTGGGCTGAGGTGCCTTCACGGGACCGTGGGAAATAATCAGAGCGGACAGTGAACGCACCACCGAACACTGATGCTCCACAGCTTCATCATAATAATAATAATAATCATAATAATCATAATAATCATAATGATATTTTTTTTAAGATGTGAAGAACAAATACATAAATAAAGAATCGTCAGTAGCTTGTAGATTAATCACAGAAAAACACAGAACTACTCAACATTTAGCTTTGATTTTGTTTTCCATCTTTATTTCATCTTTATCTTACAAAAGAAAAATGGAAAAAGTTAGATTTTATTGTCTTGTATAAAAGTTGTTATCATATCACAGTCCTGAGATTTTAAAGGCAAGTGGTTGTTCTAGTGTCACTGACATAGAAAGGTCTTGTCACGAGCCCCAGTCACGCACAGTGCACTCGTTTGTATTAGACCTTCAGTTCATACAGTGATTTGTGACCAAACAGGAAATGAGACGTCTAGTAAGAGAAGATGTTTTCTGTCTTGTGGCCGAGCTTGTCCAGGTTGGGCAGACAGGCGTACTGGATCATCGGCGGAGGACCACACAGGACGATGAGGGCATCAGAGGACGGGGCAGGGAGGTGCTCCTTAATCATGTCCTGGCTCACAAACCCTGAACTGTAGCTCCAGTCTGGAAGACAGAACAGGGAGATGCTTGAACAAGAGAAGAGTCAACTTTATTTACACAGCACTTTATTATAAATCACTTTATTTGGGCCAGTTTAAAGCAAAAAACTATTGAATATCCATGAAAGAGACAATTTCCTGTGTCTATGTGGTTCTTTCTTCACAAAAGACTCAGTTTCTTACACAATCTTTTCCAACTCCTGATACCGATGCCACTTTATTCTAGTAATTTTTGTGACATTGCGTTCAAATGCCCAAAAATATGGTTTGTGAGGTCACAGCGACCTTGACCTTTGACCTCTGAGCACTAAAACTAAATATCAAACACATCCTCTTTCTACTACCCGGTGTCACAGCAGAGCGAGGCCTGTTGGAGAAATGTGAACAGAAGTTGAATTGCTCTTCCTCTCAGAGTTTTTATTCACAGAGGGAATTTAATCGCTCATGAAATTATCTGCTTGAGTTTCGATGTCAGGAGGAAGATAAACGTCACATTTCAGCTGCTGGTGTCAACGAAAGCCATTAAACAGCGAGAAACACGAAGCGATTGGTTCCACTGGAGCTTTCATCCACAGATAATCATCGCTTCCTCCGAGCGAGTGAGCGATGTCTTCAAATGAATAATCATCAAGAAGAAGACGTGTTCAGCTCAAGGAAGATGCAGCTTCACATGAGGCGTTCAAGTCCTCGACAACAGAGATGATGCAACAACATTATGCTCATTCGATTCTCTCACTTTAAGGATTATGCAAACGAAGTCACAAGCATGTTGCTAAGTCTCTGTGAGACTCAGCTGGAGATGTCTCCGTCCTTCGGGATTCTTCTCCTTCTACTCTGAATATTCAGTATTGAAACCAGGGACCTGGGCTTTGAGATTTACTGAGCGTCATGTAGGCACTGCACTAATACTCACATGTATATTCATATATATATATATATATATATATATATATATATATATATACACACATATATATATATACATATATACACACATATATATATATGTATATATATATATACATATATATATATACATATACACACGTCCTGTATGCTTACAATGTTGAGGTTATAATGATCCACGTGATGTAACTACTCACTCGTCTTATCCTCCTGTATTAAATGAAGTATCGTGTTGTCGTGTTATCGTGTAGTTCAGTCACATGATATTTACACAATAAACATGAAGTATTTATAAACATAGAAATATAACACAGATATGTTGGAATTAGTGACATCTAGTGGTGAAGTTATATATTGCAACCAACTGAAAAAATGATCTCGATGTATTGAATTTGAATTTGGTTTATTAAGGAGCCTGTTGGGAACTTTTTGGAAACTTTTTATTTTCTAACTTATATTGAATGGACGCTCAGCAGGCGTCCTGTCGTCCAGCGTCACACGTGTTGTATGTTCTTACCCTGTGGAGGTTTGTCCAGTGTGAACCAGAGCTGCACTTTGTCCGGATGATTCTTCTTCACCTCCTCCAGCTCCTCCCTCAGCAGGATGTCCTTCTCAGTCTGAGAGAGGGGGGGGGGAGAGAGGGAGAGAGAGAGAGAGAGAGGGATGTTATTTCTCCAGAGTGTTTTCCAGTATCACTGAGATTTCACCAAAGCAATTTGCTGCAACACATCTGAACCTGGTTGGCGAATATGAGGGAGCACTTGGTGTCGTCGGTGGTGTCGGCTGCGATCCTGCGAATGAGCTGCAGCATCGGAGTGATTCCTGTGATGGGGAAACGCTGAAGTTGGTCATGGGGGGGCAGTGAAATGTGGCCTTTCGTCATTTTGCAATAAAGTTATATTATCGACAGAGGGGCTCCAAAACAAAACATCAACTGGGTCCTGAAAGTTAAAACTTCAATTACAGAGGAAAACCTGCAATGACACAGTGGAATTATCTGTTAGTCTGTGGGACAGAAAGAGAATCAGAGCAGTGGAGGAAGAACTCAAACATTTAATGAAGAACTAATAAAAAAAAGTAAATGTGGTAGATTCATATTTCTACTTGAGAAAAAGTAAATAAGTATTAAAGTAAAAGTAGTAGCTGAGTGAATCCTATTCACTAATACCACTACATCATTAACTGTGCCTCGACTTCATATTCTGTTTATTAGATGCTGTCATTTATCTCTTTTAAATTAATTAGATATAAATTAAATATCTGATGGCTGATGTGGGCGGCGGCCTCTGAATCCATCTCACAGACATGATTGCACATTAGAATAAAGAGTTATTTAATAGAATGATATAAATATAAAAGTACCTGTTCCTCCAGCGATCATTCCAACGTGTTTAAACTTTCGAACCTTGGGCTCCGACTTCTTGTCGGGTCGGATGGAAAAGTGACCTTTTTAAAAAGAGAGAGAGAGTTAAACTGCACCACAGTGAAATCTGCTGGTGACCGAAAGAACTGCAAATACTTGTAAAGTGTACAAATACATGAAGGAGCTTTAAATACTCATCTCATACCTTTTCCCTTGTACACCAGCAGTCCACTGGGTCCTCTGAAGTCCATGCTGTCCCCGACGGCCATGTTGTCCAGGTACTGAGACATTTTCCCTCCGTCTGGAAAGGACAGGTGCGTGTTCTTGAAGTAAACCTGGGGAGAAGTTACACAATCTGTTTTAGTTTCAACTCTACATGTTGATTTGAAGACAAAGCCCGGAGCGTTTCCAGGGCTGTTTTCAGAAATGACCTCCACAGGACGTCCAGGGAATCCAGATCGTCCACCGGCAGGGACACAAAACCAGTTAACCAACCAGTCAACCAACCAGTTGACCAGCAGTGGTGGTAGTAATGTTTTTTACCTTCACCACAAGGTCGACGTATCCCTGATCCTCGTCGCTGGACACTGGAGTGTAGGCTCGGACCACCAGGCTGCCGTTCACCTTGGCCGACAGATACACGTGCTGACCTGAGGGGAAAGAACTGAAGCATCAGGACGTTTCCATGTTTGTTAACTGGTTTAACAAACTCTCCACAGTGTTTACAGCAATTTCTGACCTTTTCATTTCAGATAATATTTTCCCTGAATGTCACAGATCGTTTTAAATACGTTGCACAACAGTAACTGTCAAAATCACAAGAGAGTTTGTAGATAAAGTCTCTTAACGATGTGACAAAGTTCTCAAGCAGAGGAGCAATAAAATGGATTAGATAAGATCAGATGAATAAATAAATAGGATGAGTCGGTGTAAATAAAAGTAGAGTTAAGTTCAACGGGCAGCGAGTTCCATAATGTGGAGGTGAGACCAGGTGACACCAGGAGGAACCAGCAGCTCAATTAAAAAAAAAAAGTGTTTGTCTGTGCAGCTCGTCACTTTTCACCCTAAAGGACTGAGAATCATTTTTGGTCGTGAAAAACTTTATTTGAAGAAACGAGGGAAGAACACGAATAAACGAGAAGAGACAAGAAGAGACGAGAAGAAACGAGGTCCAGTACCTACTGGCAGTCCAAGGATATGAGCAGCAGAGGGAAGGCCGAACCGAAACTTCTTTGTGTCATGACTGATTTCCTGCACAAGGACACACAACATAAACACACAACATAAACACATTCAGTAACATCCTTACAAGTCTGCATTTACGAGTGTGAAGTTTCCTATGTACACAACTCCTGAAGGCTTCATCATTACTTGTTTCAAACACTAACGTGAAAGAAAATACGAGTGTGAATGTTTTGTGTTCATCAGACAGTAGCTTGTGAGAGTTTTCAGGTTTAAATGTGACCATTTGTACTTTGTCATCAATATTATTATTATTATTAAAGTGTGTTTGAGTGACTGCTTGATGCAGGACGAGTTGTTCGCAGAGTGCATGAGTTTGTGTGCAGTTCACCTGTTTTTCTATGAGGGGAAGTGAATATTTGACCATAGGATCCTGCAGAGTCACAGGCTGCTGCTGCTTCTTCTCTCCTGCAGAACCTCGCAGCAGGAAGATCACCACTGTCACCAGCACCACAGAAACAGCCACCGCCGCCGGGACCAGCTGTGGGACAAGGACCAGGGACAATATGGACTCTGCACAACACTCACAGTTTTACATGCTAAGCAAAGCCGATTGGTAATAACTGTGAGTGTGAGCGTGCAGCTCTTCAGAAAAGGGTGAAACTTTCAGGTGCAGAGAAAGAAGAATAAAAGTTTGTAATCAAAAAGATGAATAATGTGAAATTCAATTCTCACCAAGTCCTGATCCATAGTTTGAAAATAATTTTTGTCTTCTCCTCACAGCTGCCTGAGATCAGAGTCTGCAAAGTTACAGCAATGATAGACTTTACTCTCTCTCTCACACACACACACACACACACACACACACACACACACAGAGAGAGAGAGTGAAGGGCCTCTGAAGGGGGCGTGGCTGTCCACTGGGGGAAAGGGTGACACGCACTCCAAAGCACCAATCAGAGGTCAGATGTGATTGTGGTACTATGTCGTACAGAGGAGGTGAACATGCAGTGAGCTGCAGAGTCTGGAAATCACACCACAGCACGAGGGGAGGAGACACACACACACACACACACACACACACACACACACACACACACACACACACACACACACACACACACACACACACACACACACACACACACACACACACACACACACACACACACACACACACACACTTTATATAAACTCTGAAGCTGCTGAGAGAAAGTAATTTATTCATTTCAAATATTCGGTACAAAAAGGACATGGTTCTGTCTTTTCGAAGTTGTGAGAACTTCCACTACAAGTATTTTAATAAGGTACCTGGTGTAAAATCAAGTTAATCTGTAACTTACTTCTGAGAAGAGAATATAGAGAGTTATTTCAGGACAGTGACTCCAAAGGTATAAAAACTTAGTTATAATAAACTTGGCTTATATCTGTTCATCGGCCTGAATGATCTTTAATTGACAAAGTAGAACATTCTCCATATAAATGATAGAAGCACAAAAAACAAGTGAGACGAGCAGAACTGGGTTTATCAGAATGTGAACATGAACAGAACATGAACATTCAACATTTGACCTGGTGGTGGTGCTATATTACAAACAATCCTGTTCCACCATAATATGAAATAAAATAAATTTACCAAGCTCTTACATTTCTATTCCCCAACATCTTTAGTGATCGACCTTCATCTTCATCACCTCCCAAACACTCGTCTTCATCAGAGCTCAGTTTGAGATGTTCTGCGTCCAGAGGCCTCCGCCCTTCATCAGGTTAGAACACGGTCCCTGAGGATTCTCCACTGGAGTCTTCGTCATCTGAGCTCAGGTCCAGATGATGAAGACTGGGATCATCTTCATCCCGGTAGGACTCGGCTCTGCTGCTGGACTGTGAGTCAGGTACATCCAGGTTTACTGAAACAGAGACGACCTGTCAGTTACTGTCTGAAACACATCAAGACGGGATAAAGCAAAGTAAATGAAGGAGGATGAAACCTGCTCTTCACTGTTATATGGTCATACATGATTTTAAAGTTGTGACACAGTCATCTGTCACATGAATGAGAATATAGTTCAAAGTGGATTCATAAAAACCTAACGTTTATGTTCTACAATCTGCCACTAGAGGGCGCCCTGTTAACAGTTTCCCATTAAGAGTTGAAGTCTGTCTAAGAGTAGCTTCAGTTGCTTCAGCATTAAGATAAAGTTGGTTTAGTATTTAAATAAAATGTCAGCTTCGTGTCCACAGCTTCAAAGCTGATGTGTTTTGTATATTATCCTCATTACATCATGTCTGTCAGTTTTATTGTTTATCACCATAATAAACATTAAAATCACCTGTTCAGGTTTATGTTTAACCTCAATTTTCAGTTTACAGGCAAAATGTCAAACTCCAAAACTCTTCAGTACAGATACAAGAAACTTAACAAAGGATCATGAGAAGACGTTTTTATTTTAAAGGTTAAAATAATATATTCATGTTCATTCTAAAGCCACCAGTGAAAATAACATTTAAATACTAAACCAACTTTATCTTAATGCTGAAGCAACTTTTGGAAAAAAAAACATTACTTTGAAATGCTAATGTTACTCTTTGAGTAACACAAACAGTTGTTACATCAGAGTTCTGCTTCAGTGGATTCATGTATTTATCTAAAGTCTATTTAAAGCTTCAAAGAGCAAAATCAAACAAGAGTCACAAAGAAACTCCTCAACAAAGAAGCATCGCTTTCCCAGAGGAGCTGGGTGTGGTGAGGGTGAACCCTGGACACACACACACACACACACACACACACACACTCTCCAATGCAGAATTATATTATTGCAGTGAAGGTGAGTTTCACCTTTGTGTCATTTATGGAACAACTGCTCTTCAGTATTCAGAAAACACTGAGATAGAGAGAGAAGAGAGAAGAGACGCAACATAATCTAAAAGTCTTATGTACTTTTCAGGATCACGTGTCGTCTGTTGATATATTGTTGAGCTGGTCTCAGTTTTAACTCCAGTGTTACATGTCCCATTAACTCTCTAAATACCAGTCAGGCAGATGCTTGGCCTCCTAAAACCACTGGTGCTAATATTTCTGTTCTGCTGTTCAGTGAATGAGAAACATTTTATTTTCTTGAACCTTAATAAACTGAATTCTCTCATTCAGCAGCTGAACTTCCACTTCCTCTCTCATTCAATCTGGACTCTGGTTGCTTCTTTATTTCCAAACCAACAAACCTCAAATCAACACGTTAAAATACTAAAGAGAAAGAAAAGATTAAAGAGGAACATCAAACCATGAGATGCTCCGTGCTGCTGGTGAACTGTCCACGTGTCTCCTGGACCCTGGACACCAGCTCTGCTGTCACCGTGGTGGAGGTCTGCACCAACAGAGGAGAGTTCATTCATCTTTAGATTCAACATTGTAGTTTCTGTGCTTTTCAAATGGCTGTCCTGTAGTTTGTTTTAGGAACAATTTAAAAATGTTAGACATGTCGTCTGGCTTGTGGCTGTCATGTCCCAATACTGCCTCCTACTGTTCATGTGTATATTACGTCTTGTAGATGCATAACTTTAATATCTGAGGACGTGAGAAACTGCTGCTTTAAAAGGATTCACGTCCCTCATGTAAAGAATATTTTATTATAGGTCCTTTATTTGACTGTGAAGGAGAGGAGGGGGGAACAATAGAGTAATAACATGCAGTAAATGGTCAGTTGAGGAGGGATTCGAGCCAGGGACCTGCTGCTTCAGGCTCTTTTCTTATGAGGTCTTCTTTTATGTCCCACTGAGACACATCAGAACACACACTCTACACGTACCTGCGCGGCTGATGAATGACAGCGTCGCCCTGAAGCCTCTGTGTGTGATGCTGCTGTCTGAGGTGAACTGCAGCACCATGAGGTTGTGGAAGGACAGAACCGGAGGAGGAACAGTGCGACCGCACAGCACCGCTACACAAAGTACACAACAGAGTGAACGTGTCACTGAAGCTACTGATACAAACACAATGAAACAACAGAATGAGACTGAAGCATCCGTCCCACCTATCTCCTCCGTTTGCTCCACATCTGCCAGGACGGTGAGGGAATCGTACAAACATCTGTCCGACTCCTCGAGCTCAACGTCAGTGAAATCAACCTGAAACACAATAATCATCAGCCATTCATTAACGACCAATTAGTGACATCATCACGTGGTAGCGTTACGTTTAGAGTCAGGCGGTTTCACACACGTCACCTTAACAACGTGACCGCGTGGAGCGTAGACGACCCAGCGGAGGACACAGTCATTACTGTAGGATTGTGGGTAATTCGGGGTTTGGACAACAGTCTGATCTTCAATGAGAACAATTGTCCCGCAACCTGATTGTGAGCACACACACACACACACACACACACACACACACACACACACACACACACACACACACACACACACACACACACACACACACACACACACACACACACACACACACACACACACACACACACACACAGTATGTTATGGAACACCTGCACCATCCCCATGGTTCCTGCAGGATGCACCAACAACAAACAACAGAGGTTGACATCATGTACGTGCTAACTAACTATACAGTATGCACGTACACACATTTTGTTTGTGTGTCTGTGTGTGTGTAGGTGTTTCCCACCAGGATCCGGGCGTCCCTGGACAGCACGATGCCTAAGGACGAAGCCACTTCCTGTTCTGCTAACGTCTGAGGAGAAGAGAAGTGTTGCATTCTGGGAAAGACTCAGTAGAAGAGGGCCGTGTGGGACACGTCCGCAGAATATACCTGTAAAATAATAAGTTTAAACAAATACAAACGATATCAAACAAGGATAAAATGTAAAGTTTTCAGTGCATGTATCTGTCTGTGTGTGTGTGTGTGTGTGTGTGTGTGTGTGTGTGTGTGTGTGTGTGTGTGTGTGTGTGTGTGTGTGTGTGTACCTCACCTACAGGCCTGTGGGTCCCTGCTGACACAGTGAGTCGATCGTAGCGACAGTTGGACTCATTCTCCAGATCCAAGAGCTCAAGCTCCAACAGGACGGAGTAACCCGGGTGAGCAGTGATACTCCACACACACAACCTGGAGACACACACACACAACTCACCTGGTTATTACATTGTCCTCTTTAAGCTGTTGCTGCATTTAATGTATGAAAGGTGCTGTATAAATAAAATGTATTTTTATTATTATTAATATTATACATTATAATATACACATGTGATCACTGAATCAAAATGTGCACATCGATCTTTGCTGGTCAGGGTTTATACAAAGAGCCAAAAGAAAATATTAAAAAACAAATAAATGTTTTACGACGTTCAGAAAAGTTACGATGTCACTCACTCGTTGTTGTCATAGCGATCACCAGGGAGGGCGGGGTTTCTGATGACTCCCTCGCTGGCAATTACAGGCCCATCGCTCACACTGCAGAGTCCTGATGTGCACGCACACACACACACACACACACACACACACACACACGCATACATCAAAGGAACACATGCACATTATGAAATATAGATGAATAACTGGGGCTGTGATGACAGACAACTCACCTGATAAAACCTTTCTCTGCTGCTGCTCATCAGCTGAAGACAAACAAAATCTTTATTTAAACTTAAACAATGTACAAACATGTTTATTTAACAAGTGCAGACTACATTTCCCATGATGCAACCAGCGGCCTCTTTTCACCAAAGTAAGTTTGGTGAAAATAAGAACCGTTGATGCGTCAGGAGACGAGGGACGATGATGAGACGCCTCTTGGACTCACCCTGTCGCAGCTCTCGTTTGATCCAGGGCAGCAGCAGCCGGACGTCAGTGAAAACCCCCGGAGACCCTCTTCTGGACGGAGGGCGGATGCTGTTGTTGCCCCAGCTCCGACCACATCCTTTACCCCAGGAAGTCACACCCAGCGCCACCCTGTGACCCCCCCCACCAGGCCCTGCAGGACATACCAGAGGTCCCCCGGAGTCGCCCTGCAGGGAAGTGATGATGGGATGCAATGACAGATTTGTATTTTCAGATGAAGCATCGGTGGTTTCAGTAGAGTTCTACCTGACAGGCGTCTCTCCCTCCTCTCTCCGGCCCGGCACACACAACCGTCATGGCGGACCGAGGTCGGACCGGCCCTCGTAGAGTCTGCAGGACGTATTTACACTTGGTCGGATCCACCAAGTCCAACTGGACCTCTCTCAGAACCGCAGGAAGTCGACCTCCTGGGAAACGACAGTAGAAGAGTCGTTCCTTTCTGCTTTGACAAAATCTGGTGCAAGTGAGAAAATGACATACTTTCCTTTATCCTGCCCCATCCACCCACAATGCACCTGGTCCGAGGGAGGATGTTCTCATTGGGTAAAGGTAAACATATCGGCTGGACTCGGATCCCTGTGGTGAAAGTCACATATCGTCCATCACTGATCCGCTTTAACCACATTTGATCAAACTACTCATCAGAGTGAGGAACCTGCCGAGCCGGATGTGCTGATCCAACTCCACCAGAGCTATGTCATGGCTCATGGGCAAAGCGTGATGGTACTTCTCGTGCAGGGAGACGCTCTTCACACCGAAGACCTGCTCCTCTTCATCGTCCACCGTGCGGTCGAACTCCCCCACGGCCACGCTCACGCCTCTGAGAAACTCTCTGAGCAGAATCAGTGTGTTAGTGTTGGAACGGTCGGGGAGTGATGAAGGTGCAGGTGAAGAAGAGCGGAACCTGGAGACGGAGGAGAAGCAGTGAGCGGCCGTCAGGATCCAGCGCTGCGTCAGGATGGAGCCGCCACAGAAGTGAGAGCCTCTGAGCCGCAGGGAAACCTGAGTGAAGTGAAGCAGGAAGTGAAGTCCGAAGCCAGAACAGCAACCAAATATGTTGTTCATAAAATGTGCAAACAGGAGAAGTGAAAATTGATTAGTTTGTGCATACAGACTGAAAACAAAGATGGATCACATGACAGCTCCCGGAAAATGAAGCCAAAACACCTGGATCGCCCCCTGGTGGCTGCTTTTAGTGTAGGTCACAATTCCTGCCACCTCCATGTTAGCAGACGGGACATGAACCAAACTAAAAAGTCAAAATACACATCAAATAAATTGGTTTCTGTCATTTTAAGCACCACACTGACATCACTACTGCAAAGACTCCAAATGTTTTGTCCTCATTTTTGTGCGATCCTCAGTAAATGGTTTGTATTCATATCGATCTTTTCTAGACTTAAAGACTCTCAAAGCACTTTACTCTACTTTCTCTTTCACATGTCACTCACACAGTCGTCAGGGGCGATTTGAGGTTCAGTATCTTGCTCAAGGACACTTCAGCGTGAGCCGCTCTCCCCCTGAGCCACAGCTGCCCTCCTGTTACCAGCTGTGATCACACTAGCAAGTGTTGGTTGGAAGATCTTAGATCACAGCTTGGAGCCTACAGGGAGTTAGTAGCTCCGTAAGACAACTCTGAGCCAAACTGTGCTGAGCTTCAATAGTTATTAAAAGTTCGAAATTTAACTGGGAAATGAAAACGCTGTCACCCTTCAGGCGTCTTTACGTACGAGCAATAAGACCAAAGAGGAGCAGTGAGGAAGAAGCAGAGGAGTTAAAGTGTGATTGAGCACAGACCAGCCATGGGTGGGATCCGTCCGTGGCCTCGCTCCCTCCCACCACCCTCGCAGACTGAGCCGGCGGCCTCCAGCCCTGTGGAACGCCACATTTCAGACCTGCCGAGAAGAAAACCTCTGAAACATCTCCCATTCGTTCTGCTCAGTGTTTTATCATCTGTAACTTACCTGTTTGAGCAGCAGGGACGAGAGAGTGGAACCAGAAACAGAGCGAGAGCAGAGCGACCCTCATCACACACACACACAGACACACACTCACCAAGGGTCGGACTGGAGAGGCAGACCTGATGTGTGTGAGGGGAGATACTGGTTAACGAGCCTGTCGGTGGGTGAACTGCAGAAACCAGTGACCCCTCAAGGTCGACTGTGTCGTGTTCTGACCACAAAGACACAAACACGCTGTTTAACAACAAGAGTCATAAAACGCAGACAAAGATCCAGGGGAAGATAAAAACTGCTTCTGCTGCACATGCTGACGTAAAGATGGAGAAATCAAATCAGTCGTGTGTGTTTGTCTCCAGGAGAACGGTCACCTGTTGGATGGAGGAAAGAATTGAATTTTCTGTTCTTTGTGTTTTCATGCGTCAGGTTTACTGCAGTTACCGTCGCCCTGAGTCACGGAGCTCATTGTGAAAACCTGAAAGCAAATGTGTGTAAGTGTGACCTTTGAGCCGAAGCTTTATGAGATGGAAACAGAAAAGAGAGACGAGCAGAAAACTCACTTGGTGTTTGTTTCAGATGTGATCACATGCATTTTAAAATCATTCAATCACATTTTATTTGTGTAGCCAACAGATGTAGACGTTGCATTATAGGGAATAAGCAACACTCTGCAAGTACTTTAAAAACAGGTAATTTCCTTTTACTTTTGCTTTTTACTTGTAAATTGTTCATGTACTTCTGCACATTTTTTTTACTTTTAAGTTAAACGTAAATTTCTCTATTACTGCAGATCAGGAAACTGTGATTCTGACGTCGGGACAGATTTACGTCCAATATTCAACCGTCTAGTTCTGCTCCTGAAAAAGAAAATCCAGCTTTCATAAGTCAAACTTTGTCTGTACAGGTATTTTGAAGGAGGTGGATCTGATTGGCGGCTGAAAACGAGATGAGTGAAACCAAACTGTTAAAACAAACAGTTATCAGCTCATTAACCTGGACTGTTTAGATGTTGGGCGAGATCCTGTGTGTGTGTGTGTGTGTGTGTGTGTGTGTGTGTGTGTGTGTGTGTGTGTGTGTTTCTGCCTGGGGGCTCCCTCTCTAAGCCCTCTAAGCCCCTGGTTCCTGTTTGTTCAGCCCAGCGGCCCTGGCTCCACTGGGTGTGCACGGCTGCTTGTGACTCACTGTTTGTGCACCGGTTGCCGGGGCCCACAGTTGCCACGCTGCTGTTGCCAGGCGTTGGACAGAGAAGCATAAAATACAAAAGGGCTCCCATCACCGGGGCACCGTGTTCGGTATCTGATGCAGCAGAGAAACTGAGGACCTTGACCTTTGACCCCTAAACTCAGTTCTGTAACAACATACAAACAAACCTTTTTATACCATTGGTCCTTGGGTCTCAGGGGGGTGGAGCCAATCCCAGGTGACGATGGGCGAGAGGCGGGTCACATCCTGGAGGTCGGCCACATGACGCAGAAGACGACGACTGAAGTATTTTTACTCTCTCAACACGTGAGAAGTCAATGATGCACTGTTAAAACATTGATGATTCCCAAATGCGTTTGTTCAAGAAAACTCCACAGGTCAACTTTCAAGATTTAATGTTCTGATTTACAAGCATCTTTCTGCACCACAACCAACAATGGATTTCAAATGTTCCAGCTGTGCACGACTCCTCCACTTATTCTTAATAATGTCCAGCAAATAATCAACTGCCATTAAAATGGAATTTTTGTTAAGAGTTGAAATCTGTGGGACCCAGTTTAAGTCACATTTAATACCAATAATGTAACTGATGTACAGAGTGAAATATATTAAACTCAAAATCAGAACTTTGACTTCGTATTTAACGATTTTAGTATTTTTATCCCAACAGATTTATGTTGTTTTCCCAATAAACTGATCCACACTTCCTTGATCCTGGTTTTCTTTTAGTTTTAAAATCTGTTTTGATGTCAAAGGAGGAGCCTTCCACGGCCGTTGTCCCTCGACCTTCTTCACAAACAGTGAGAAACCCAAACCTCTCTCGTGTGAAACCGTATCCAGACATGATCTCCAGAGTCGTTCTGCGCAGCAACCAGAGTCAAGGGAGGGCCACAGATCAGACAACTGCACTTTTTAGTTAACCGCTAACTTTACCTGGTGTCTTCTGATCGGCCCTGGTTTTTAATACCATGAGGTTTCAGATTTGAATAAAGAAATGAGCAGAATTCTAAACAGGTTAAAGTTGAGGAAATCTCAACTGAGCCACGAAGTCACCAAGCGCTTCCATTCATGCATTTGAACATAATCCTGAATGACGGCATTAAACGTTAATGGAGCCGTTCAGCAGCCTCCACTTTAATCTGGCTCCCTGATGCAGAGCGGGAAGTGGCCCACAGATCAGTTACGCTCCACAGGAAACGGGTCAGCGAGGCCGACTGAGACTAATCGTCGCTCTCTTCACTGAGCAACGTTTTAAAGACTCCTCTGAAAAAAAAGAAAAAGAAATCAAACAGGAAGAGGATTAATCTGTTTATTCCTTCTTTTTGGTTTACAAACAAAAGGCACCATTGATTTATTGTTGGGGTTTTTTTAGTTTCACACGGACGCATGACTGTGGCGAGGAACTCGACATCGTGGCCCCGACGTGTTTTTTTTTTACGCTGCGATGAAACGTCCAGTTTGAAAACGTCTGAAATCAACCACGACCTCGGCCTGAGCAGAACGGCCCCGTGATGAGTCGGCCACGTACGAAGAGGCAAAGAAAAGAAGAAGCTGGGAAAGTTAAAAGTAAATGATAATACACAAACAAAGCCACCACTCACACTCTGATGTTAATACACACAGGTCGTCGACTCTGAAACAGACGGGTAACATTTCTACTTCATGAAAACAACAGTTCATTGATTATGATGAGTTTATGCAAAATGTATGTTTTTAAATGATTGTAACGACAAAATGCAATTAGTTCAACAAAAGCCTCATGGAAAAGAATTGATATATACAAATATATATATATTGTTAAAGACCCTGAAAATGTATTTTTTAATATGAGTTTAACATGAAAGCAATGTTTTCTGCCAAAGTTAGAAAATGTTGTCAAAAAACAGATTTATGCATTTGTGTTTCTGGACAGAACCGGGATGCAGAACATTTCCTCCAACACTCAGGTCCAAACTATTCCTTTAAATAAGATTTGATATGGAAATACTCAAGATTTGAAAACCTGTTTCCTTTCCAAGCCGAGTTAACGCTGAGGTTATTTCAACGACATCAGTATTTCCAAACATCAAAATCGAGAACACGAAAATAATCAGTTCTCACATCTCACGTCTCTAATCACAAGGACGAGCTCGACGAGAACCGTGAATTAAAATCACGCCACATGAAAGCATCACAACAACTGACCTGCACACACACACACAAACAAACACACCGTCACCGAGTCACAGCGGCGAGGATCCATCGCACAGCCTCAAATTCAGGCAAGTACAGTTTGATAACTTGTTGTTTCATGAGTCAGAGGAAGGTTCTGTGCAGATGATTCAGGCCGTGTTATTCTACATTCAGACAGAAAGAACATGTACGTAAACAGTGACAAGCATTTAAAACAGTAAACATTAAACCAGCTCGGAACATTCTGCGCTCGTGTTCACACACACGTTATTTACAGCAGCTGCAGTTGCTTTGCGTCAGTAAAACAGCCACAACGTCATTAGCACAAAAATACATCCGTTACACACTTTGATTTCTGAAGTCTACCTAAATAGAGCTGTACACAAAATAATTAGAAAACATAGATCTGATTGACTCTTTTCACATTGTTAGAATATTGACAAAGGTTCAGGCACAATTCTCGCATGCACACGTCTGCGTTTTCTCCCGCTGATCACATGAGCCCGTGTGAAAGTGCTTCATGTTGCTGAGAGTGAAAAGTCTCATTCATTAAAAGACACAAGACACAGGAGGTGAGTGAAGGTGAAGACACGAGCGACGACGACGACGACAAACAACCAGTTGACATGCCCCCCCCCCCCCCTTTGTTATTCAGGAGTGTGGTCTTTCAGTTGCAGAGCAGGACCTATTGATTTCACGATCAGATTTTGAAATGCTCTCACTCAAATCCCTGCTTGTGCTTGGATTTGCTCTGCTTGTGCTCAAACTGTGTGCGCTCCAGCTTCAGCTCACCTCCTCGAGCTCACGCTGCTTCTACGCTCGTGTAAATCATTTGCTCCTCTGCTCTTGGATCTGATTCGTGCAACAAGCCAACCAATAGAATGCCGGGTGTAGTGCACTCCAGCTCTCATCCTCTTTATTTACACTCAGCTCACTCACCCCACAACGTGAGCATGTTCATTTGTCATCACTGCACCTGGCATCTATTGGTAAGACCTGTTTGCACTGAAGCGCAGAGGAGAAATCCGAGAGCAGAAGTATCACTGTGCACACAGAAGCAATGTGAGCACAAGGAGCCGAGCTGAAGCTGGAGCACAGGGAATCCGTCCAAGCAACAAAATATCTGAGTACAAGCGCACAGTTTGAGCTATTTGAGTGAGAGCGCAGGGTTTTGAACGTGAAATCAACAAGTGCTGCTCTCAAACTGAAAGCTCTGGAATAAAGAGCGGAAAAGAACAAACACAGTCACACCCTTCGTCTGCAAACATCGTGTGTGTGGGAAATAGAAATACGTGCACAGGTAAACCTCAGGCGTGTTCACTTCAGACTTCATATGGCATTGAAGATAGATTCCTGTAGAAACACGGAGATGAACGATGCTCGACTTTCAGCTTATGTTGCCAGTTCTTTTCTGAAAGTGTTTTTAGCGAGATGGAAAAATGAAGGCAACAGATTGATGAGGAATCCTGAAAAACCTGCTCCTGCTGCATCCGTTTACAAATGATCCATAATTCAAAATCAACCTTTCACAAAGAAGACAAGCGACAGTCAGAGCCATGTGAAATGTGGTTTACTAAGAAAGAACGCGAGTAGTCAACATGAATGTGTTCTGGCTGCGACTTGAGATGATGAAAGTTCACATTTCAAAGCATAAAACGCGAAAAAGGAGCCAAACGTGACGAGATTCCTCCTCTCGACTCCGCCAGTCTCCTCCTCCACCAAGCTACGAGTCTTTGGCAAGAAAAGAGTCGTCACAAATGACTTTCGGACATAACGAGAAAAAAAAAAACGGCATTGTGTCACAATCTGCATTGTGTAAGGGAACCGGCACCCGGTAATGTTGAAGCTGAGTCTTTGCAAAGCAGGAAGAGGGAAAGACGACCAATGACAACTGTTGATAAGACGTCGTCTGAGTAGACGAGATCCAAACATGAGCAGTGGGTGGAAAGACTTTGGTTTTGAGGATGATGACAGATTTATCTATGATCGCTAAGCCGGCCTGTTCCTGAACAAACATTCACCGAGTTGGTTCAGAAACATCCGTCATCTTCAACGTCCCCAGAAACCGAGCAGTTCGTTCTGAGCCTCTTTCTTTCGTATACGTTTCTTTAAAAACAGGTTTTGAAAACATTTCTTTAAAACTGACAAGACCCTCAACACAAACTTACAGGCAGATACAAAATAAAATGAGGGAGTTGCGACCCACGCAGCAGGTGAAGCGGTTAGACTATGTTTAGAGAAAGAACCTACAGCACAGCAACAATGTCTGGACTGACTCAAAACCAGCGGAGGCTTCTTGCAGCAGCGCATCATCCAATGCATAGCTTCAGTTTGCAGCCAGGCGAGCGCGCAGACGACACGGAGCAGGGTGGTTACAGGAAGTGCTCCGGAGTAAAGCTGGCACCAGAGAGTGTGAATGTGAGCAGGATCAGAGAATGTGCTCCTGATTCTTAAACTAGTCCAAGTGCTGTTAGTCTGCGACATTGTGAGATAAATCCTCTGAAGAGATTATCTGAGATATCAGAGGCTCGTCCAGTGGCTCCATCTGTGTCCGTGGTGTTTTAATGGATCCAGTTAATCTTTAGAGTGTTGGAGGAAACACTGGGTGGAACCAGTTCTACGGGCTGAGCTCCAGGGTTTTCTTCTCGTCTTCGTCTCTCCACCTCGCCGGCCGCCTTCGCCGGCGCTGCCGCCGCGTCCCCCGTCTCACTATCTCATGGTGGAGGAGGCTCTGAAGTAGGAGAGGAATTTGAAGCAGAGGCTCACCACAAAGTACCAGATGTTTCGGGCCATCTGGGAGCGGGCGATGAACACGCGCCAGATGAGCACCACCAGGACGGTGTTGAAGGTGTAGCGGATGTTCCTGAGCCTGAAAAAACAGAGTTGAGAAAACTTTACAAACACAAATCTTACGTGTGATTCTTTTTTATAGATTTCTCTCGTGTGTTTAACCCTCTGAATTCTGCCGAGTATCTATGTTGGTATTTCTAACAACTGTGATGTAATTTGTTAACTCCTTGAAAAGCAGAGAACATTACTGTGACTGTCAAACTCACACCCCTGACAAAGATTGATTGCACAGATTCCTACTTGTTCAGGTGTTTGCGAGCAGCAGGAAGACCCGACAGCTCCTCGTTCAGGACGTATTTCTTGGTGCCCATGCAGTAATTTTCCATGTATTCCGCCCAATGCAGCTGCCGCACGTCGAAATTAAACATCTACAGAAATAAAAGAGTCAGTTCAGTCATTCACATCCATCGTAACTGATTATTAAAGATTTAGATTTGTGTCCCAGTGAGATTTTTTCTTTACTGGTATCACCATATAATTGAGCAGGAAAATGAAAATAAAGCAAATGTTCTTGTCCTGAAATAAATGAACTGAGGCAAAAACATTTGAGTGCATGTTTTATCTCTGGTTCTCTGCCTGATTTACTTCTCCTTTGCCTGTTAGTTTATAAAATTGCCTCAAAACTGCCTTTCAGTTACTGCAGCTCGTGTCATGAATAGATTTCATGCATTCATACATTTTTAAAACAAATCAATTCAAAAAAGACTATTTAACTCTAGATTATAATGAATAGAAGTGGATTATTCTGTCACGTGTCCATCAAGAGCACAAAAAACAGTTGCGTATTCCAGGAACAATGAGTCTCATGTGCAACAAGGAACTAAACCTCTTGTGACACCAGCAGTGAATGAATTACTCACTCTTCTGTCCCCAGTTCACAACCAGACATTCACACACTGTGAGGTGAATTTGTCCGTCGTCTCCAGACGTGGACGACAGCGTGAATAATTTGTTTCCTTACGTCAGGATCACGTGTCTGTTTTACCTTCTTATCCTCGGGGGTCATCTGGGTCAACAGCATGCCGACGTTGTCGTTGTTCCACACCCAGGAGTGACTGGTGAAATACTCCAACACCATCATGGCTTTGTGGAGGCGGGTGATCGTCTTCATCATCCTGGAGACAAACGAGGAGGAAGCAGGAGGGAGGAAGGAGGAGGAAGATGAGGGATAAACGTTGAAATGGATAAAAAAGGGATTTTAATAAAGGGGCCAGAGAGAAGATGATGGTCAAGATGGAGAGGGACAATGAGGAAGAGTAGAAGGAAGAGGATAGTGGGAAGGTGAATAAGTAGAGAGGTGGCAGAATAAACAACGATAGGACGGACAGAGGGACAGAGGAAGAGATAAATGAAGGGAATTGAGTGACGACAGACAGGAAGACAAATTAAGGAAGAGCAGGTTCAGGTTTCATGGGTTTGAGGAAGTGAAAGAAAACTTGAACAACAGAGTTTACAACTAGTTATAGAGCTTTGAGACAAAGGCACATATTCACATTGATCAGGAACACCACAGTACATGTAACTGGTTCAGAAACATTGTCCTGATTATTACTTTATAGGATTATAAAGATTGGATTATTCAGATCTTAATTCCAATAAATGGAATATATATGTTTTAATTGCTTCAATTTGCACTCACGTGATTTTGGTGCCGACATGTGAAAACCCCAAATAGACAATTTTAGATTAAATGAATAAAGACAATTTCTCAGGGTGTTTTTATCTGAAATTTTAGAAGAATAAATAAATCAGCTAATTCACATCCTTTACACTGGACAGCACCAACATGCAATTCCAGTGGCACAAGGTTTTAGAAAGTGGCTTCAAAATGTCTACTTACTTTTTTTGTATTAAAAGGAGACGTATTCTGCTCATATTCATTTTAAATCATTTCAATTTGTGTTATTACAAAGATTTTAGATGCTCTAATGTTCAGCACTTTCCTCAGACTGTCCAGAAAACACCAGGGGAAAGCATCGTCTCCTTTAAAACGAATTTTATTCTTATAAATAAATTGTAATGGAAGCCAAGAATCATCAGAAATTTTCAAATATTCTAAATATTTGCCACATTTGCTCAAATGTCTTCACAGCACCGTGAGTAGTTGATGATTTCACCTCTGGAGACACAAATCATCTGAGAGAATTATTGATTTAATCTGTGTGTGAGTCAGGAGGACAAACGATCCACTGGCCAACGCACCAGGTCAGACTCACTGATTATTTACCAAATTTAATAAACACTCAAACTAAATGAATGAACTTCCTCTGAAGGAAGAACCTGGGACACACGTTTACAAAACGTTAAGAATTTGTCCTCCTGTTCACACAAGTGAATCCAGTTCATACACTTTAGTTCTGTTAGTTCGGATCATTCAAAACCAGTTTAAGAATTGAATGATTTAGTGTTGAGAGTGTTGACCTTCGGTAAAGATGGACGACATGAGCGCTCTTTAAATTGAAGCCAAATTATGCCAATCGCCCCCTGGTGGCTGGCTGCAGTATAGGTCATAAACCAGTCAATGCTGCAGCTCCACAGTCACTACCGCACAGACGCCAAATTACATTAAAAGTTTAAATTGTAGCACAACGGGAGGAAGTGAAGACGCGTCGTCCATCTTTATTATTCAGTCAATGGGTGAGAATGTAAAAAAAAAATTGTTTATTTTTATTGAGGATTATCAGAGGATTTCTGAGTCTTCAAACTGCACAATCTGAACATTTGAACAGACTGACCTGCATGGTTTCAACAACTGCATTGTTTAATCTTTACAATTGACTGTTTTAATGATAGGATTGTCATTAGCAGGATCTAATGCCGTCACTTTAAATATGTATACTCGTCTGTGCAGATGGAGACGACTCAGATTCCTCCTGTGAAGGCGAATGATTCAGAAGCTGTGATGAACATGCACGGTGGATCAGCACATAGAGAAAAACAATGACCTGCAGCTGGTGACAAACCCATTAGGTTAAAATCACATGTCTGACATGTGAGTTCACTTCTGAGCCAAATTCAATTTCAGACAGCCGGAGACTAAATGTGTGCAGTTTGGCCGAGGGAACACTTCACCGTACAAAAGGTCTCATTTAACACTACAAAATGTTAACTGTCTGAAATACCTCTGGCTAATAATAAAGAAAAAGCAGCAAAGAGTAAAAAGAATCAAGAAAAGGTGGACACCAATCAACTCGCATGCAATTTTCTTTTTTATTTCTGTGGAACCAAATCGATCTTTTGCCTAAACTCCACTCCTGAGACCGACCTCAGAAAGTCCTGTGGCGGCTCAGGGTTTCAGGGGCACTCACACATACACGTTGTTTAAACACTAGACGGTGGGGGGGTCTGACGCTCCGTGATCGTCATAACGACAACAACCGCTCACAGTTTGCCCCCCCTCCCCGGGAAAAGCAACACAGCCGACTTTCGTGCTAACGTGACATGCTAGCTATCCATGCAATGCTTAGGGATGACCAGGTCGACCGGCTGCCTCGGACTCGTCTCCAGGCTCAGTTTGATGTCGGGCAGGACCCTGGGTTTGACCTGGCGAGTGCCTGCGCCTAAATATTCAACTAATTTTGAACGAAACTAGAACGGAGAGACCACAATGCAACCACAGACTTTGCATAAAGATGGATGACATGAAAGCTCTTCAACGGTGAACCATGGCTGGCTGTGGTACAGGTCGAACTCCCTGCCTCCTTCATGTTAGCAGAACGGGGCCGTGGACCAAACTTTGTTATTTTGATGCTGTAAAAACTAGTTGAAATGTCACGAGGAACCTGAGACTGACTCGCGATTGGTCAAGCACATGTACGCGCCGACACAACTCCACATCACGATCACTTCGGCGTAGACTCGGCTCCAACTGACGTCATAAGTGCACGATGGCGGCACAGTATCCAAGATCCTTAGCTTCATTTTGGCACAACGGAGCGAAGTGCCGACGCGTCGTCCATCTTTATTCACAGTCTATATCAGCAAAGCATGACGAAATGAATGAGGAGCGTTTTCGTTGAAGCCTCCAACGTTTACGTGCGAGTGCTCTGTCATGGATGTCATGTTCACAACATGCTCCGGTAGAAACCAAACCAAACCAAACCAAACCGTGCCTTCATAGCCATCCAACTGATGCCAAGTCAAAACACAGCAAACCTTTGTTTCCTCTGCCCCACACCCTTCCTTGCTCCCACCATCCCACACAACCATTCAGTTAAGAAGACATAGTGGAGCAGGGTGGGCGTGTGGGAACAAGTGGGAAAGAGTGCAGGGGGGATGGGGTGAGGAGTTGGGGGCAGTTGCAACCTTACCGGGGCTTGCGGCCTGTCAACCTGAGATAGCCATCATAGAGCAGGGCTGGCAGCGTGTGGCTGACAGTGGTCCAGTACTGATTAGTAAAGGGGTTGGAGCGCAGATTGACATTGGGCCTTCTGAAGGCCTGCTCTAAGGGATTGGTCTTGAAGGTCATGTTTATACAGTACTCTGTAGAGGAGAGATACACACACGACAGGACAAAGAGGACACAGACAGTAGGCATTGATATTGATAGTAAGCAAGATGCAGGCCAGTGTAATGGCAAAACCACTGCTAGCTTGACATGACGTCTGAAGGATCTGTATTCAGCACAGAGCAGAGTTTACTTTCAGTTTTTGAAACAAAGGCCCAACACCTGCGTTGAGTTCCCAAACTCTTCTTCAGGCAGAAATATGCCTGAGTTCCACTTTTCAGCCAAACTGAGTTGACGCTGGCGGCTGACATTTTGGGAACCCAACTGAAAAACAGCTAAACATTGCAGGTACCAAGATGTAAAGAGTGTAGAACCCATCAGTTCTCCCCTGTGGGTGCAGGAGAGCAGCTGGGTTATACATCCTTCAACTCCCCACTGTACACACTAACAACGTGAGCCTAGTACACTAGCAGAAAGAGTCACAGGAGTAAAGCAGCAGAGATGCGTGTGCATGTATCGGGGCGGGTGATGGCGTTAAAAAACAGCAGAGGTCCAATTCGGCGAGGAGGTTACCTGGGCTCTCGTCCAATCAGCCTGAGATACAGATCATAGAGGAACGCCGGAGCCTTGTGGCTCACGGCGATCCAGTACTGATTGATTAGGTGATTGGATGTGAGATTAACATTGGGCCGACGGAAGGCCTGCTCGAGGGGGTTCCTCTTGAAAGTGGATATTACATGGTACTCTAAGAAACAGAAGGTTGTTCAACACAGGTCAGAGAGAGCAGGAAAGGATTTCTTCTTTAGTTCTGTATGCCTGAGTACAAGTGTCGTCCTGCCGGTAAATACAGGTTACAATTCTGGTAAAACATTTAAATATATGGCATCCAAAGCAAACACGACCATAAAACTGCACCTTAGAATGTTCTAAGTGAGAACCCGACTGCCTTATTGGTTACATGAGTCTTTATATGAGTCTTTCACAGACATGTCTGGATCAGAGTTTACTTGCTGAAATGAAAAGAAGTGCCTTTATGTTTGTATTTCATGTAAAAATAATATTAAAATGTATTTGGTTGTATTTGTGTTTTCTTTTTATTCATAGTTATTTAAACTGGAAAGTCATCCATCAAGCATCAGATAAATGTTTTTGTCGTGATGGTTTGATAACGATCTGAGGAATCACTGCCAATTCTCTTTTCCAAATTATCTTGCAAAACAATCTCACAGACGAGGTCCAGTAAAAAGCCGTTGTGGAGCCTTCAAACATATTATTTTGTCGATGAGAGTTTACGAGACCAAGAATGAACTTTAATCCCAAAACTATTTACTGACAGGTCTTTGTTTGGATTATATTTTATCTCTGTTGTTCTGTTTCACCTCTGAAACAGTAGAATAAAACCACAGCTGCACAAGCATCATTGTGCAACTTTAAATTTAAGTGTCAGCAAGTGTTGATGCTTTGTTCTGACAAAACGTGTTTTCATCCTGAGGTCAGGCTTGTATTCCTCCACTTGAAAACACTTCTGCGACTCAGCCTTTTGATTCCTGGCAGGTTGTAACACGATAATTCATGACTTCACCAGTGCTCCGATATTTTAATTACCGCACTTTAAAGTCTGCAAAACATAAATCACTGCGCAGTAAGAGATCTAATCTTACATTTGGACTTCCTGATTAAATATCTGAGGAAGCTCTTCAGGAGAAGTGTCCAAAGGAAACTGGACCCGCTTGTGTTTCTTGAGGACGTTTCAACCTCTCAAGCAAAAGCAAGAAACAAAGCAAGTCTAGTTGCTTGTGTGCACGTATACAACTCCTGAAGATACAAAGACCTGGATGATTGAAAATCACCTCCACACAGTGTGACGTGTATTTAACTCTTAAGAAGAAGCTGGGACCAGGATCCACAGGTAAACAGAGCTCCTGGGTGTGGCAGGCGGTGGATCAGATTACATTCAGGTTATGTCATCGGACACAGTTTACAGTCTCAGGGGCTTTTTACAGAGGCTGTGTTTAGGGAAGATAAACGTGACGTCTTACCGACTTCCCCCCAGCGAAATGGGTTGATCCCACCAGTCGTGCAGTTGTACACCATGATGTTTTTAGGCCTGCAAGAAAGGGATTATGTGATATTCTGAAATGTCAAAGAACAAAACAACATGTTCCAGTGTATTCGAGCCCTGCAGACCTGTTGCACCTTTGTGATCCAGAGAACCAAGCTGCAGCCAGCGTGGCGTTAATGACCACGTCTACAGGCACCAGATCCGCCACAGCATCGTTAGACGCCCTCATCGTACGCAGGATCCCTTTACCAGCCTGGAGAGGAGAAGACGACTGAGGCTGGATCCACAATAAAACGTTGTAAATACATCAGTTAAACGATAATTAAAGTTAATTGCAACCCATCTTCATCCTTACATCCGAACACTTCTATCATTTAGTAAAAAACCAAGCTTTGCTCTCAATACTCACTGCGATGAATATCCCACTGGGTCCATTGAAGTTATCAATCCAACCCTGAAACAACAGTCAGAGGAAAATCAGCAAAAATTTGAACTGAAATGATTAAATTTTCTTGATAAATGACTAAAACTAATCAACATTTATCAGACATTAAATATTCAGTTTATAAATCTGTCAGTTGTGAAGCTCTTCAGGATTTTCTCCAGTTTATAGGACGATACATTCATCACATTTTGGAAAACACTGAGCAATTTAAATGCATTTCAGCCTCGTGTCAGCACAAGAGATGATATCGTGCGATTCAATCTCAAAGGCACACTTTCACTGCAGTGCTGTGAGGAGTGATTCTGATTCTGACGACTGTCGCTCTCACGTGTTCACACAGGAGGCGTCTGTGGCCCGTAACGTTTCAGACTTTCCTAAACCCAAAACCCAACAATCCTCCTGCTCTCCACAGCGACTGGCCCCGAGTGTAAAAAGGTGCACGGGCACTTCTTTACTCCACATTCCTCACATTCCCATGCTCGCCATCACATCATCGCCGTGTCCACTGCTCAGCAGCGCAGAACGCCTGAGTGTCGACAGCACCGCGGCGCTGAGAGAACAGAGAGTGTCAGAGCTGTGCTGCCGACAGAGGAACTTTCTCCACTAAAAATCCGTAGCTTTCATTTCTTTGTCAGTTAGAGAGACACTGAATAAATTGAAATAATGAACCCATTGGATTTTGACGCAGCTGATCACTTTCTTATAAATTCGTGAGATGGGATGTTTCGTTGTTTGACATTTTCACCAGTTTCCTTGGGAATAATTTGTGGATCTTGATGAAGAGAACCTCCCTCTGCATTGTGCATGTGTGAAATGTAAACTGCGGATAAAGTCCAGACTTTATCTTTTAGGTCATGTCTGAAAAGAGAGAGTGTATAGCTTGTTGTCATTCTAGTTCTCCGTCTGTTCTCTGTTTTGATCTCTAGCACCAATGACTCTTCATTCTACATTCTCACTGGGACAACCAGCTTCTTTCCCGACATTCGAGGGTAGCCACTTAATCAGTGCATTAAAAATTCATGTTGTACAACTGAGCAGAAATGACACATTTTAAAATAAAAAGGAAAACCCTGAAAACCCCAGGAGACATCGTTAATGTGGGATAGAGTGAACAATTTAGTCTCTTCGTGAATTAATGTTCACAACAAAGAGATAGAACCAGTAATCCATCAGTCTGAATGACTCACTGGAAAAGGCTCCTTCCAGCTGGCTCCGACTATGGAGGGTCTGACGATGGCTACGTTCAGGTCTCCGGCCTCCTGCTGCACCATATACTCAGCCAAGGCTTTGGTGTAGGTGTAAGTGTTGGGACGTTCTCCGATCAGCTTGGGAGTCAGCGTGGAAACCAGTTCATCATCCATCCAGCTGGGAAAAAAATGATACATTTATTCTCTTACAGCACTATTACAAAACAAATCTGGTATGTTTATCTGTGCACTGCATGGTCATCTCTCCCACTTTCACTAAAACGGTCTAAATGACTTTACATTACAAACCCCTCAGAATCACTTTACTAATCTGAGTCTGCAGACGTGTGCTTTACTAATGGAGCTCAACAGCTGAGAGCAGCCATCAAGCAGCCGTTTAATCTCGATGATACCGTCCTACTTGCTTTTTATGCATCGAGCAATCAGAAGAAATGCTTTTCAAAACCTCATCTCACGCTACCGCATCCTGATCTGCATCCCATTAACCAGACCTCTCAAAACCAAATCGTGTTGGTTCATCGGAACCAGTCCACGTCAACTTACTCCAGAGTATCGATGAGTCGCCGGTAGTCGACGGGTGGAGGGTAGACGACTTCCTCGATGAGCTCTCGGTCACAGTTGGCGTACGCCGTGGAGACGTGGAGGAAGATCTCCAGCTGCTTCATCCTGTGGGCCAGCGCCAGCATCTTCTGTGTGGCCAGGACGTTCAGCTGCATCGCATCTCTGAAGGAGAAATCAATCACATATTTTGACGTATCCGAGAAGGAAATTACCTTTGATGGAGCTGAAGGAATAATTTAATTTGTGAGTCACACAAATAAACTTATTCTCCTTAACCGAACGATCTTTGTCCCACACCTTAAATTCCTCAAAAACAAACTTCAAAAGGTTATGATATGTAGCATAACAAGCTTAAGTCTTAAGCTGTTTACATATAAACTACTAAACCCTTATATCACATGATGAAACATGTCACGCTGTGGTTCACTGATGTGCTTTTTAAAAGCTTATGGAGCTTGTTGGCAATTGAGCAAGGCCAGGTTGAGATTCCATAACAACCCTTTTCTTGAAATACCGTCAATGTTTTGTTTTTTTTGGTCTTCAAATAAATCAGTTAACACCAGATTTCACTGCCAATTCCAGAAACACTATTGAACAAAGGTGTAGAGACCGAGGCAGGAAAAGAAGTGGCACATTCCCAATGACTCACTTGAGCGGCTCATTGAAGCGGATGGTGGCGGCACAGTGGAAGATGATGTTGACGTTCTCAGCCAGGACGCTCTGATCCTCTTTGCTCAGATCCAGCTCCGGCAGCGTGAGGTCACTGCTCACCGCAACGATCTTCACTGCGAAGTCCGGCTGCTCGTCTTTTAACCTTTCAAACAACTGGGTGGACGCGTGAAGTCGACGTTACAGCACATATGGTAAGTACGATGGTAGTGGTAAGTATTTATATAGTGCTTTTCTAGTGCAGATCATTAGACTTTTACAGCTCTGAATAGAAGGAATGATTTATGGCTGAGGGCAGAACTCTCCACTTTCTAGTTTGAGCATTTTCAATTCAGCTTTTGCATTTTCAAATGACCCCCACCCTGACCCACTCACCTTGCAGTTGACCATGTCAGCGACACGGGCCTTTGGACACTGGCCAGCTTTTGACCTGACCATCACATACACAGTTTTGACCTCCGGGCATGACCTCAGCAGCTTCTCCAGCAGCACCTGTAACAACCATGAAGAAAGACGTGACCCAGGATCGTGCAGAGATGAAGAAAAATAAAATCACATTTTCCCCCCAGGACTGTTCAACTGATTCCAGGAAATCCCACCACACAAAGGTCTAAGCGGCTTCAGGGCAGGAGGTTGTGTGCCTCCGCCAACCAGGTGCTCCTGACTTATTGAATTTACAATAATACAAGGTCACTGTGACCTTGAACCACTGAATCTACATCAGTTCATTTATGAGTCCAAGGGACGTCTGAAAATTTGAAGAAATTCCTCAAAGGCAGACTTCAGCCACGTGACCTTCGACCATCAGAACCAATCAGTTTATCTGAGTGAAAATCTGTCTCAAATGTGAAAGGATTCTCTCGAGGCCTTCTCGATATATCACGTTATCAAGAACATGACCTCACTGTGACCTTGACCACCAAATTCGAATAAGTTCATCAATGAGTCCAAGTGAACGATTGTACTAAAGTAATTGTTTATCGAGTTTACAAGAATGGGATGAACGAATGGACAGAAAACACAACACCCTCGGCCACTACATGTCTCCAGTGCAGCTGCATTACATGTTTATACAAGGTCACTTTTACTTTTCCTGCTTCGTTTGCAGGTGGGTGATGGAAACCTGTTTGACCTGAATGTAATTATAACTTAAATAATCAAAGCAGCTTCATTCATCTGCTCACATGTCATTCTGTCATGAAGTGAAAGGATTCTCACATCCCTTCAGACTGGTGCGTTCACTCACTACTGTACCTTGCCCATGAAGCCGGTCGCTCCAGTGATCAGCACATTTTTCCCTGCAAAGTAATCTGGGATGTTCACCATGATGTCTGCCGTCCTGTTGAGTGAGAACCTCAACTCCACCTGCAAGAACACAACAAACAAAGAAAAGAAATCATCATTATAATTGTGAAATCATCATCATCCTGAACTTGCTTTAAGAGAGAGGAGACTGAAGATGTGGATGTACAATGAAAGTGGGTTTCAAGTATTCATCAGCTTCACCGTCATAAAAAGTCACTAAAGCCCTGAAAACATATTGTTTGTCCATAATCATAAAATGTTTGTTTGAACCGGACTGAATATAAAGATGGACGACATGAAGGCTCCTAAAGGTGAAGCCAAAGTGTCTCAGTTGACTCCGATACCCCAGCTCCATCGTCCGATCGCTACGGCACAGACCGTCATGTTGGAAATCAACGATTAATCAGCCATTTATCTGTATTATAAAAAAGTGACTCAAGGATAAAATATATTTTTTAATTTGTTATAGATTTATCGATTAATCTGAAAATCATTGCATCTTTGGTCTGCAGACAAATCACGCTGAGCTCTTATCTTTGTTAAAATGTGAATAGTATGTACGGCCGGGCCTTATCGCTCAGATTACTGTCAGTTTAAACAGACCAACCGCATCCAGCTGATAGGTTATCTCCCGAGTGGCCGGTTATCTAATCATTAACCACACATCACTTCTTTAATCTCACCCCAGCTCTTCTGTGACTGGAATGCATCACAAAACCATACATAGGTAACTTATCAAAACAATGTGAACCTGAGAGCTTTCTGATTAAACAAAAAGAAAACAGATATCTCCACCGAGGCCCAACCGTTCCTATCAATTCCCTCCAGTTTGTTTAAAACTGAAGATAAACAAACAACTGTTCACTCCCGACTGAATCCAGATTATCTCTGCTACACACTGGTGGCAGTTATAGCTGTGTAGCCATATTTGTTACTGTACAGCGGCTGAAAAGAGCAAAACCCCCTCTATGAAACCACAGCTACATCCACATCCTAGATCTGCGCTTCATGCCCGGGGAAATACAGCAGGCAGTGTCAGTAAGTTGCTTTAAATCAAAGCTTAAAACATACTTTTAACTCACCGCATTCCCTGATTATACTAAATTCTAGTTTTTATTATTGTAATGCTTACATTTTCTTGAGTTTTTATGTAAATGTTCATGTATTCTTACTTGAGCTTGTATTTGTGAAGCCCTTTGTAACTATGTTTTGAGAAGTGCTATATAAATAAACTATTACTACTATTATTATATAATACTATTATTACTAAACTACAATTTTTTATAAAAACCCAATCAAAACTCATTTTCCCCTTCGTCCAGATCTGTGTTAGACTGTATTTGCATAATTCAACAGAAAAACCAACCGACAGACAGAGACGGGTGAAAACACAACCTGCTCGGTGGAGCTAATTATCTACTCACCAGTTCAAATGAAAACATGCTAAACAGTATTTTTCCATTTGGACAGAGTGAGAACAGAACTATCTCTGGTCTGTGAGCAGGTGCAGAGAAATGAAGAACAACAAGATAGTGTCCTTGGAATCACAAGTTATTTTGTTGTACAGTCTGCGCCTGACAGAAAAAGACTGTTATTGTGTTAGCGGAGGTCAAAAGACTTCTGTGAAAACCAAATCTGACTCCAGTGGTTTCCACTTACAGCCAACTGGGATTATCTAGTTTAGACGGCAAATAGGATAATAAACAAAAAAGCATTTTATTCTGAAATAATGGCAGAAAGTGCAATCCATACTGCTTGATACACGTCACACCTCTAACCGGCATTAAAGGGCGATTCTGTGGATATTCTAAGCTCGAGTCTCTGCAGCTTCACTGCTGCAAGTTACAGTGGAACCAGTTATTCAGCTTTGCATACAGTTGGACAAAGGACTACACACAGTGGTGGGACAATGGGTTTCTGCACCAAGTGGGTGGGTAAGATGGATGTCAGAAGTTCTTTAGAAGACATTTCTGACAAACTCATTAAGCTTGTATGAAGACTTCGGCTGACGACGTTAAAAAATCAATCCGTGTCACATGACCGCCACGTTCCATGAATCCGTACACCACTCAGTGCTTTCTCGCTGAGAGTAATGATCATCTACAACGAGAGTAATTGAGAACATTAATAGAATGTAATGTGCTACTATGACAACTGCACGACTATGTCTGCGTGGGCTCTGTGGCTCCTGTGGAATGAAGCAGCTCCTCCGCTGCACCGACTCTGGCCAATGCTGCAGATGTACCGTTTGCTGCATCACGTCTCGTGCCAAGTGGCTCAGCTCTGACTACGTTCGAGCCGCACTCTGACTGTGTGGCACTGATACAGGAGAAGGAACAAGGGAAACCTGCTCCAGCGGCAGCATTGAAACGGTGTCCGAAGGAGAAAGTTATGATAATAATACAACCACAGCGTTGACTACATTCGTACTAGAGCCTGAACGATTTATTGGTTGACCAATAAAAGCACATTGGTATCTGTGTTTATATTTGCCGATAGCTTATAGGAAAACTTATTCTACAGAACAAACAATGCAGTAAAAAAAAAAGTTTAGTTTATTCAATTCAAGGTCTATATATTTAGTTCAATTACATTTGTTTGTCATCAGGGATTGATAACGACATCTAAGGGATCACTGCCAATGTTTTGGCATATGTTGATATATCGTATGGGACATTTTTACATTTTTTACTCATTAAAATCAGTATTGGCCCGCAAGAAAAACCCATATCTGTCTGGTCTAATTCAAACGTACAGGTGAAATGCTAGAAATGTCCACAATACTATGGACATTTCCTGGATTGATGTGTTTCCAGACTTAAGTTACTTCTAGTCCTATAGATCATCACAAAAGCAGTGAACTGAGAGTGAGAATGGACGTTACAGTCTGTTGTTTATGTTAAACAAGAAATGGGGAAATAGATAATGGGCCAACGCGTTTTTTAAGTAGTAGTGTAAATGACAAACCTGTATCTAGTTCACAGTGGAAATGTTGCAGTGCTGCAAATTATGAGGGTTTGAAATGTGTTAAACTGGAAAATGCTCTAATTTAACATTCTACTGCAGAATTTGTGTTTCCAACAAGCAGCTTTACCGAGACCACACGATGACCACGACAATGTTATGCAGTAGAATTTTGTGGTGAGCTTTAAGCTGAATTCTCTTTCTGATAATTCTGAGCTGCGGTACAACAACTTCCCTTAATTCTTTTCAAAATGCACTCTTGTAAACACAAACCTGGAGAAGCAGCCTCGCCAAAGATTAACAGTTTGCAGACATCACATTAGAGACGTTTGAGTGAAATACGACACGTATTCAATAATTTATGACCTTGAAAGGATGTTACAAAATTTAAAAAGGCCCATTACAGGAAAAACGATTGCCCATCTCCAACCATTAACCTACATTATCCTGCTCAAGTATGGTAACAAATTGTGAGTGAATATTAACATCCATTTGTTTTGTGGTAGCAATAAGCAACGGGCTCGTCTATGACTGCTTCCTTTCACACGTAACTGAATAAAAACAGGTTTATCTTCATCCATGTGTGAAAAATTCTTCTTATACAGTCGAATGACAACGACTCTTTCAATCCCAGAACAGCTGAGCGGTGACCCCATCTTTGGCTGGGACCAAGAATTACTGCAAGCCAGTGGGGTAGTGCTGCATTCACTGGCAGAAGCACACCACAGTTCACGTTTCACACTGCTGCCTTGTCTACAAACTGAGCGTGTCCATATTTATAAAGGAAAAAAAAAACAACACAGTGGTAGACCAAGAATAGAAACTGAACCTCTGGATCTTATCCTGAAGAGGCTCTGAAGCAGAAGATGTCATGTTTAAGTCACTGTAGTCCTCTGCGATATTATACCTCGACTGCAACACTTAACGAACAGAAAGCTCTATAATTATAGACCTGAGCCCAGCCAGGACGTGCTGTGGCCTTTGAGAGACGCCTACTGCCCCGGTATCTTACAGTCAGACAGCTGATCCCTGATGATACGACGTCTTTATGAATAATTGATCAAATACATTGTAAAGCTTATATTTAGCACCTCTGGCGGAGCTCCAACAGTTTACAGATATATGAATCTTTGAGGTTTCACAACAAACAGTCTCAAAGGAGCAATCCATGTCTGACTAACGTGAAAACCCACTGCCAAGCCAAGAGGTAAATCCTTTTGAGAGATTCAAAGGGTCGGAGACACTGGCACTTAAATGATCCAGCAGGTGCATTGCAACTGGGAAGGCAAACGGGCAAGTGCCCAGGGCTCAGAGTTGAGTGGGGGCCAAGGAGGCGAGAACCCCCTTCAACTCTATGATTTACTATGTACAGGAGACTGCAACAGCCATGGTTGCAAATCTCCTTACGTGGGGGCCCATGCCACTCTCTTGGGGTTAGGTTTGGTTCCATGTTGGACCTACCAGGTCACGTTTGCAGAACTGAAATGCTGCTGCAACAGTCAACGTCTCCTCTACAAGGATTTACCTGAATCGACAGAGCTTTGTCAAGGATTCACCCAACAGACGACGTGGGACTCAAAAGAAAACACTAAGTTGCAGCAACACTCAGAGACTGAAGTACATCTGTGTCACAACAACCCGTTAATTCCAGTAAGAAATGGCCACTTCCTGATCAGGATGTTGTTGCCAAAACACCCCAGCTTTGCACATGGCTTGCACCGACTTGTACAACGAATCACCAATTGACAAAACATAAAGGAGTGTCATCAGATCACATGCTGTTGAATAGTCCATCCGACTGCAACCATCCACGGCCTCAGTGTGTGAGGTAGAAGTCTATTCTAAGTTATTGTTACATCAGAACTATCTTTGGTAATGAATCACTCTTTAATTTCTTAGACTATTAAACCTGATGATGGTGATGTTTCCATATCACACCCACAGACTGTCCGGACATTACTGCAAAACATAATCTATAACAGTGAAGAGCTGATGGTTTTGAGCAAAGTGTAATGATAATGGAAATCATACAATCATGTCACAAAGACTGATCCTCTTTGATGCATTGCTCACAGATAAACGGGATTTAAAACAACTCCAAGTCGTCCACCATCCTATGACACTTGCATACGCAAATATTAGAAAAAATTCCTTCAGTTGCAAGATGTTTCAGGGTTTTCTTGCATCCTAAACCACAACATTTCAATGGGATTCAAACTGGGTTTTGACTGGGTCATTCCAGAACGCTGCTCTGCTTCTTTTTGAGACATTCCTTATTCCCATTAAAGCTGAACTTTCTAGTCACCTTCAACATTCAGATTTAAAGGATGACACGACTGAAAAGAGGAGCTGCAGCAATGGACAGAAAAGTAAATCTGGCTTTTGTAAAAAAAAAAAATTAAAAAAACCTGCCTACACCCGCCAATTTTGGTGTAAAAGAGGTACATGTGAAAAATGTACTTAAATACGAACAGAATATGTCTCCGCGCCAAATGTAGCGGGTTCTCTCTTAGTCAACTTCTCATCTTTGCAACAGGTTTCGAGGAAACCGATCGGACGCTTTTGCCAACCCATCATCACAGACGAGAAAACATCACCTCCTTGGCGAAGATTGTCTTTTTGTAAGCGGACAAGTACAGTTAACGTCAAGCCCTTAACGATTTTAATTCAAATTATTACAGAACGGCTAGAAACCATCACTTCCTCGTGTCCTCTGTGTTTCACATTTCACAGATGTTCTAATATGTTGAAAATGTGTTTTCACTGCACACATCACAATGAAGACGGAAACCAGAGTGACACCAGAGTGAGACCACAGTGACACCAGAGTGAAACCAGACTCCAGCGGGCGGAGGAACCCAGATCTCGTGATGATCATCACAAACAGCTGCTTCTCATTAGACCTTCAGTTTCTGGGCTCAACTTCCAAACCTGAGCGTGAAGGAGTCTGGGAAATGAAGCGGTTTCCTCCCGACGGGTCCGCGAGCACAGAATCCACGTTCGGGTCTAACGCGGTTAAAGATGCGTTCACACAGCGTAGCCGCGTCTGTGAATGTGCGTAGTGCTGCTCCCTGCGTGTGGCGCATCTCTTCCTCCGCAACAGTTACCGCGTTGAAAACACGAGCAGCGCTAATGGAGGATACGTACCCGACACGTCCGCGTCTCCTCTGGAGCTGCTGGAGACTGTGTGTGTGTCCTCTGTAGGAGCGTGTGTGTTTTCTATACGTGAGTGTGTGTTTGTGTGGGTGTGTGTGTGTTCGCTGTAGACTCGGCAGGAAGCGGAGCAGCCCGATGACGTCAGCAGGCCAGAGCGCGAGAGAGAGAGAGAGAGAGGGAGAGGGAGGGGAGACAGGAGGTCTCACTCCGCTCAGTTTTAACTCGTTTTTTAAAAGGAAAACAAATTTAAAAAGTGAAAAGGGCGGAGTTCCAGAAGTCAAGGCCGTGAAGCTCCGCCCAGTGAAGCTCCGCCCAGTGAAGCTGCAGAATGAGTAATGATGCGAGTATTAAAATCAGTATGAGATCAAAGATGAGAGCGTATAATACAGTCAAACTGAGGAGATTGATGGGAGAGTTCACCCAAAAAATTAAAATTCACTCATTATCTACTCATCACTATGATGGGGGGGGGGGGGGGCAGTGATGCAGCCAAATCCAATACAAGTGAAAAACAACGTAACAAGCCTCCACGCTGCTCCTGTGATGTCATCAAGTGTCCATAAACCCCGACATTCATATTCGACTCAAAACGAGGTCATTCACACCGTGTTTTAATCCTTGTTCTATTACGTTTGAAGAAGGGATCCCACGTACTTCCATCGTATTGGATGGATGCTAATTGTAAGTCGCTTTAGATAAAAGTATCAGCTAAATGACATGTAATGTAATGTAATGTCATTTGGCTGCAACACTGTACAACTTCGTTCTTCACATTTCTACTTTGAACAAACATCTGTGTGATGAGATCTACCTGAAACAACCAAAAGCATCGCTGAGAGAGAGAGAGACGCTTTGGCTTCACTTTTGGGAGCTGTTGTGTCGTCCATCTTTGTTTACAGTTTACCTGGGTGGGTGTGTGGGTGTGTGTTCTGGATTATCACGTCATGATGCACACACATGGGAAACAGGTGGAAGTCTGCCCTCTAGCTGTCAGTGCTGTGTACTGCTGTAGTTCTTATCATTCAGGCATGAACTCATCAGACTAAATTAGTGAAAACCACACTTTTTTCAATTAAAACCAAAAACAAGTCTTTTATTAGCTTCATAATAAACAGTACAGATTGTAAAGTAAGGTATAAATAAAACAGTGCAAGTCCTGCCCTGAAGCTACATCCTGTACTTTGGTAAAGTATCGATCAGCTGGAAAGTCCTCAGGTGAATGATCAGTGAGGATGAGTAACATCAGGACAGGCTTTTGTAATTTAATATAAGTCCCTCATGTGTTTCCTCCTCCAGTTCTACTCCCCGCAAACAGATCCACGTCTATAAGAGAGAAAAAGGGAATTTAAGTAAAGAAGGTTACAACAAACACATTTTTAACTGCACGTGTTTTCCTCCATGTTTGCTCTCACCCATGAGGTCTGCACTGGAGGTGGTCGGCACAGGGGCAGTGGTCGCGAGGCACCTCCTCGTCCCAGGCCAGCATATCCATCAGCAGGTTGGGGTAGTTCAGGCAGGACTCCCCCTTCCCTGGGTGGGGGTTACACACTGGAAACAGCAGCTCTGGAGGAAGCAGCACAGACAAAAGTAAAGAACGGCAAATAGCTGTTTTTATTGTCACAGCTAATATTCATCGCTCAGTGCCGTGGATGTCTCCAGGCTTTTAGTTTTAGGTTTGGGTTTAATCCCTGGATTCTGATCTTTCATTTCTTCCTGCAGAAGAGACATTCAATTTCTAATTTCAATATCTTACTTACACTCTTAATTGTTGTTTTGATATTTAGTCTGTTCTGCCCCTATTTCTTATATTCCCATATATTTATACTGCATGTTTAGTTTTTCTTTGACTTTTTTGCTATGCACAGTACCTCTAGCAACACACACAGTATATTTGGTTGAACATTCTTCCGACATACAGTTTGACATTAACTGAGACGAGTCTGTCTCTCGTCTCTCGGTCTCTGGGGACGTCAGAGCTCACCTCGTTGGAAGGCACAGCACAGATCCGTCCTGCAGTCGCTCTGACCCTGACAGATCGTTCCCTCTGTTCCTCTGGTGGCGTTGACCGTGCACTGGCCCCACACACACATCTGGTCTGAGCAGCACTCCTCATCCTTAATGCACTGGCTGAGCAGGGACACACACACACACACACACACACACACGTTAAATTTCTCTGTATGTACATCATTCAATCGTGTAAAAATGACAAGCTTTAACTGAACAAATAACAAGCACAAAAAGCCCCTGAGTGAATCCGCACCATATCAGTTGGAATGCAGGGGAGGCACCTGGAGTTCTGGATCTCATACAGACAGTATCTCAGGTCGCCACAGTCCTCATCCACCATGCATTCCTGTGTGGAGACATTACCACAGATGATAACAGAGCCAGGAGCTCAAATACAAAACAGCACCAGCCCTTTTCATTTTCATGTTTAGGACTGAAAGTGTTTTTCTTGTGTTTGCTGGATCTGGGAAATCAACAATGAAACAAAACAGCAGCTCACAAACCAATGGGTGAACTCCCTTCAGCCTGTGAACGCTCTCTTTCCTACCTGAGACATTTCATCTCACAGAGATTACATGGAAAATATGTGAAAGAAGAACTTCTTTCCTCTGTGGTGTTGACATGAATGAAGCTGTTATTGCAGGAGGTTTCTTCCAGTTTCTCTCCACAGTCGCCAAAGTGCTGCTCATTGTGGGAGCAGTTGGGTTTCTATATCATTTTAATATATATAATTAATATAATTTAATATTTATGGAAGTACCTTGAGATAATGTATATTATAATTTGGCACAGAAACAGTGGAAACTACAACTAGAGGCCACACGACTTACAACCCTGCTATTATCTCAATAAAGGCCAGATGACGACACCTATTATTACTCTCATTGGCCCACAAGTAAATTATACCTCTCTATAAAAGTATTTTTCCACAATTTACTCTGCAGCAAAAGGAGAAAGAAAGTCACAAAGATGACTCACTGAGCAAGAGACCCCATGTGAGGTTTTAAATAAGTGTGATCTAAACTCTAAACAAGCTGTAAAACAAACGTAACCTCCATTTTTATACAAATAATATGAAACACAGATGCAGTCGTTTTGGATGACGAAGTCTATAAAAGAGATTTAGTCTCACAACCCTGAGCCCACGTTCAGCAGAAAAAGGTATTTTATCAGGGAAGTGATCGGTCAATCAACTTTCCTGTGACTTCCTCACGTGTAATTTAAGTGTGTCTCCACATAGAGGCTGACATTTCTTTACACTCATTTAAGAGGAGCAGACCTTCTCCTGTCTGACTCACAGACTTGTTCTCTTTCCAAGCAGGAAGCTGCATTAACCACTTTCTGTCCGGCTGCCAGGAAAGAAAAAGATCACAGCCACCATTGTAAAACAAAATGCCACAAACAGGCAGCAAGCGGCATTAATGACCTCAATCCAAACTGTGGCTGAAGCTATGAAAAGTCCATGGTGGGTTTCTGTTTCCATGATGGTCCCGCTCTTTATAAACTGAGTTGAGACGTTAGAGTTTCACTAAGTTCTTCATGTGGAGAAACGTTCAATGTGCTTTGAATGAGCTGATTTCTGTTTCAATTAAATGACCGATCATGACTGATGCTGAGTGGAATGTCATAAAGCTCATGAGGAGTCAAGGTCTTTGTTTGTTTTTCCAAAAGGCCGCCTTCACGGTTTACATCACCACCGCGAAAAGAGAAACATACGCTCGGAAACTGGTACAGTTGGATTTTTTGTTCCTGCATGAAAACCAAACACAGGCAGAGGCATGTACATAGAGACTGGGGCACTTCACAGACTACATATATAATAATATATATATATATATAGACTCGAAGGTGAAGCTAATGTGGAAGTTCTTTCAACCTTTATTCTCTCAAATGACCAGCAGAGGGCAACTCCAGGGGTTTTAAAAGAAGTCAGTATAGAAGTCTATGAAAACAAGGGTTTTCTCACCTGGTTTATAACGTCATCAATCTCTAGTTCCAAGTCTTCTTCAATACAGCTGATGAAGATGCCCCTAACCCTAACCCAGGATGATGAAAGGATACTTTCCCATCCCTTCAGTTTTAATGACTTCAAACTCTGTGTGTGTGTGGACGAGAATCTGCTCGAGTGCTGACAGGACGTTAGTGAAAACTAAAACATCTTCCAACCAGAATAAATTTCTCCCATTATTCACTGTTTGGATCAGAAAAGACTCACGTGATCCACACTATTCCATGGACCAGACACCTCCACATGGACGTGTGAGAGACGAGTCTCTCCTGTTTTATTGTTAGTTTCCTGTAAACAGGAAGAAACAAGCGATTACGTATTTGTAGATTTTTGTGTTTTGTTCATGTAAAAGAAAAAAATAACCTCAAAATCACTTAAACACCTAACTTTTGGTTGTAATTATAAACCCCTACCTTGTCCGTCCTCTCCAGGACAGTCCTCTGAGTCTCGTTGTGGAGGCTGAGACGCAGGTCTGGTGACGTTAGGGAGGATTTGGCACTCTCAGTAGTTATCTGTAAGATTGGTGTGAGGAGACGTCCATAACTCTGTTAAACTACACACCAGGACCTTCCTCCAGCTGTAACTGTGGACAGTGTTGACACACAGCAGCAGCTCTGACTAACTGTTATGATTCATCTCAGTTTCTTGGACGACATGGGAGACGTCCCAGTAGTTCACAGATGATTAAAACCAGACACTGACTGAGCCATGATGCTGATGAGTAGTAAGTAATAGTTACACAGACAAATAACAGTAGACTTAACAATAATTATAATAATAATAACAACTTAATTTATAGAGCACTTTTCAACACAAAGTACACAACAGACAACAAATGGATAAAACACAATGGAAGTACAAATATAATAATATTAATGAAAGAAATAGAGATAAAAGACCAAACCAGCCTGAAACAGTTCAGGAGTATTCTATCAGCCTCTATACAGTGAAGTTTATTCAGGCAGTATTAGAATAACTTTTCTTTGATTGAACTTATAATGAAAATATCAGTTTCAGCGTCTGCATCTCTTATCCACGAGGAGGTCTATTAATAGCATCCAGACCTGATGTGGCTCAGACAAGAAGCAGACATGGAAAGTTTGTGTATCGTGCAACTTAGCCTGGTGGTCAAAATTAAACTGAGCACAAAAACAATTAAACTCACCTTGATTCTGGTGCGTTTGTGTCCTGATAACTGAGGTTTATCATATAAAATACTTTGTTACATTATAGCAGCTTTGAGTCAAAACTCCATAAACGACACAACGCTGCCTTTGTGCAAATGTAATAAAACGTGACGCAGACCTGGTCCACTGCCTCCTCCAGTATGTGCTGGGTGTCCTCCATCAGCTCCTCCACCTCTCGGAACATGTCGTTCAGACTGGCCGGGCCTCGCTCCAGCGCGTCCCGCAGGATCACCTCCTCGCTCCGGGCTGAGCCGCCGGTTCCCCGCAGCAAACACAGACTCACAGACACCGACAGCAACAGCATGATACCGGACATCTTTCCTTCTCCTTCCTCCTCTTCCTCCTTCCTCCTCCTCCTCCTGGTCGCTGCTGCCTGTGGATCAGCGTGACGCACCGAGGGCGCACAGCCGCGCACAGCTGGAGCCGCTTTATTTGGAAAGTGTGAGCAGGGATCGTGGTGCTGGTGGATATGAAGTGAAACGAATCACGTTTAATGGCGTGGAAAGAGTTCAAACTGCCCGGCGAGAGGAACATGTCGGAATCAAGTGGGTTTTATGTGGTGGCTTATTAAAAAGAAACTTCGCAGAGACCAGGAGCTGCAGAGGCAGCTGCTGCCAGATGTGGTCTGAGAGAGGAAGTTCAGCAGGAATGCAAATTATACTTCATCAGCCTTATTACTGAACCAAAGCAGACTACGAGTTCAACAGAAACTTTATTCTTACCTTGTATTCATGAGGTGAAGGAGCCTTAACCATGCTTTTAATTTCATGAAAACTTCTGCTTCCACACATTACAAAATCCAAAACTGTCAGAAAAAAGGTATAAAATATTGACTGTAATGATTCCAAACCTGCACAAGACGTTAAAAGATTAAATAAGTTTGGGGGCTTTTTTAAAGTTTGGATGAATTTTCTAACGTAAAGTATGAAGAAGGAGGATCAGTTTAACACTCCACCCCAGGTATAAATAAAAAAGTTAATGATGAATTCCATTCAGCTACTTCTTCTTTCTGGTCCTGTGCATCTGATGAAAAACCTAAAGGTTTGATTAGGGAATAAAACAGCAGGACTCAACTTTTCTATTTGCAAAATTACAGGTATTCACAAACAGAAATACAGAAAATCACTGACACACAGTGAAACTGGGACTTATGAGGCCTCTTATAAGAGAGACATACAATAAATGTGACGCTGTATTAACTTCCAGAGAAAAACATGATGAACTTAGTCACACTTCATTTTATAACCTGACTGTCGCGTGACAAACATCTCAGTGTTCGGATGGAGTGGTCATTGAACTCCTGCAGCATGTCATAGCAGTTCTCCACCACCTGGGGTCAGTGCAAGACAAAACATGTTAAGAGTTGTTATTATTTGTGCATAAATACATCTACCTGGGTGTGTGTGGGTGTGTGTGCTTTGTTTCTCATTTATGAATGGACCCATTCAAATGTATAAAAAGTAGTTTTTTGAAGTATATACAGACCTTGTCGTGTAGAGGTATCATTTCAAAGTACAGCACAATGCATCACTCGTTCTTTGTTAATGGGCCAAATAGAAATAATGGAGCACTGATGCGATGCTCACACAGTGTACACACTATGTCAGGTATGCTGTGGATCCTGTTGAGTCTTTCTATCTTCGTGTGTCTTTGTATTAGTGAGACACTTTGACCCTAGCAGGACAATAAAAGGCTCCACCCACCACCAACCTGCTCAGAGATGATGATCCTGAGGTGTGACCTCGAGGCCTTCAGGTCACTAACACTCTCTGATCTGGGGAGAGACTCAGGTCACTACAATCTGCCACCTTAGTTTAATTTAGTTCATTTCACACAACACAAACACATGGATCATGATTATCATAAACATGACATTAACTCAAGGCTCTTCACATAGAAGGTCAAGACAAATACAGAGGGAATATTATGTGCCATGAATACAGAATAACAGAATGAATGTAACTGACTAACTACATCTTAGGGTACTGCATTTCCCCCCAAAGAGAATCTATAAAAGTTCTGCACCACCTGTAGATCCAGTAGAAAATGATGAAAAGTTCTGATTAAACTTGACTGAAACAGTAAAGTAAAGAAAAGTTTATTTTCCCACGTCACTGAAGCTCGGGCTCCTATTGGTCGTTTTCAGCGTCTGTGGGAAACTCGCAGCTTTTTCAAATTCAGTCTCATCAGCTGATTGAGAGACGCAGCACAACCGGATGTGGAGAACATTTATTTTCAGAGTAAAAGCAGGACTCGGTGTCAGGTGAGTTGTTTATTTACAGAAAGATGAACAGAGAATTAAGATCAACTTTATTCACGTGAACACACCATCCACTGGAAAACTAAGTCAATATTAGAGGACTTATTGAAACTTGTAGAACCAAATAAATAGTACAGTGTTTGATTTTGTATATTTATTTTGGTGCCTGATTGTAGCATTGAAATGCCACAAACCACTGTTCTCTACAACAACAACAACAACAACAACAACAACAATAACAAAAGTGACAAAAAACCGCTGTTACCTCAAATATAATGTTAATATGTAACATACAATGTTTGAATTCTTGACAAGAAAGCTAATTAGGTGATTTGCCAGTTAGCTAGGTTAGCTTACATTCCATTGTACTTTAGCTAATTAGGTGATTAACCAGTTTTACGTTAGCTAAAGGTCTATTATATTATTATCATAATTATTATTATTATTATTATTATTATTATTATTAATTGTATAGCATCTTTGTTAAAATGATCCACTTCACAAAATATAAAAACCACAATAGAATAATAGCCTAATAAAACAACAACAAAGTTTAATGAGGGTAAACTTATTAACCACCAAGTCATTAAAATATATATTTGCAGTTTTTAGTCATAGTGTGAGTAGAATTAAAGATATATTCTCTATCAGTATTTCTTCAGCTGCTAACCAGTGGTTTTATTTCAGGAAACCAGTAAACGGAAGTGGAGCCCCGGCTGTGTGACGGGACTTGACTCCAGTCTACAAGCCGGGCTCCTCGCACTCTCCGCGGATACAATGTGCGGATCAGGTCGCTGGAAGCAGAGAAGCGCAGCGCGGACATTAACCTGAGAACCGGCTCCGGGAGAGGACCGAGAGCGACTTCCACTGCCCGCAGAGAGGGGGACTAAACCCGGGGTGAGGACTCTGGAGGACCGCGGGCCTTTCACCTTTATGGACCCTGCGCTGTAAGGAGCTGACAGACGCACTTTGCGGTGAGGACTCGACCAGGAGCGTTGTGGTCGAATGGTTCATCCGTGACAGGAGCTCGACTCACTGGGGGAATCATCTCCAGTCGCTGGTTTGTAGTGGGAGGTCGAGGGGAACTGGTTGGACAGTTTGCTGCTGGTGTTGTTGTTGAATTTATTCCTGGAGGTAATTTAATATTAGCAAGAGGTGCAACCTGGGTGCAGCAGGTGATGAGGGCAGGCCCCAGAAAACAACAGGTTGGTGGATCCTCAGTTTACAAAAACACTCTGAATTTGGATTAATTATTCATATTTGTCATTCAACCAATCAGACTTCATTTGTTTTCTTTCTTTTCATACAAACAAAATAACACAAACAATATTTCCCATCTTCCCACCAAGCAAGACATATTTATATAGACAATAAATATATATAATAGAAATTTACAAGGCTGCTTTTTTAATGTACGATATAAAGATAAGATTAGCTTTCCCCGCTCTTTGCAATATACATTATAGAACATGTTAAGAAGTCTTTCTTTGATCGTGGACTTTGGTCTTAGGAGGCTTAAAAGACGAGTGCAAAAATAACAAGTAGGGTTTTATAGTGAAAACAATTCTGAGAAAGTCAATAAGTACGTAACTATGTGGATGTATAACTAAAATAGAATTAAAGGGTTTATCTGTAAAACAGTCTACGATGTAAAGTTAAATAGATTCAGCTTAAAGCGTCCTATCATCCTGTATCCCCTGCAAAATTGCAGGAAGGCCTCATAGTCGAGCAGAGTAGAGTCAAATAGGCCCTCTAACTTCACACTAAACCAATTTCCCTGCGTCATTTTGCGTGGTGATATAAGTGCGTGCCTCCTCCTCTTCTCATCTTCCTCCTCCTTTGAGTAGCAGGTGGTGTCACGTCCTCTGAGACCTGAAATCCAGTCATGCGGGTGAAGGTTCGTCCCCAGTTGTTGTGGACTCTAAGGTTTCAGCTGTACAATAAACTTTCTCTTACTTTGAGCTTCAGTAACGTCATGGATTCCTTGCAGTTGATTTCCATTAGAACAAGGTGGACACGGGTCCTTAAGACGTCTTCAGTTGAACTTGTGTTTTGAACATTAGCCTCTTATCCAAAATGCAGAAGTGCAGACACCAAATATCAGGCTGTTGTGAAATGTGTTGTCATGGATTGTGGACTTTGAGGTAAATAAGCATTAAGAGCTGCAATTGTTGCAAGTAGCTTACAGCTGCTGAATGTGAGTGTTGGTCAGAAGCAGCTTGGTCAGCGTGAAGGGCTAACGGGTCAGAGGTCAAGGGTCTAATCCTTCTTAAATTATGGTAACTGTCGTAACTGCAGAGAAAGGCTTGTGTTAACTGGTTGCTGATGGTTCTACAACATACCTGCTAATCTGAAATAGAAATTTCCTTGCAATGCAATTTAAGTGAGTTTATCTCCTTGGTCTGAATCTTTCTTTGTGGTTTTTGCTGCGTGTTTTCAAACCATAGCAAAAGACAATTGATACTGACACTGCAACAAAAAGGAATTTCTAGTGGCTTTATTGTCAGATCAATGTCGTCAATAGGGACCCTCGCCCCCTTTTTAAACCTCAGACCTCACCAGTTTACCAAACTTCCTCCTGCTCTGCGGCCGACGCTCGAGACGATAATCTCAGAGCATTTCATGTTGGCCTTTCCTGCTCATCTGCACCATCATGGCCAAGCTGTCACTTCCTGGAATGAGGGGTTGACTTATAAGGGGGTGTCGCTGCGTGTATCAGTGCTGAGGGAGAGGCAGCAAGACAAAAATACACCAGGGGGCTGAGTGACACTGTCGCTGGCTGAGTCGATGCTTTGCTGTCAGATGAGAAAGGCCAAGTCCAGCTCGAGTATGTCAAGAGGATTTTCCAAAGGCCGAGTTTGATAAACAAAATTAGCATCGTATGGTTCTTTGAGGTTGAGATGAACAGTTCTTACACTGTATAATGACATTTATTATGATATATTATAAATACCATAGATAATATTCTTGAGGAAAAAGATTCTCTGGTAGGATGAGGAAAATAATTATCTCTTTGGTAGAGGCCAAGTGTATATCAGGTTTTACAATTATGGCCATGGAAGTTAATGACTGTGTGAGTTCTCGTACAGTATTTTTAAATGATCAGCACTTAAAAACAAGCAGCCTGTTGCTCTATATGCTTTTCTTTTCAGCTGGATATCCAGACACTTAAAAAGCATTTAATGCTCTTGGGTTTTGACTCTTCATGTTTCTGTAGCAGTGTCTAACAGACTCTACACTGGAACTCCAAGGATCTACTGCTTATTAACCTGCAAAATCCTATGCTTCTCAAGTATTAGGGGATACATGGGTTCAAATCCCACCCCATGAGGTGGGGTCTTAAATTTAATCTGAACCAACATCCAGTCTTTACAGTCTATTGCATCCCAAGGCCAAAGCACAATCCTGTGAGAGCTGCCTTATTAAGTTTGCACTATCAACCAAATAATAATATGTGAGGGTTGCAGAGCTGTTGTATCTGCAGATGCTGATGTTTGGCTCATGCAAACAAGTAGTTGCCTGATAAATTCACAATTGCATTTGAGTCATCCAGTTGCTGTTAAATGCAGACATACCGTGTGGGATATACTGACACAACTGTTTGTCGGCTTAATCCAGCCCCAGAACATCTACCGTGCGTTGTGTCAGTACTGTGAGGATTAAGGGTTTGATTTCAGGACTTGCATGCACCAATTAAAGCCTTTCCCAGTACAACTTAACATATGTTGTTGAAGCCAGACGTCTCCGGTCTGTGTGGCAAGAGGGGCTGGGTGAGGCCCGACTCTTAATCTCATATTTAGACCTGGAAATCCAAATAAAGCAGTGGGGTCATTTACTAAGTGGAATCGTGCTGTGGTGATAATATGCCGTCATTTTACAAAATCCTGCTTCTATGATTCCCAGTAAATTCTTATAGGAGAAATAACACTAATTATTAAAGGTTTTGTGTTATATCAATAAATAAATAATACCTAATATAAAAAAGACCTCCGCTATGAAAGAACAAACAAATGTGCAGAAATTAGACATGTACACAGCAAAATAAGTCCAAATGAAAATAATTAGTTTAATTCCTGTGCAAGATTTCATGCTGAGGAATAATTCCTGTAGAATTAAGCTGCTTACAGACATGCACTGAACTTCAGATAATCTTGAAGTTGTCTGGAGGGGCTGTGTGTGAGAACACAGATGTCCCAGTCAGCTGCTACTGACGTTCTCCAGAGTTTCTCCTGCCAGCTCGACTCAGAAAAAACAGATAATGTCCAAATGAGCCCATGTGAGAATTCAGCAGGAGACAGTGGCAAAACTGAAACCCCCACTCAGAAAATACAAATATATCAGGATGAACAAGAGGAGAGTAAACACGTAGAAACACATGAAATTTGAGAGCTTTGGATGATAATGACCGCCCCCCCCCAAAAAAAAGGTCACTGTTAACCTGTTGCTGTCGTCATGGTTGGCCCCTCTGTTTGTAGAGGTCAGTGGGCGCACACACTGACCTCTACAAACATACTGACCTGTGTTGACATGGTGAAATGGGAGTTTCCTGGAAGCTGGTGAAAGGAGAACTCAGGCAGCAGCTGATGTCTTTAAGAGTTTAATGTAGACTTGATGCATCAAGGAGACCAGAAGGTGGAACAATATACAAACGCCAACAGATTGGTTGGGCCCTTTATCTAGAACCTGACCTTGGTGCTGCTAAGAGAGAGACGGGAGTATCTGTGGAAACAGGCACTCTTCTCCTGTACAGATATAATATACACTATATGCATAACATATGTGTGAGGATGGTCAAAAATTCCTCAACACATATGACCAGGGACCCTTTTCACATGTTATCAAGACGATTGATGACGCAGTTTAGGCTTCAAACCTTTCCTTCTACAGTCATATTGGATTTGTTGGTGTTTATCAGATGTTTGGACTCTCTCCTGTGGTTTGACACAACCTTTGTACCGAAGGTGAGAATCAAGACCACGTCCTTATTAGGAAAACAGTCAACTAGAAACAGACTGAGTGTGATAGAGGGTAAAGCCTTAAAAGAAACCCTGTCTCGTGAGAATTGTCATTTCGTGCTTTGTGTATCGGTAACACAACAAGGTGTGTTCTTGGAGAAAGTATCGGTCCTCACTTAATGGTACGTACAAAGTCTCTTTACAGTCATTGTGTTGGTTCCCATGTTTAATTTTCTCGTTTGAATCTCAACTTGGGAAACCAGAGTGATTTTTATGGAGCAAGTGGAAGGGAAGAAATAATTAATAATTAAATGCTGCTTTTTATCTTTGACAGCTTTATGGTTGTGTTTCCTCCTGCAAGGCCATGATTCGTTTCGTTATCTTTAGATAAAAGTCATGGCACAAAGACAGATGCAATCAGGTCCAGGCATCCGATCTTTGACTGTTTGATGTCGATGATTTAATTGTAGAATTCATGACGGATAAAGTTGTCTCCAGAAACACTTTTTAAAGAGCTGTGTCTTACTCCCCTAGTTTCTCGTGTGACAGTGACCGTCATGGGATCTTGTGTATTTGTATTTCTTGTTCACACAAGAACAGGTTTGTCTCTTTACTTCTGCCTCTGGCCATTGTAATTGATGTTCACATTTCCCGAATATCATATGTGTGTTTCTTGTAAAGACCGGCCTGTAAAACTCAAGACTCATTTCTGTTCTTTATAATAATAGTTGGACATTTTGGGAAATCTTCTCAGTGTTTTTCCATTAGTCGACATTTACTTTGCTTTTTTCTGTGTGTTTGTGTGTGAGAGAGCGACAGCGTTATTTCCATGGATTTGAATTCTGCCCGTCAGGAGGGCTCAGCTAATTTCTGATATTTACATCGGATGAAGTAGAGATGCAAATCTCATTTCCCTTTTCCTTCTTCCTTCTTCTAATCCGCTGCCCCTTTCCCAGCTTCTTTGTTTGACTTGGTTTCTTTCTTGTTTTGTTCTTAACTCTATTATTTTCCCTCTTGATTGCGGTAAAACATGAATCCTCACAAAACGCCTGCAGAGCTCAGTTTTCACAACAGAATTCAGATATATCGAGCAAATCAACATAGTGATGTCGAAAGTGACCAAAGTATTGATTCAGTGATAAATATAATTAAGTAGAACTCTAATAAAAAGCTTGTGTGAAAGATTTAACTTTCTTGCTTATCCAATCTAACAAACTCCATCTGCTAATTGATTCTCTCTCAAGTTATTGTCTTCTGAGATTTGCCAGAACTCAGATCAGCGAGTCAAGTTGTGGGCCTCAGTCTTAAAGTTGCGACAGCATGTTCAACCATTAACTATTGTGAAGTGGCTCCGCTAGGTGAGGTCAGACTTGAACAACAGAAGTACGAGCTCACTGATGACGGAGGAGACCAACATCATGTTCAGCTCCTCTCTAACCTCCTTCCATTCTTCACGGTGCTTTTGTCACTAAGACAAGATGAGAACATTTCTTAACCCTGAAGTCTTTACTGGACTTCAGGTACTGGCTCTGTAAAACTGGAAATAGGACTTGACTGTACTTTAACCCCAGGAAGGCTTTGTCATAAAACTCAGCTGTCCCCTGATTTAATGTTGCCTTCGTGTCCAGTATTGATTTTTGTTTCATTGTGGAGATCTGAGCATGCAGAGCTTTAATCCTTCAGCTGTGCAGCAGGTTTAATGTTGTCCACTTAATTAATTTAATCTTTTGACGACAAAAGACAAGACGGTTTCAAATTCTACTTCCACCAAAGAGGTTATGTTGTCGCCTTTGTCCGTTTGTTTGTTAGTTAGCAGGATTACACACAAACAGCTGAACGGATTTCCACACAACTGACGGGATGAAAGGATGAAAGGATGGGATAGGATCAGATATCAGTTCCTTAAACATTGCTGTGGCATATGACGATGCCACCGGGGTCTCACCACAACAGCCAGAGACAAACCATGCACCATTAAAGTCACCGGCACGTTCTACTGGTGTGTCAGCTTTGCTGGTATCTGTACCATGGTTACTGGTATCTGTACCTTGGTTACTAGTATCTGTACCTTGGTTACTAGTATCTGTACCTTGGTTACTGGTATCTGTACCTTGGTTACTGGTATCTGTACCTTGGTTACTGGTATCTGTACCTTGGTTACTGGTATCTGTACCTTGGTTACTGGTATCTGTACCTTGGTTACTGGTATCTGTACCTTGGTTACTGGTATCTGTACCTTGGTTACTAGTATCTGTAGCATGGTTACTAGTATCTGTACCGTGGTTACTGGTATCTGTACCTTGGTTACTAGTATCTGTAGCATGGTTACTAGTATCTGTACCTTGGTTACTAGTATCTGTAGCATGGTTACATGTGTTTGCACCTTGTTTACTTGTGTCTCTCATGAGCTGGCTGTGTCTCTGCTCTGCAGTATTACACACTGACTCACCTCAGTAAATCCAGTTAGCATTTCTCTCTCTAATCTAATCCAATACAATTGTTCCTGCAGCTACCTGAGCTGTTGGCTGCAGTGACTCACTCTGCAGCTGGATCCACTCACTTGTTCCCTCCTATTCATTTTGTGGGTTTAGCTTGAGAGGAGACGGTTCATCATCATCAGATAACATCACATCAATGCTGTGATCTTTCTCTATTCAACATCTGGAGCACGATTCAAATGGATGAGTGACATTCACCCTGGAACTCACTCCCCCTGATATCATTTAACCCCGAGTATTTACTGACAGACTCATAACTTCGCCAGTTGTGTCTTGTTAATGAGCAGCGCAACAGGTCCAGTGACTAAATCATTTCCTGGAGGGAGATTTGGGTGGAGGAGGAATCTGTTTCACTAATCGTAGTGATCTTCACTGTGTGAGTCTGCAGCTACAGGATGTTGAATGAGACTCATCCATTCGTCGTGTTTTTCACGTCATCATTTAGTTTTTATTTGTTGACGGAAGAATGTTTCAGGAGGTCTTAGTGAACTCGTCTAGGAGCACATCAGCTATCGTCTGACGTAGTCTCTGTGGGCAACGGCCAGTCTTTTGGGGCCTCCGGTGTCGAAAGTTGATTTCGTTCTCCACATGGACTGTTTACCTGCGTGCAGCCAAAGCCCACTCAAACATGATTGGTCAAACTAGAAACTGAAAATCCGACCCCAAAACCTTGTCCCTCGCCTTCAGATTCTGCATATTCAAATGAGGAGTCTGTTTATAGAGATTATAAATTCACCAATATTTAAAAAAGGAGGTTAGTGCTCATATTTATACTTTATAACGATGTGAGAACCATTTCTTGTTATATTAAGGGAGATATGTTCAGTTTCAATCCGCCCCAAATAGTTTCAAACTTCATTAGCCCAAATCCAAAGATCCGAGACGCATGCAATCTGGGTTTTTCAGGTTTGTTATAGGACCATATCAACATGATGAATTTCATCAACATGTACAGTATGAAGTGTGATGTGTATTTTATTCAAAATAAAATACACACATGCTTGTAATATTAACTTTAATACACTCAACTCAGGCCAAACTGCAAAGAGTGACACCTCATGTGTTTGAGTCTGTGACCAGAGTCATAAAGGGCAGCTGTCCTCCTCAGGCCCGATGAGACGTTTACATGTTTAGTCCAGAGAGAACTCCTCTCAGACTTTGGCTCAGTTGTCTCCCTGACAGGTTACATGCCGTTCACTGTGGACGTCAGTGTAACCTGAGAGCTGCTGACGTACAACAGCCTCGTATTTACTTTCATATTTACTGACCTCCCTCTGGTCTCTTCTGGACAGACATCAGAGGAGTAAAAGAACTTTTTAAAATTCTATCTTACAAAGTTGCTCCTAAGCCACAAACATACTACGAATGACCCACTGCGCTCTGTGGTTGTCTCCCACCGAGGGAACGACGATGTGTGTCTGATGAGTAGGTTGTTCCATCTCAGACCCCCTTATCTGGAGGTAAAGTATGGGTGTGGTGTTTAGTGCCGTGGAGCGGTCTGATGTGGCTCAGAGATACTCAGGCTGAAGTTCCTCCTCTGAAGTGTGTGTGTGTGTGTGTGTGTGTGTGTGTGTGTGTGTGTGTGTGTGTGTGTGTGTGTGTGTGTGTGTGAGTGTGAGTGAGTGAGTGGTTCCATCATGACAGAAGGAGCAGTTTCAGCAACAAATATACAGAAGCAAGTGGAACTCTTTCATGTAAACTTTTGAAATGGTTCAAAATAGTGAATAGTGTTTGTCAGTTACATTTTCAGATCTGATAAATCAAGATTGGAGAGGTCACTTTATTCACGCTGTCATTCAGACCACACATTAAGTTTTCAAACCCTTTTAAGTGGAGAGTTTTGGAAACTGATCCTGTTTTTAGTTTGATATGTTTCCGTGTTTGACGGGCGAGCAGAGGCCTTTTGGAAACAGCCACATTCATGACCCGTGTACGTGGTGATGCACTTTCACTTGTGTTGGTATGTTGCTGAGACTTTTTCTGATCTGGAGCTCAAACGCTTGTCTGGAGGAAGAGGGTGTTTGTTTTGAGATGCCGTTTTAAAATGAAAAGTTTGAGCGAAGGCTGCAGGTCGACACATCTGACATTCCAGCTGTTCATATTTCCTATTTCCGGTGGAAACCGTTGCAGATGGAGCTAATCAGCATCAGTTTCAGCAGCAGCAACACGAGCTTGTCTCCTGGCAAACCTCACTTTGTGGCCACATCAAATTCCACACGTTTCATAACAAAAGAATCTGCAGCACTGCTTTCCTCATGGAGCACTTCCTGTCCGTCTGTCTGTGTCTGTCTGTGTCTATCTGTGTCTGTTTGCATCTGTCTGTCTGTCTGCAGACTTGATTTTGCTCTGGTCACTCTGGTGTTTTTCCTTTCTCTCTCTTGGCATCTCGTCCTTCTGGGCAGGAACATGTTTACTCAGCTTTCATCCTACTCTCAGGATTCATTCTCACACACACACAGACACACACACACAGACACACACACATTCATCCACAGGCTTTTGCCTTTGCACAACTTCACTTCTGTTTTGTTGTAACTTATCAAACTAAATCTTGTGGCCTCTGACAGAAAGCTTTAATAACCGTTCTGTTCTTGAACTGGGCTTTAAACATGTTGTATTATTAAAATCAATATAACATTTACGTCATGCTTTTATCACCTTATCTGTCACTGGTGATAGAAGTCCAGAGGAGCTCAGAGGAGAATTCAACAGATAAGTGTCACTGATCTCTGTTTATTATTGTAGCGCTCATCCAGTTTCATATTACTAATCCATCACGGCTCTTCTGTTCTGTCTTTTATTCTGATGTCAGTTTAAAAAAATGCTACTGACACAAAAAAAGGCTCAGGTTCTCTTTGTGTCCTGCTCCAGAAAAAACAGTTCGATACCACCGATGTGTTACTGAAACTCCTATGAGTCTAGTACTGACACAGGAAGAGGGATAAGATGTTCAAGAGAGGTCAACAGTCAGCGACCGGAAAGGGGGCAGAAGAAGAATATACCCTGAACACACCCCCCAGTTTAAATATGGACGAGCAGCTGATTCATACACACAAGTTACAAACGTTTTACATTTGGTAATTTCTTGTCTTAATTCACGTTCTATATTTTTGGTTGTATTTGTCTTTTCTTTTTGTTTTATAGTTAATAACACAGTTCATGGTGAATCTCAATTACATTTCTATGTCTTCAGGGTTTGATATGGACATCTTAGAAATCATTGCCACTTTTTTCAATATATTTATACATCAACTGAGCTCAGCTGCAAACATGACAAGAAACACACACACACACACACACACACACACTTAAATATGGAGACAGATACCGAGTTAACTACTTCCTGCTCCAACCGTCTCAGATGTGGTTAAATATAGTACAGTTTCCAAACGTTGTGTTCTTTCCCGTGCACTTCTAGCTCCTCTAGTTATGTGTATACCAACACACACACATTGTGTATCTTCCTCTTGACCCAGTGGGACAGTGGGAGTTAAGATGTCCAGTCATCAGAGCCAAACAGTAAGAAGACCAGTCAGTCTCTGGGTGTGTCACATCTCCTTTTGCTTTAGGAAAATGGACCAGAACTGATAAGATGAATAATGTGGGACAGATATTCTTATTTCCTTTGTTGATGCAGGTTTCAGTAACAGGTTATACTCCAGTGGCCAAACATACTGAGTTACCATGTCTAGTTTTAATAAGTTGTGCGCTGGAGAACATGAGCAGTGGTTTGGTAAGTTTTTATTTACCTACGTGTGGAAAAGCACTAAAGACCTGAGGGTTATTTGTGTGTGTGTGTGTGTGTATGCGTCTGTAGGGGCTAATAGTAATTGAGAGGCTGCTGCCAGTTAGCAGAGACCTGAGACCCCCATTGGGCCACTCAAAGACTTAAAGTGTGTGTGTGTGTGTGTGTGTGTGTGTGTGTGTGTGTGTGTGTGTGTGTGTGTGTGTGTGTGTGTGTGTGTGTGTGTGTGTGTGTGTGTGTGTGTGTGTGTGTGTGTGTGTGTGTGTGTGTGACTGGCACAAAATAAAAGACCAATTAAGTGTTGTCCTTTTATATAACGAGTGTGTGTGTGAGAGAAACAGTATCTTCCTCCTGGCTCCTTCAGCAGAGCAGATTCCATGACTGGTATAGTGAGTATAATGCAGAGAGGGTTCCAGCCATCGGGACCTGATACCCGAACAGAGACGCTGTCCAGGAATGCTCGGTATCACTTTCAATTAACTCCGGTGTTTGGAAAAGCATTTTCATATTCAGAGATGAAAAGGTGAAAATTTACTGAAGAAATTGTCCATAGACTGTAAATAAAGATTAACGACTCCCTAAACTGAAGCCAAACCCTCTTGATTGCCCCCTGGTGGCTGGCAGGTCATAAATCCTCCATGTTAGCAGATGGGACCAGTGCAAGATGGCAACACTCCTATCTGAGATATTTTGGATTTACTCTCCCTCAGTGGGAAGAAATGAAGACGAGTTGTCCATCTTTATTTACTATTGATGGTGCAAACACGGTAAACAGGTTTAAAAGTCATCAGCCCCCCCCCCACTCGCTCGCGGTGATCTCCTGCTGTGTTCACACATCCACTTCCCTGGGACTTCTACAGACTTTATACTCGGAGGTCAGGAGGATAAAGTCCGTAGAAACCTCACTTGAGGAAGTGATGTTCTCTCGATCGTTGGTGAACTTCCTCCTGAGCTCGGATCCTGGATCAGTTTAAGTTGTGGAGCTACTTTGTTGTGAACCTGCTGTATTTGATTTCACTCTGGTAAAGTTGCGTGTGATTGTGTGACTGTTCTGGCTTCATTCCTGCAGCCACAGCGTTTGAGCTTCTCCCATGACTGCTCGGCTGAACCCTTCTGAGAAGCACGCTCACTCGTAATCCTATCAGGCATTCAGTGGAGCTGCAGGAGCAAAATATCTTTTATGGTTGAGAAAGAAACGTGCGTATGTATGTTCAGAGCAGTGTGTGCGTGTCCCTGGACGTCTCGTGTAGAATGCAGGACGTGACTCTTCTGGCTAAATGAGGCAACATGTCGACCTCTGCAGTTTATTTTCAGTGCGAGCTGCAGACATTCCTCACACTGGGAATGCGACCTCTCCTTTATACCATTTAAAATTTTTCCACCCACACTGTTTATGTTTTGCAGAGATTAATGCACATTATGGCTGTTGCAACTCCAGCAGGAGAGTTGATCATTAATCATCTAATCTTTTAACAGAAAACACAACAGTAAAGTTGGTGTTTTTATGATTAAGTGTAAAGAGCTTGTTCTACTGCAGGTGCTGGAAATGAAGTTAATGAGAGCGCAGTGACTAAAAGACTCAAAAACTACTGAACTGGGATTGATTTAGTGATTCACTAATGCTTAATGGCATTATTGGTTGTTATAATTTAACGTACAGAACATCCTCTATAATGTTCTCCAACTCCCGAGACTCTTATTTTAACATGTCAGTTATTTTGACATGTTATGACTTATAAAGAAAGTGTTAATAATATATATTGTTTGTTTCTTTAGCAATTTAAATCCTGTTTTCTTATCATTCAGCATCAAGTGGTGTTCAGATCCATTCACCAGTTCTAAAGACAGATTATATTTCCAGTCTCTTTTCTAAACATCCTCTTTGTTGTTTGATCCTTTCAGAACCCGTTGAGCATGAAGCCACACAACTCATAGGAGTCTGGTACTGACAGTGTGGAAGGAGAGAACAGAAGAGGAAGAGAAGAACAGGTGTCAGAGGAGATTGGACCCTGGTCCCTGTCGGAGCAGATGGGTGAGACGGAGGATGAGCGGACAGCTCAGGCCAGCCAGCTCTTTGAGAACTTTGTCCAGGCGTCCACCTGTAAAGGGACGCTGCAGGCGTTCAGCATCCTCTGCAGGCAGCTGGATCTGGATCCTCTGGACTACAGCAGCTTCTACAGCTCGCTGAAGGCGGCCGTCAGCACATGGAAGGTCAAGGCTCTGTGGACCAAACTGGACAAGAGGGCACAGCACAAGGTCTACAACCACAACAAGGCCTGTCAGGGCACCAGGGTGAGACAAGAAGTGGGAACAACTAAAGAGAACAAACTAGTTTGATTCACGATTTTAAGTCTAGCGCTAGTTCTGGTATTGAATTAACCCAACAGCGTCCTGCAGATCACTGTACTGTGTTCTTCTGAAGAGACCTCCTGGTTTCAGAATTAGTTTAAATGTACTTTCACTAATTTCATAACAAGGCCTGTTAAGCACTATATCAGCAAATATGTCCAGTTAATAAGCTGATCCATACTGCTGGACTGTGCTGGGAGGGGATGAGTGGAAATGGGATACCCGACCCGTCCAGAGGCTGGGCCGGGTTAGGATTAACATTTTGGAATTATTTTCTGGTTCAGGTCAGATTGGCTGGGCTGATGTGTTTTCTTGTACACTGCATATGTCTGTAATCAGAAATACAAACAATAACCATGTGTGTCGGGAACTGGGTAACTGCAGCTACATTAACTGCATCGAGTCGGGTTCAGACAAACACACAGAATTCCTGTCGGGTTCGGGCTGAGCTCAGTTTCCCCTCAGGCTCAGGACAGGTTCTGACAGGAAATGGCAGCCCGAGCCAAACTGTTCTTCATGTGGCTGAGAAGGAGTTGAAGAAGAAAAGTTCTGTGAGAGAAGGAACATATTGGGAGTATACGCATAAAATAATTGTGTTTTTTGTGTAATTCTGCTGTTCATGATATCGTCATATTTCTTATATTTTGGTGATGGGCTCTGTTGTACTGTCTGAACAAGTCTAAGTCACATCAGCAGTGTGTTGCAGCGTCGTGCTGGAATGTCCTCATATCTGAAAGGAAAAGATAAGAGGTCCACAGAGGAATGAGGCCAGAGACTCGCAGAGGGAAGATTAGCTCAAATGGGTTTGGCCCAAAAAATAACAGTTAAACTATTATCCCAGACATTCCTCTGCAGAAACGTCTATTTGAGGGAAGGTGCTGTAGCTGGGTGGGTGTTCCTCTTTCTGCTGTCCTGTATCTGGAATCAAAATGAGGGCAGATGAGATGAGATCATAGTCCCATAAGTGACTCGAGCTCTAAACTGTCTAATTACCTTTTCCCAGATACGTGTAATTCAGTGTTCTGAGGTATTAAAACGTAATTTCCTCCCGCACAGTGTCTGGTCATCGGCGGGGGCCCATGTGGTCTGCGAACAGCCATCGAGCTGGCGCTGCTGGGCTGTAAGGTGGTGGTGATTGAGAAGAGAGACACCTTCTCCCGGAACAACGTGCTCCACCTGTGGCCCTACACTATTCACGACCTCAGGGGCCTCGGAGCCAAGAAGTTCTACGGCAAGTTCTGCGCCGGCGCCATCGACCACATCAGTGAGTGTTTCTGGTTTAACTAAGTAAATAGAGGTGAAGGTTTTCGCTCTTCTTCATTCCTCCCCCTCTGCGACTCCTTGTGAGAGGAGTTTTCCCAGCAGTCAGTTTGTTTCCTGGGTCGGTTCCTTCCTGGTACTTCTTCCTTTCCAGCTGCAGTAGCGTAACGGTGTCATGTATTAATATCTCCTCTGCTGACTCTACTCTACGTGTCCCAGCCCTGACTCGTTACCATCTGTTCTATCTAGGTGCAAACGTCCCTTAATGGACTGGATGATAAATATACCTGCTGCTGAGCTATACTATAATAATCAATAAACTATATTAAATCCGACCCTGTGCCAGATCCTAGAATAAAACTCTTATTTAGGGTTTTATTTTTTATTAAAAGCAGGATGTAATGGTACATCCTGCTACTGTCAGGATTCAGTTGGAATAGACTAAAAAGGGTGGAGCCTGACTGTCAATCACACAGTATCCATGCCCCACTACAAACGAAGCTTTATGGTCTGTTTGACTATAAATGGATCATAACTTACTAAATAAACATCACGTTGTATTGAAGAAGACTTGAAACTAGTCAAACACTCATTTTCTCATAGACTTCTATAGAAACAACCAGTGGAGTCGCCCCCTGCTGGTCATTACTTGGCCTCACGTTACCGAAGTCTACGTTGCTGTCTTGTATTTTTTCGGCTCTATTCGGACCTTTTGTGTACATGTGTGTGTTTCTGCTCCAGGTATCCGTCAGCTCCAGCTGATGCTGCTGAAAGTGAGTCTGATCCTGGGAGTGGAGATTCATGTCAACGTGGAGTTTGTCAAACTTGTGGAGCCTCCAGCGGAGCAGACTGATGACAGTGAGTCTGCCTGTGTGTGTCTCTGTGTGTGTCTCTGTGTGTGTCTCTGTGTGTGTCTCTGCGTGTGTGTGTGTGTGTGTGTGTGGTATTATCTCTATGCTAAAGGGTGATGAGTGGTACTGACATGCAGTGACGCTCCTGCATTATAGCTATATATGGAAAGCTCCGCGCTCACAACACATGTTCAAGTGATCAGAAATGTTCCCAAGCGAAGACACGTTTTCAGTGACAGAATCTGTAGTGAACAGTGGAAATAACCACGTCTGTTGATCGAGTCTGCTCAAGTCACCATTTAGCTTTTCAAGGGTCAATTAAATAACCACATATATAGAACTTTAATTAAGAAATGAATACTAATCGTAATAACATACTACAATTTGTTATGGTCAAACTATGAAATGAAACAATTTCCAACATCCAAAGCATTTTTCTGCGCCCAGTTCTTTTTTTTAGCCAATCGATAAATCGGGCAGGTTATATTCACCATCAAACACGTGTTGTGGTAACGTTTGGCTGCTCGGTTGTGTTCTTCCTCAGGCCCCGGGTGGCGAGCAGAGGTTCAGCCTTCCAGTCATCCCGTCTCGGACTTTGTCATCGACGTCGTGATCGGAGCCGACGGACGCAAATACACTTTAGACGGTGAGAAAGCTGCGTAAACTGAGAGAAGGTAGAGTGGTGGTGTGAGGTGTGGCCGTTCACGAGGGGCTGAGCAGATCAAGTTTGTGACTGACCCACATTTTTCAGAGGTTTTCTCTCTGCAGTCAAAGCACCGTTTGTTTTGTTTTAACTTGAAATGAGGTGAAGTGTTGCAAAGCTGCTCTCGGTCACTGGGTAAAGTATTTCCTGTTGACGCAGTTTGTTCTGGAAGCTTAAGAGTGTGTGTGTGTGTGTGTGTGTGGGGGGGGGGGGGGGTTAAGAGCTTTGTTAGCTTTCTGTCCAGTTGTTATTAATGTTCCACATTTCTGTGCTCGATTAAGTGTGATTTATGTTATATATGTGTTTTTGTTTCTTTATTTACCAAAGGTTTACGACCTTCTGCTTGTTTCATCTCTGAGTTTTGTTTCCTCCTCTCGCTGTAGGTTTCAGACGCAAAGAGTTCCGAGGTAAGTTAGCCATCGCCATCACAGCGAACTTCGTCAACAGGAACACCACGGCAGAGGCCAAAGTGGAGGAAATCAGCGGCGTGGCCTTCATCTTCAACCAGAAGTTCTTTCTGGAGCTCAGGGAGGAAACGGGTGAAGAGACGACACAGTACACTGCCCTTCTGTTTCTGTTTTTTGATTTATTCATCTGTTAAGTGAACGTGCTCGTGTTTTCAGGAATCGACTTGGAAAACATTGTTTACTACAGAGACAACACTCACTACTTTGTCATGACGGCGAAGAAGCAAAGTCTGCTGGACAAACGGGTCATCTTAAATGTAAGTCTACTTACTACTTCTTTTTCTAAGTTGGTATGAAACGTTCCAGAAAACGTCCGGAGCAACTGACTCGGACAAATGGGTGTGAAGGTTTAAAACCAGCCGCAGCAGAGACAGAGTGTTAGACAGAGATGTGTGTTCATCAGACCGGTGAGCAGCTTATTGTGGCAGTGAGTGATGACTCTCCACAGGGGATGATAATGAAATAGGCTCTAATTAGATGCTCTCACCTTTCTTCTATGTCACACACGCACACAAACACACACACACACACACACACACACACACACACACACACACACACACACACACACACACACACTATGAGTCAGAGGTTTCTCTCTGTCCTCTACAGAGATTAAGTGTATACGTTTATTATTATTACTGCTGGTAACCAACGTCTGACAGGACAGTAATCTGTGAATAAACACAGGGACGGACATGCAGGAAAACACACACACACACACACACACACACACTGGGGCTGATAACCTGCCTCACTGTACCCTCCGTGGTCTCCGTCTCATTACATGAGTGGTATCTGCCTGTGTCAGCTGTTTGACGGCACCATTACACACGTGTGAGACCTCCTCTCTCATAATAACTCACTGATCCAACAAACTGACTCACATGGTTTTGTCATTATGTTCGTGAGGTAGTGAAACATATCAGCCTGAAGATATATAAATATCTCAGTGGAGCTCATATCTCCACTAAGGACCAACTGTCCTCTTACAAAACCACACACCAACCCCCAGAACCTTTCTCATGACCCCCAGGTTGAGAATCACTGATTTAACATAACTAAATGATGATAATTGAACAAAAGTAATGGAGATCATAATAATTTCTTTCTTTAAATGATGTAATCAATTCTCTATTTACCCGTGTCAGTGATTCCTGCCTCAAACCTCTCGTCTCTACTCAGGACTACATAGAAACAGAGCGACTGCTGAGCCCCGACAACGTCAACCAGGAGGCGCTGCACTCGTACGCCCGCGAGGCCGCTGACTTTGGCACAAACTACCAGCTGCCGTCCCTCGACTTCGCCATCAACCACTACGGGCAACCGGATGTGGCCATGTTTGACTTCACCAGCATGTACGCGTCGGAGAACGCCGCTTTGATCAGGGAGAAACACGGACACCAGCTCCTCGTCTCACTGGTGGGAGACAGTCTGCTCGAGGTAATGACGTGACCGTGGGGGGGGGGCGGTGTGTGTTCGACAGGAGCTTGTGTGTGTTCACGCTGACCTTGTGTTCTCTGCTCGCAGCCCTTCTGGCCAATGGGCACAGGCTGTGCTCGGGGTTTCCTGGCAGCCTTCGACACGGCGTGGATGGTGAAGGGCTGGGCACAAGGGAGGAGTCCTCTGGAGGTACTGGCTGAGAGGTTTGTGTGTTTTTCTTTCACTGTCTGTAACTCAAAACGAGCACGACAGACACGTCTGTGACTTACTTTCTGTGGATTAAGTCCGTTCAGTGTGTTGGTGATTTTATTCGAAACACTAAAACTACCAACAACGAAGACTCATCTTCACTTTGCCTAAAAGAAAACAAGAAGATTCTCGACCTCAGTTTATTTTAGTCTGCTCGTGGTTTAGTGTCTTATTTATAAACTTAATCATAATTTCCCATCAGCATGAGACCGTATCTGTGTCGGTATTTCATGTGACATGAATATGAATAGCCTCATTATTACCAGCTAATATGAAGTAACAGTATTAGTAGTCATGAGTTCAGAAATACAGTCTGGTCATTTCAATACACTGAAGTTAAAAGTGCTTATTTGTGTTTTGTGCCTTGAGTTTGACTCAGTATTTGAACTTTGAAGCTTCAGTATCTTGAATCTCACGGACTCAGTTACGGTGTATTTGCCCTGTTCTTCCTCAGGGAGAGTATTTACCGACTGCTGCCTCAGACCACCACAGAGAACATCAGCAAAAACTTTGAACAGTACGCCATTGACCCGGCAACACGATACCCCAACCTCAACTCCAGCTGTGTGCGCCCGCACCAGGTCCGTTCAACACTTAATAATATACTGATGAGAATAAAGGTAAACTTGAAACCCTCTCAGGAGCATTTTATAACTTTCTTGTTTTCCTTCTCTTAGGTTCGTCACTTGTACATCGATGGACAAATGGACACGTATAAGCCGGAAAGAGGAGGCCCGACTCGCCGATCTGTCAACCTGTCCAGAAGAGGTGAGACGCAGACTGAACGTCTCCAGAAGACGTCTTTCTCTGGTGACGTCATCTGGAGACAGAGGTCCAGGTTCCACCAATACATGCCTTCGACCAATCAGGAGTCAGTCTTAGCTGTCAATCATGACGTTTCACCTCTTTTTTTTTTTTTATAGCGTTGAATAACTAATTAAACCAAATATTTAAAAAATGTCCCACCTGCTAACATGGAGGAGGCCGGGATTATGACCCATACTGCAGACAGCCACCAGGGGGCGATAGAGATGCTTTGGCTTTATATTTACCATCTTTTATTTATTCTGTGGTCCTAAAAGGACACTTGATGATAAATAAGAAGCTTCCTTTACCTTTTTCACATAGTAGATGTTTCTGGAAAAAATCAGAAACAGTTTTATTAATCCCCTCTAACACTTTAACTTGGAACATGATTTCAGACATCCGGTCAGTGATGTGTTGCACATGCAGACTGCAGTCAGCCTGCAGATGACAGACTGAGTGCATGTATCCTCCTGTGTTTACTACCACACAGTGTTCACACTTCCATAATGAACATATGACAGAGGCAACAAGTATCTATAGCCCCTGTAGTGACAGAGAGGATTGGGGCCAACTGCTCAGACGGGACCGTTTTCTACTTTCAAAGCTCCCTGTCACGGTGTAACAGAAACCTGATCCTCCAGTGAGTCACTGGTGAGATTAGATTCACCCACAGGCCCATTAACACTGCATGGAAGAGTTTGTTTGATACCTTTATAATTGTTTTCTCTCATCTCTGTGGACCAAATAAAAAAGCGTGGACACATTCACAACAGATCTGTTGTGAATATTAATATGATCAAGGTCAACAGTCCGGAAAACAACATTTTCAAGACATTTCCGCAATTACTAGAGGGATAATCTAAACCTTATGTCGATGAGAAATGATTTCCCATAATATAATCAATCAATCGGAGCCTGTGTCTGCACAGTAGTAATCAGGATGGAGCTGCAGTATCTAAGTCCCACCGATACACACATTTGACCAATCACAAGTCAGTTCGGCTTGATTGACGTTTCACCTCGTTTTTAATTCATTAAATAACTAGTAAACATGAACAAACGTCGGTGTGATAAGAACGACCTTAAATGGAGAACAAGTTGTCTGTGGAGTTGAGTCCATTTCCCATTGAAATAAATGTTTGACTTTTTAAATAAAAGCGACTTTTAACTCAGTGAACGACATTTTGATAAACTCCTGAATATAGTTCACTTTAAAAACTTGACATCGTAGATGACTGCACCCTCAGATCCTCTTGAGGGGAAACTCAGCGACAGGCTGAGACACCTCGTCTCCTCAAACAATGAAGCTGGATAACTTTACACCCACATGAGGATCAAACATGATGCCACTGACTGACATGCACTGGCCTGTTCTGCTCTCCGACTGATCTACATCACGAGTCTTTGGTTAATCTCAATTTAAATCAGCGTTAATCTGATGTTTGTCCACTCAGGAGAAACAGAACAAGCTGTAAACACACACAAACATAAGTGATTACACATAAAATGGTAAATCAACATTTACTAACACAGTCTGTCCCCTGTTGTACCTGAAGTGATGTGCTGTTCCTTCCTGCAGAGTCTGAAGTGCGTCCTGGCCGCCTGCTGACCTGGTGTCAGAAGCAGACTCAAGGCTACAGAGGCGTCGACGTCACCAACCTCACTTCCTCCTGGAGGAACGGCCTGGCCCTCTGTGCCCTCATACACCACCAGAGACCTGAGCTCATGTAAGAACACATGCACAAAGAAAATACATGAAGTTCCAGATAAACGCACAATCTCACCTCCTCTCTCTGTGATTTCCATGTCAGTGACTATGAGTCTCTAAACGACGAGGACGTCGCTGGGAACAACCAGTTGGCGTTTGACGTGGCTGAGCGAGAGTTCGGCGTCCAGCCGGTGACCACGGGGAAGGAGATGGCTGCAGAGGCGGAACCAGACAAGCTGCTAATGGTCCTCTACCTCTCCAAATTCTACGAGGCCTTCAGGAATTCACCGGTGAACGGTCAGTGTCCTGCTACAGCATAGTGATTAGTGAATATACTTGAAGAAGGGTATTGTTTTCATCGCTTTGAGAGTATGTGTGTGTATTTACAAAATAACTCAACAATGCATGGACAGATGTGGCAGAAATCTGACTTTAGAATGTATCTCCAGATGATGAACTTTAGCTGATAGGGTCAAAGATCAAGGTCAACAAAAATCTGAAGAGGATTGTAGAATTCAGTGCCTCTCTGCCTTTATTGTACAAAGTCACTCCAGAGCATGTAAAGTGGATCCAGTGTCACATGAAGACAGGCAGACACAGCATGTTGTGAACTAACCACTAAAAGTATGTGTAATATTATATGTAACCAAAAACTCATTTGTTCATTCTTCTTCTGAAACAGAAAGGGCAAAACAGTTTTTCACAAATCATCTTTATAAATGAAACATGGTGCTGCTAAAGGCAGTTTAAGGTATTAAAGTCTTTACATTCCAGTGAAGCTCGACTTGTCAGTGTTGCATTGAGTGGAGCTGAGGTCCGTGCTCTGGTTTTTATCCACCACGTGAGCTGCAGTTGCACGTTACACAACCGTGGTCAGGTTGGTCGCCGCCGGAGACGCGACTGGTATGTGTGCTATGTCTCTGGAAGCTCGGTGCAGAACTCTGGAGGCCCTCAGCTCCGGTCACACCACCACCACCACCTCCTTCTCTGCAAGAGCTCCAGCTTCAGACTCCTTTCACTTGTGGTGCTGTGATGCTTGTGTCCTGCAGACAGAGAAACACATGTTTTGATTGATGCTAAGTTGAAAACCTGTCTCCAGGGCTTTGATTTTCGTCTCCTCTCTCTTTCATGCGAGAACAGAAATGAATGTTTAACCATGTGTTTGTTTTCCAGGCACCAGAGAAGCAGATGAAAACAGTGAAGGTTATTCATCTAAAACCAACCACAAGCTGCTGAGTCTGCCTGTGCAGAGGAAGAGGATACCCAGGGTAATGTAGAGATCGTCTTCTTTCTTCTCTGTTCATCAGCTCTTTACTCTGCACGTATTTAAAGTCCCTGAAGGTTGAACTCGCTTAAAGACGAAGGCGTTGTTTGTTATCTAATCACGAGCAGTCGCCGTCAGTGGGAACGCTGATTAGAACGATTTTTCATGTGGACGCGTGTGAACAATGATTCACATGATTAGATTCCAGTCGTCTTCCCTTGTCCAAACGTATAAAAGTCAAACAGCCTTTTGTGCGTTTGAACCAGTCAAGACTAGATTTTTCTTTACTGTTGTATCTACTGTCCCAGGATGAGAAGACAGCGGAAGATGATTCTATTAACAAGAGACGACGAAAGGGAAACAACTACCTCACAGAGGTGAGACCACCAGGAGACAGATCATATTAAAACACTGTTAAGAATCTCTTGTAAAGGTGCTGAACACGAGTCAGTGACACGTTGTTCTGAGTCAAACTGAAATTCTAATGAATCCTATTCCCCTGCTTCTGTTTGCTCCTCTCACGCCTCTGCGATCCCCTCTGGGTCCCTGCCACGCCATCAGTTGTCCTGTCACAGTGCGCTACCTACTGGTGAGGATGGGGAGCTGCGGGAGAACAAGGTGCGCTCCATGGCCACTCAGCTGCTCGCCAAGTTTGAGGAGAACTCCTCCACAGCAAAGACGCACAGCAAGGTGAGGAGCGGACGTCAGGGGTAAACGTTCAGACTCCGATAAGAGCTGGAGTTTGATATTTCCTCTGTTGATCTCAGTTTCATCCGAACTGTGTGAAACTTTGTTTGGAGAAGAAAAGTCGACTCTTTGCTGACTTGAGGTTTTTAGGTTTGATGTAGATAGATAATGCAGCTGCTCCCTCATCTTCGTATTCTTCTTGCAAACTTCTTTTTCTGATTCCTTTTCTTTTACTTGTCTTTGTGTTTCCACTGCAAATAGTTTACTGTCCTCAAACATGATTGTTTCCTTTCCTTCGTCAGTCTGATGAAGACCCTTCTGATCCATCCTCTTCTCCTCCTCCTCTGTCTCCTTCCACCACTCCGCCTCCTCTCTCAGAAGAGGAGGATGATGAGGGAGAAAAGGAGGAGGAGGAGGAGAGAGAGAACCCCCGGTTTGCAAAGCCCAAATACGCCCCTCCTCCTCCTCCTTTGCCCCCCACCCGCCCCAAGTGGCAGGTACGCTTCATTAGTTTGTACATTTTAGAAAACATCTTTACCATGAACCCACATTCTCCTCTTTCCTCCTCCTCCTCCTCCTCCTCCTCCTCCATGCAGCCGTCCATCTACCTTCGCCTGCTGGAGAACTCCCCCAAACCCTCTCCCCCTGTGAGCAGCTACAGTCGCTCTCCCTCCCCCTCATTCTCTAAGAGCCCTCCCCGCTCACCCAGCCCTAATGTCACCGAGCGTTACTACCCAGAATGCACCTCTCCTGACCTCGCACCCTGGCGTTTCTCTGCCTCCTCTCTGTCGAGCGCTGCTCCTCCAGCTGAGTGGTCAGACGAGTCAGTGCAGCAGGTGAACTTCAGTATTTGACACCACAGAAGTTGTGTGCAGCTCGTTTTCAATGTTTCCTGTTGTCGCTCTGACCTCCTGCTGTTTCTGCAGAGCAAAGCCCACCAACGGTCCTTTTCTAGGAGGAGCATAAAGGAGCGAGCCGTCCTCCTCTCCTCCATGTTTCCCGCGTCCCAAAAACCTTCTCCTGCTCCTCTTTCTCCTCCTTCTGGGTCACAGGTTGTGTATTTCACCAGCTACTGGCATGGACTGTTTTAACGGCTTCACTTAGCATATGAATTTAATTTTTTAAATCGCTACTCTATCATTTCTACTCTGTAGCTCGGAGTCATTCTGAGACACTTGATAAACACATCCAGATTTCAGTGTCACTGTTTTGTGCTCTCCACCCACTTGACGTTAAAATAAGGCCTGGATTTAAGTTGAGATCGATTTAATGTTTCTTTCGTTTCATCATTCTGTTTTTCTCAGTCTTTAATATCCGTCTAATTCCTCTTCTGTAGGTGGAAGTCTCTACCTCCTCCCCTCTTTGTTCTTCACCTCCTCCTCTTCCTCCTTCCTCTGTATCTACGAGCTCCACCGTCTACCCTGTGGTCCACCCTGTCCCTGAGCCCACCGCCCAGGCTGGTTTCTCCTCTGTCTCCCCTCGCTCTTACTCTTCTGGACACAAAGACAAGACCCGTACAGACTCCTCCAGTCACTCGTCTTACTCTGACTCTGAAAAGACAGAGCTAATATCCTCCCCTAACGCCGACTCCTCCCATTGCAACCGCCAAACATCTCCTCGCCTCTCCTTGCCTCGCTGTGACGAGAGCCAGGAGATCTCCCCCCCGCTCTCTGACACCACGTGTGAGAATGGACACAGCCCCTCGTCTTCACTCCCAGTGTCTTTACCGCAGAGGAAACTCAAAAAGCTCTCCGACTGATCGGAAAACTGAGCTGGAAAAACTCCACAAAACGTCTCTGGAGACATTTGATGATGAGAAATTAGCTGAACATGATCACATGAAGGTAACTGTTTCCTTATGCTTCATCATAACATCATCAGACTGGTTAAAGATGATCTAATAACTAATAATATCCTGCAGGAAAAGTATTATAAAGTACATAGAATTATGCCAGTTTAATCACAATGCATATGTAATTAAATGGCACCAAGCTCACATATGTAAAAACTGAAGAGTGTAAACCAGATCCCAAACATGAATACATTCATAAATACAATAATAAATTTGTATAACATCAATATTCATAAAGTATTCTCGCACGAATAGAGCATCCAGAGCTGAAAGTTAAGAGAAAACCAAGTATAGAAAATATGATTTTGTCAGAATGAGACAAACTTAAAGTAACACATTTATTATTGTGTCTGTTTATTGTCTTCACATATATATTCAGTCTTAGTGTTTCCAGAGCTCGATGTTAAACTGGTCCCAGACGCTCGTCCCCTGTAGATAAACTGTGTTCTGGTGTTTGTTCAGTCCAACGGGATCTGTGCTCTGGAGAACACCAGAGACTTCAGTCCAAAGTCCATCGTTCGCTCTGAGAGTTGTCCGACCTGGAGCTGCTAGTTACAGTAAAGAGGTACCGGCTAAAACCTCCGTCACATGAATTCAGACTGAAACACCCTCCCCCCCCTTTCCTCTTTGTGACTCTACTTCTGTTGTTTCCACTTTCCTCGCTCCTCGCCTGTTTATCTGTGGCGTTAGCGAACAGTGGGAAAGGTTTCATCAGCCATAGATGCTAAAGCTCAGTTACTGGCCATCCTCTATGAGACAGACCACAGGCCCAGTAGCACGCCGGTAAGATGCACGCGCGCCCGTGTGTGTGTGTGTTGCTGAAACTAATCCAATTCAGAGTTTGTGGCCTTTTTCTTGTTGCTTTTTGCCCCAAGTTGTCCTGCGGTTATGAAGAAGTGTCGTTAATTAACAGAATAACATACAGTTAATCCAGTTAATTAAAGGGCTCCCAAGGCTGAAGGGGTGAATGGGTTGTGCTTTGTCTTCATGAAGGAGCAGCGAGTGTGTTTGCATGGATGAGAAATGGTTTCAAACCACAGAGAAACAAGATCAAGCTTCAGGCTGTGTTTGCATATGAGGGTTAATTACACATCTTTGCCATTATCGCTGCCGTTAAAACAACACTGTGACTTTAACTGATCTGAACGCTGGATATTACCCATGATCCTCTGCTTCCTGAACCCAATCCACCAAACTCTGTTTAGAACTCTTCATATTTTCAAAGTTTCCTGCTGAATATTGGAGATAATCTCTGGTTTTTAATAACTTCTAAGTCCCACAGGTTTGAGCTTGTTGCCGTAGTGCAACTTGATAACAGCCCTTTTTGTCTATGTCTAACATTTCTTATGATGTGTGCAGCTGCTTTTAACAGTTTCACCACTTGTGACAAATTTTCTTTTAGTTCTTGCAGGTTTCTCTCCGAAATGAACCCTGAATTAAAAACCTCCACCTGTTATCAAAGTAACCTTGTCCTGCTCTTTCTCACGTCAGTGCGTGGCACGTAAGGACTTCTCTGCCGGGCTCGGCGGCAGCGACGTCTGCCACTTCTGCACCAAGCGCGTGTACGTGATGGAGAGACTGAGCGCTGAGGGCTACTTCTTCCACCGCGAGTGCTTCCGCTGCGACGTCTGTAACTGCACCCTGCGACTGGGGGGACACACCTTCGACTCTCAGGAGGGTGCGTTTGATTTACTGTAACTGTGGATGCTGGGTGGGTCTATAACACACTACAGATGTGGGGTTTTTCTGTAGATGAAGACTATATAACATCCAGTGAATTATCAGAAGCCTGAAACATTTGAGTCCATTTACACAAAATATAAAGTTCATGGATGATTGTTATTTTAGTGTGGATAAATTAGTGTGTTTTTCCTTTGCAGCAAAGTTCTACTGTAAGATGCATTTCGCCCAGCGTCAGTCCAGCTCTCACTCGGGCAGGTTCAAGAGGAGAATGGTAGGAAACACTGCAGTTATACACACAAGCAACAAAACTAACTTAAAGAGGTATAAAATATGTATAAATATATATAAACAATGTCTGTGCTAGATCATCTTTCAGTTCAGGATTCCATTATTAATTTGATGTATAATAGACGTTTCATGAATGTTTGTTGATGCAGGACGACCAAAACCGTGTCACACCCGTGTCGCTGGACACTGGAAGCTACTCAGCAACGGGCAGCGGCCAGATCCATCCCCCAGGTACCCTGGTTTCCTTGCTTAGGCGAGGCCTGAGCTGGCCGAGGTGTGCTAGCCGGGCCGTGTGTGTGTTGCCTCGACGGCTGTTGGAAAGTGTGTGTGAGTCTGTCTCGGCTGTGGGGTCCCACGTCAGGAGCTACTCACACGACTATGTGTTCCTGTACGAGCTGCTGAGCCTGGGCTGTCCTCTGCTCTGCATGATGCACGAGGTGCTGGGGCAGATCTCCCAGGAGCCTCAGCTGCCGCCGCTGGCCCCACAGCGGCTCATTTAGGGGGCGGGACTAACAAAGGGCTCGTTTGGGCCACTTTAACCTGATAGGAGCAGATTTGAGTTTGTTCTCTTGAGTTTCCCAAAACCAGCAAATCAACTTATAAATAGTATTAGTTTTGACACCAAATAATATCTGTACTTGCTACATTCCAATTATTTATGGTCATTGTTACTTCTGTGTTTTTTAAATCATCAGTATTATCTAAAGCAACTTAAAACGTTGCATCACAAGATTAAGCTTCTGTGCCTGGAGTTAAGTTTTCCTTTGGTTACAGAGCAACAAAAAGCCATTTTAAACTCACTGCTATATTATATTGTGTATTTAAGTAAAGTTAAACAGTATTGGTATTTAGGTTAAGGTAAATGTTACATGCTAAGTGAAGGTCAGGGGTGATGCATGAATAATACGCTGCAGGACGTCAGACCCTCTTGGTAATGAGCACAGTTTGTTGCACTCCACCGACTCACATGGGCTCGTTCCAGGCTGCTGATCTGTCACCTACAGATGTTAACAACTGCCTTTCCATCCCATAACTGACACGTCTCCACTTCCAAAGTTGAAGCCAAAATATCTTGTAAGGGTGCAGCCATCTTGTGCTGATGATGGTATTTGGAGCCAGAGTCTGCACAGTAGTGACTCTATGATCCACTGCTCTAGTCTGAGCAACCAATCAGACTGCTTCCTCTTAAGTCTGTTACCATAGTAACCTGGAACACGCCCACTGACTCTAACCTCAGAAACCTTCTGTGTTGGTTTCATGAACTAAACCGATGTGGGAATAATCCTCGGGGTGTTTTTTCGCCTGCTGCACCTTAACTCAACGCCACGGAGACGAGCAGCGGAAATACCAAAGCAGTAGTTTTTACTATTCTTAATATTTTAAATATTTTTACTTTAAAAATGATTACAAAGTAAATATTATATTTCTCCTCTTTACTTTAATAGATCTGTTTGTCCCACGTTTACTTTTTGCAACAGAAAAGTACTTTTATTTGCAGTAGGTTGGAAAATCAATTAATTTTGTGCCTTTTTTAATTAAAGTATTTTTTGTCTTGATGAGAATCTATACAAACCAAACACGGAGCCTTATCTTTAATCGTTCCAGGCTGTTTTTCCTCTTATCTTAAAAGACCAAAACGCTAAAGACTGAATATTTAATTGACTCGGTGAAGATTTTTCACTTTGTTGTTGTTTTTTTTATTCAAAGTTCTTCCTTTATTTTGTTGTTTTCTGTGTTGTAAATGATTCCTGGTCGGGTTCATTGTGTTGTTGTGGGGGTCCATTCTGAAGATGCACTGACGTGTCCTATTGAATGAACTTCACTTCTTTGTCCCGGTACTTTCATCACTCGTTTGATTCCTCCGCTCCTCCCACATTTCATCCATTTGCTTCTTTCCCGAAATTCATTTTCCTCCTCTTTTTTTTTTTGTTCACTTCATTTTGTTCAGTCTGTTTTAAGTTTCCAATGCTGCACCCTCTGATTGGCTGTTTCCTGCCAGCGGGGAAGGTGATGATTGGCCGGCTTCAGTCATAAGACCTTGTTGTGTTGCTTTTGCATTGGCTGCCTTTGTAGCTCCGCCCCCTCACTCCTTCTTCCTAACCCAGATTAACCAATCGCAAACCAGCATGAATCCCGAGCGTTGCATGCGATAAATACTAAAAGTTTACATGTAGCATGATGACACGTTAAAATTTAAATATTACAGTAAACAAGTAGCGTCAGATTCAACCTGAACCTTTTTCCACTCATGGTTCTCACGTTTCCTAAAAATAAAAGAATTTAACCAGAACTGATCAATAATTCTTATTGTTTTTAACAAATTCAATGAAAAGACCAGAACTAAAAACTCACTGATCTGTTCCTCAACTATTTTCCGACCGCTCCTACTGAGGATATAAATCTTTAGCCACGTTAACAGTTAATAAACAAGCTCCTCTCTGACCATGTGAGGTACATTCTTAGCATGTTCCGTGTTCCATGTTCGATTCATGGTTAGTATTTGGTCTTTTCACGGTATTTGTTGACATTAAGTGGCACAAAGTAAATCATCGTTTGCAGAATCTCTGAATCCGACTTGGTTACTCACAGATAAAAGTACATTTGTCTGCGGCCCCGTCGTCGAGTTAACTCCACTAACACGTGCTGTGCTTCCTCCGTCAACTTCCCTAACTCCAAACATCTACACCCCCTGAATGCCCCCTGTCGTCCCCATCGGCAGCCTCTCCGCTCTTCTCAGGCCTGTAGACAGTAACGTGTTTGTCCACGTGTCTGTGGTGTGTCTGTGGTTCCGTCTGTTTCAGAAGGACGCCTCCCCACACCAGAACCCCTCTCCAGATCTCTCTCTTGTTCCTCCTAGACTTTGCTCAGGAGGTCCGCAGCCCCCATAGCCCACTTTTTGCACACTGCCAGATACATGGTGTTGGCTGTATTGTGTATGTTTTGTAGTTGTGTTCATCGTAAGTCTCGTCACAGGCTAACAGCTGTTTGCTGTTTGTTTTCTATCTGGAAAATTACTGTAAAATTGCTTAATTTATGATATTTATAAGCTGTAAATATATTGAGAAAATAAATCGAATTTGATTTCATAAATAATTTGCTTCGTCCTTTGTTGCAGATTAACTGAATTGCGATATTTTACTGATTCCGAGAACCGGAACTGATTGACTGAAGTTAATCATGTCATTTATTTGTTAAGCGTCACATTATTTCATGATCTTCCAACAAAACGATTAACAACGTTCATCATAAAAAGCCCAAATCCTTTCACCAGCTCCGCTGCGTTGATCTAACGTCACTCGAACGCGTCATCGTCCCAATCACAGCTTCCGTTAACTCAACAAATAACATCAGTGCTTTGTAACATCTGACGATGCTTCGTCAAACAGCTTTTTAAAAAACTATATAACTGTTGAATGTAGCTGCAAAAGGAAGAAGAACAACAGACTTGATGCAAAAGCTTATAATCAAACTTTGTTCAGCAAAATCGATATTTAACGCAACTGAGGTCGTCAGTCGCCCTGAACAGAACTGAAGTGAACGTCACCTCCTCCTGTCGGCTTCTTCACGGGCTGCTGGGTCTTCTCTGTCCTTTCCTCTGGTGACGTCTTATGGGTGCCAGGTTTTTAAAGGAGACATATTCTGCTTGATAATTAGAGTCATGACTGTAAAAGGTTCACCGGCTCTGATGTTCAGAAAACACTCTCTAAAGGTCCAGCGTGGAAGATTCAGTTGAAAAGGAGAAATTAAATATAAAGAAACTAGTTTCCTTGTGATGTTTCCACTAGTGTGTTTCATCCAAACTGTACAAATAGTTGTTTTCTTTACCGTAGAATGAGCTGTTTGTATATAAATACTTTATATTTACATCAGGAGGGGATCCTCTCTATGGAGGCAGCCATGTTTTTTTTACAGAAGCCTAGACTGGACAAACTAAACAGCTTTTGAGTTTTTATGACGACTGAAGGCTTCCACAGGTTTTCCTTTCAGGACTTTGGTCTTTTGAACTTTGCAGAACTTTCACATACACGACTAGAAGGAAAGCCAGAGAGCACATACCTCCACCGAGGCTAACGCTCTATCCCACCACGTCAAAGCAGTGTCTCAGTTCTTCCTTTAATCTGTTACTCGTCATAGATTGAATGACTTCTATGGAAAAGGCTGCAAAGAAAGTGAAAAATTAAAATCCTGGACAGTTGGTGGATGTAAAAACCTAAATAACACAGTAGAGGAAAGAAACACTGAAAAAGCATCATGTGTCTCCTTTAACCTATCGAGCAAAGCGTGAGAGCATCCCAGTAAAAGAGTCTCGTTACTGGACGTTCTGGTTATTTAATGACACAAAGGTTGTATCAAGACATCGGAGGATGTTGTTGGAAGATGCTTTTCTGTGAGTACTATGAGCATGTCATTTATTTTATCAGTGCTTGTGCTGTTAACAGATTTTAATACTTCATTGTGTAGAATGAGTAAACTGTAGTGTTTTTATTATTTTTATTGTGTGTAAATATATTTTCATTGACTGAAGAGTAAATTAGAATGTGTGTATTTCTGGTACCTGCCACTCTTGCTACACTGGTTGTTTTTTTTTATCATTATTAGTTTTAATGAAATGCATAAAATGAGATGCATGCATGTGATTATTTTGATGCTAAATTAGCTTAGCATTAACTTAACACCAGTGAATATCTACATACTGTTATTATTTGCAGGTGCAGCTGCCGGTTTTCACTCGGAGCAGTTTGATAAATGTCAGAAACGAGTTCCCGACGACTACGGAGATGGCTGTCGAGGCTCTGGAGGCCGACGCCACAGCGTCTCAGGGCCGAAGCCAGGACGCAGCCAAAGGTCAGTGCAGCTCCTCCACTGAAGCCTGTGGTTCATGTTTCAAAACCCCCAAAAGAAAAGGAAGGAAAATATGAAACTCTGGTTGTTACCAAGAATGTGACTCTGTGGTTTTTCCTCAAAGCTTTTAACAAAGACACTGTTCTGCACTAATGAGTTTCAGCTTCTGTTATTACTGGAGAACCTGATATTCCCTGAGGGAGAATGTTAAACTGGCTGAACTGTAACCAGTGAGCGACTTCAGTGTGTGTGTGTGTGTGTGTGTGTGTGTTGGTTTCCCTCCTCCTGGTTGTGTCTGGGAAATCAGGGTGTGGTTTACAAACTGTAGCTTCGCTCCGGCTCAGTTTGTCTCTGTTTTCCTGCAGTAAACTGTCGACACAGACACACAAACACGTTTCTGTACATGATTCCTAATGTCGTCATGAAACCCTTGTGACAAAGAAGTGTAATTGATGTTTGATATTTTATTTTATATGATATTCAAACCTTCCTGTGTCTTATTTAGTCTCTGGTCTCTGTCTCTGTAGATCATTCAAACACCAAACAGAACCACCGATGGAGGAAGAAGATCAGAGCGAGTGAGCAACTTCCATTCTTCTCTTCCCTCTGTTCATTGCTTTCATCTTCTGGGGCCCAGTGTTTGACCTCCACTAACAACACGTAGATATTTGTAGTTTGATTCTCAAAAGAGAAGTTACAGCCAAATGATCTGAGGCCAAAAGTCAATTTGAGTCTTTGTTGATTTCTGCAGCTTCAGCTCCAAAGTGCACAATATATACATATGTTCTCTATATACTGTACATACAGTGCAAATGTTATAAATAGTATAATTGTTAGTGTTACGGTACCTAAGATGCCTCAGGAGTAAGGTACAGTTGTAATGCTACATCTCAAACACTAGAGGTCAGTATTGTTGTCTTTTGAACACTTCAGGTCACTGAGGTAATGTCTGTGCAGCTGTGAATAAAACATCTGTCTTTGTCTCACACAAAGATAAAGACTCAGAGTCTTTATCTTTTAGTCTTTGTCTATTCTCTCCTGGTCTGTAGTTAACTGATCCAGTATTTGTTGTATTTTATTTTGAATAATGTCTGTTGTGTGTGTGTGTGTGTGTGTGTGTGTGTGTGTGTGTGTGTGTGTGTGTGTGTGTGCGTGCAGCCTTCCCTCTGCTCTTCATCAAACACTTCCACAGAAGTTTACCTCCGGACAGAGACGCACCGGAGACTGTACCTGAAGACTTTGAGGAGATCACAGCAGCAGAAATAGAAACTGTACGTCAAGTTATTCAGGATTCACTTCAGTCGCATGCAGCGTTTCACAGCTTTTCTTTATTATTGAGAATGATTAACAATCTGTTGATGGTCTGACTTGAATTTGACTCTTTCTGTTTCTACCCTCTCAGAACTGTGGTGGAAGTTTGAAGACGTCGGAGCCACAGACTCGTCCGGACAGAAGTGAGAAGAGTGATGAACCAGCGATAACAACAGTTTCACCGCCAAAGACTCGATTGAAGATTTCTCTGGCTGTCAAAGAGAATCTGTTAAACTGGGACGTCGGGGTCACGCCTGAAGAAACAGACACCACAACTCCACAGCAGCAGAAAGTCCAGGTGGAGTCTCTACCTGCTTATTAGGTTGTTTTCAAGAGAAGAACGAAACCTGGATATGACAGATTGTGATGTGACACCGATACGATGAATTAATTCCACTGCACTTTTTCTGCCCTGTGATGTTTTATCAGGTGACGGCAGAGACGGGAGCAGATCAGCCTCACACAGACTCGGGCCTGGGCCAGGACGGAGAATCGTCCCAGAGCCAAACCTCCTCCCACTCAACCTTCCAGCTCATAGCCAGTGCCTTCAGGAGGAGGTTTAGTGGGACCAACCCCTCCAGCAGCTCCAACACCACAGTCGCAATGTACGTGGGAAACACTTCATTAGTCTAAAATGTCTCTGTTGATATTTAATTCTGGTTATTACTGTCTTTTCTTTACCAGGAGACCCAAACGAAATGGGGCCCACAAGCAGAGGCCCATGTCGGATGGAGCGTTCAGCTTTGGCTCCCTCTTCAGTTCCATGAGTCAGGAGGCGTCCAGAGAGAAGGAGGAGCAAGAGGAGGAGGAGAAGCCTGAAGTACGGTTGGAGTCTGTAGGGGCCGATCCGTGGGGGGCCGGGCAGGATCTGCCCTCGCTGCTGCAGCAGGTGTCCCTGAAGGGCCGCAGAGACTCGGGGGGGGTGTTTGCTGACGACATGGGCTCGCTGCCCCGCAGGAGGCTCGACCTGTTCTCCTCCCTGAGGCTGAGGAAGAGGGAGGTGTCGGAGAGCGATGGGAAGGAGCAGGAGGTGCAGAAGGAGATCAGGACCATTCTCACCAACCTCAGAAACAAAGGTCAGCGTGTTCAAAAATTAACTGATTAGATTTTGGTGTTCGAAGGTTAAAAAACTCTGAATTATTGTGATTCATTTATGTCGTTATTCACTAGATCTGTTGTTTTATAGTTTCATCATCAAATGTTTAAAATTGGCTTCACTGACTTTATTATAATTCTTTTTAATTTAGCCTCCAGTCGACAGAATCTGGACGCTCCTTCCTCCAGTGACGATGAAAATGAAAACCTGCCGCTCCGTCAGAAGTTGCCGGTACCGATCATTTGTTTGTGTACAGTTTATAAGCTGTATTTATATATGTGCACGTCTTCTGAAACGTCTTCCTGTCTCAGCTGTGTCCAGAGAGGAAGAGGAGGAAGCAGGAGAAGATCGTGGCTCAGCAGACGAAAAGGGAACAACTGAAGAGACTTCACAGAGCTCAGGCACGTTTCTTTTTAATTGAAATATAACGTTATAGTTGTGTATAGATTCATCTCATTGTGTCATATTATGTGATTGTATTCATGGTGCAGGTGATTCAAAGACAACTGGAGGAAGTGGGAGAGAAGCAGAAAGACGTGGAGGAGAGAGGAGTCACGATAGAGAAGATCATCAGAGGAGAAACTGGTACAAGCAGCACATCCATCCACAGACAAAGATCTCTGAGCCCGAACACTTCATTCTCATATTATCATGATTTTAACACATCACCTACACAGCTTCACTTTCTACCTTTTAGCCTCCTGGCAGAATAATGGATTAGCAGCCTCAGAAAAACATTGCATTTCAGTATAACCCCTTTTTAATATATGAAACCTGAAAAACCCTCTCGTGATATCACAAATGTGAAAATCTTTTCTCGTAATATTGTGACTTTTCGGAGCCTCTAACACGAACGAGACATTTTAAATCGTGTCCCAGTTTCACCTGAACGACCTCGTTTCACTCTCTAAAACGTCTCAGTGCTTTTCAGCTGTGAAACGCTCATTCTTCTTCTGCTCTTTGATTCCTGCGCCCGCACGTCTCAGGCCATTTAGAAAGAAGCGTTGCATTGTGGACTGGATCTGGTTAAAAGCCTCCACACACAGTTAATGGCTCCACTCACAATAGACACAGACACTTTATAGAGCTTCGTCTTTTCTTTCTCTTTTTTTTCTACAGTACAGAGCTTTTGTTTGTGCTCCAGTAAAGTGTGTGTGTGTGTGTGTGTGTGTGTGTGTGTGTGTGTGTGTGTGTGTGTGTGTGTGTGTGTGTGTGTGTGTGTGTGTGTGTGTGTGTGTGTGTGTGTGTGTGTGTGTGTGTGTGTGTGTGTGTGAGATGCTAATTGACTTAAAACTGAAATATTTTGTTCTTTCTTCTCCGTCCTTCCCTCTCAACCCTGCTACATTCATCCATCTCTCCCTCTCCACCTCCCTCCACCCCTCTCTCCTTCCTTCCATCCTTCGTCTCCTGCCTCCATCCCTCTCTCCTCCCCTCCCAGAATCCTCTCAGTCGGACGACAGTGACGAGGCCCGGCTCTATCAGTCCTGGTTCAAACTGGTTCTGGAGAAGAACAGGTTGGCTCGCTACGAGTCTGAACTCATGATCTTGTAAGTTGCAGCATCTGATCACACACAGACACGACTCTTCCTCCTCCCCAGCAGAGGACACTCAGTTTTCTCCTCCTCCTCCTCTTAGTGCCCAGGAGCTTGAGCTGGAGGACACACAGAGCCGCCTGCAACAAGACCTGCGATGCAGAATGTCCGTCGAGGGTAAAGAAGGAAATAATACAATAACAAACTCACTGATAATCAGGTATAAACGTTCGTTAACCTCCTCCTCTCTTCCTCCAGATACGAAGAAGAGCGCCTCCCAGCTCCAGGAGGAGCAGAAGATGCTGTCAGAGATCATGAGGACGGTGGAGAAGCGGGACATGTTGGTGTCTGTGCTGGAGGAGCAGAGGCTGAAGGAGAAGGCCGAGGACAGAGACCTGGAGAGTCTGGTGCTGTCCAAGGGCTACGAGCTCCACTGGGCCCCGGCGGACGACAGCTGGGGGCAGGAGCGGCTGGAGTGTGAGGGTTGAGCAGGACGGACGGTACCAGCCATTTTTAAAGAAACAGAATTTTACCATAATTAACGTTGTGAGGATGGAAAGTGTCTTTAAGACGACGGCGAGGCCTCGCTTCTCTTTCACGTCCGGCTGAGCGCAGACACTAAAGCTGATTTCAGACTCGGGTCCAGAAAGTTTCTCATGTGAAGCAGCAGCAGGTTGTCGGGTCCGACTCGTTCACAACAACAGGAGCATGTGGGGACCATTCAGGCGAGGGGCGGAGCCTGTAGAGCAGCAGGAGGTGGGACATGACGTATGTGTGGAGGTCACGTGCTTTTGTTTACAGCTCTTCCACACCGGCGTCGGCTCTTATCACCAAAAACTGCTGCGAACACGTCAGGTGTCCTCGCTCGTCCTGAAGCTCTACGTGTTTGTCACTGTGCGAATTGTTTTAAGTTTGTGTCATAAAAACAGAGATGTGCGTTATTTTAGTCACTGTTGGGCACTTTGTGTGAGTGCAAGGCTTCTTGTGCGTGTTTTAATATTTGTTTCACTTTGTGCTTGGACACTGTCAAATAATATTTAATGGTATTTACACTCGGACACTAATGAACACAGGGGAAATGTAATCCTGTCTGCAGATGTGAGTGTGTGTGAGTGTGTGTGCGTGCGTGCGTGCGTGCGTGTGTGCGTGTGTGCGTGTGTGTGTGTGTGTGTGAGTGATGTAGCTTCTCACTGGACAGAAATATGCTGCTGCTCGTCACAGCTCAGACTGTGATGTCACAGCCCCGGAGCTGCTGGTCAGAGATGTGACGGGGACACTCCTCTCATTCAGAGGAGATTCGCTCTGAGCTCCTGAACCTGCTGTCGGTCAAACTGTGATCGTCCTGCTGAAGCTGCTGCGTGAGACGCGAGCCGAAGATGAGGCTCGTCTTCCTCCCGAAGAGACGAATAACGCGTTTACATGAATCTTAATATTTGAATAAGGAGCAAACACTTTCTCCTTCGGCTTTAAATGTTTGATCATGATGTGAATTAACACTAAATTAATTAAGTTATGTTTTCATGTGATGTTTCTGTGCATTTCGGTTTTATGCTGCTTCAAATCTTTAAAAAAAGAATCTTTAATAAAAATGAATTTAAAATTTTGATATTTGTCTTTTTGTCACTGAGGCTGGACCAGAAGACTCAGAAGTTTATCATTTATTATTTTCAGTTTTTATTTAGATGGTCATAATATTCACCAACATGCTCTCAAGAATTAGATAATTATAAACATACGTTTGAGAATAAATATAAAAGAAGTAGATATACGTAAATCGTTTAGTTTTTTATGGATTTCTAATTAATATTCTTTATTGTTAATTTATTCGTTGATACAAATTTTATTCTAGTACTTCTCACCAATCAAAAAACGTATCAAAATAAAACCAGATAAATACAAAGTTAAATAGATCAGATATTCATTTTGCATTTGTTCAGTGAGGAGTTTTTATTTCATTGTTTTTATTGCATAATGTGTCAGGAGCATTTATCTGTTTAAAGTATAAAACAGACGATATGACAGCTTCCCTAAAGTGAAGCCAAAGCGTGTTGATTGCCATCTGGTGGCTGGCTGTGGTATTGGTAAAAAGAGAAAGAATCTATGTCAGTGTACCCTGTCCCAAAGAAAAAATATATATATATTTTAATCAAATATACTTCGTGTTCTCTGATGAATGATGTTTATTTATCATGTTTATTTTTCCAATAAATGTAGTTTAAGTGTTTGGCGTAAAGAGAAGGGCGCCCTCTTGTGGTGGAAACTGGGCTCTGTCTGGGACCCCTCAGCTCCTCTCCTCCTCCCCGGTGTTAGGCTCCTCTGTCCCGGGCAGCTCCTCTCCTCCTCCCCGGTGTTAGGCTCCTCTGTCCCGGGCAGCTCCTCTCCTCCTCCCCGGTGTTAGGCTCCTCTGTCCCGGGCAGCTCCTCTCCTCCTCCCCGGTGTGGAGACACTCTTACCCGGACAGCTCCTCCCCGGTGTTAGGCCCCTCTGGCCCGGCCCGCTCCTCACCTCCTCCCCGGTGTGGAGCCCCTCTGGCCCGGCCCGCTCCTCCCTGCTCCCCCTGCTCCTCCTGCTCCTCCTCCCCGGAGGAGGGGCCTCTCATCGCGGTCAACTCCGGGAGAAAATGTCTGGAATTCCGTTTCCGCTTTAGGGAGTGGACAGATTTTTTTTGACCTCATCTCCCCAGTTCGCTCGGTTCCGTCCCGGACTAACGACGATGGCCTCTTCGCCTCAGAAGTCTCCGTCTTCCCCCAAGTCCCCGACGCCCAAGTCCCCGTCCTCCCGGAAGAAGGACGACTCCTTCCTGGGGAAACTTGGAGGAACTTTGGCGAGAAGGAAAAAGGCGAAAGAAGGTAAAAGTACTGCGTTCGACTACAAACTACACGTAGAAAATACTGCTAACAAACAGCCAGGAACCAGCAGCAACTACTAATACTACTGCTACTAATACTACTGATAATACTACTGATAATACTACTGATAATACTACTACTACTACTGCTACTGCGTTTCACAAGTAAACATAAAGTTATTCACTTTTAATCCAGAGAAACAAAAAGCTACGAGAAGTTGGAAAAGTTACTCACAAGCCAGATTTATTTTAAGTAAGTTTTCAGAATCAGAATTGTTTATAAGTGTGTGTGTGTGTGTGTGTGTGTGTGTGTGTGTGTGTGTGTGTGTGTGTGTGTGTGTGTGTGTGTGTGTGTGTGTCTGTCCATGTAAGGTATTAAAGCTGTGAACCAGTGAGCACAGAGGGAGGATGAGTAAACACTGGATCCACCAGAACTTAACTCTGTCAGTGTTGCTGTTGGGCTGTGGTGGGAGAGAGGTCAGAGGTCAGAGGTCACATCACCAGCTCCCTCACCATGTGTAAACATCTGTTTCCTAAAGCTGCTGAAGTCCGGAGATGCTCCCGTCACATCGTTACAGTGATCGACTTTGTCTTCGGACAAGTTCATCACTGAATGCGGTCGATCGCTGTAACAGAATTGCGTTTTTCCGTCATGACCTGCGCCTCCTGCTGTGTCGTGCGGTCACGCGTCAGATCCTCCTCATTCTGCCGGTGAGAGGTGGAGCAGACGGGAGACAGGAAGTGATGTAATAACGCCGCTGCAGAGACCATGTGATCATGTTTACATCACCTGACACCGTCAGCTCTTGTCACAACAAACTCTCCTGACATCATCGTCTGTGTTTTCTTTTTGATGACGCGTCCGACACACTAGCGCTGAATTTGAGTCAGTATCAGCTGTCAATCATGACGTGTCACCCCGTTTTTATTGTATCAAATAACTCATTAAAACTAAACTAATTAAAATGGGGAGAGATTTTTTTTCCAGTATCGTAGATAAACCTACGAGCATCCTAAATATAATAACTAGCATACTAGCATACTAGCATCCTTAATATAATAACTACGATCCTAACATACTAGCCTTCTAAATGTAGCAACTAGCATACTAGCATCTTAAATATAATAACTAGCATACTAGCATCCTTAATATAATAACTACGATCCTAACATACTAGCCTTCTAAATGTAGCAACTAGCATACTAGCATCTTAAATATAATAACTAGCATCCTTAATAAGCCTGCAAGTATAACTGTTAATCAACCAATACATTTGTTGACCACTAGCACGATCGAGGACAAATCTTCCCCCCTGTAGGAAAAAGGAAGGGACACAGATATTATTACGTTTCATTTATATAGATCACTGAGATCAGATATATAATCTGAACAGTTTTGACAAGATTAAAATAGAATCTGGTTTTTGTTGAGGTGTAAATAATTGTTTTAGCCGTTGAGCTCCATTCACTCCAGTTCATCGAAGACCACCTCTCTACTGCCCTCTAGGAGAATTCCAGCCAGTTTTGGTACAACGGCATTAGCAGGAAGTGGACAGGCTCTAGAAGGAGGGGGGGGGGGGTGTAAAGGTCAGAGGTTAGATCCAGAACAGCTGCTCTCGGCCGTCCTCCCTGATGTTTATAAATCTCTCTGTTGGACTTTAACTACCAGGAATGTGTCATAAATAAGAACGGTGTTATTATTTAAAAGCGGCGCCGTCGCTCTGGAAACTCGCTCGGCTTCCGTTCGCCGGCCGCTCGTGGTTAAAGGCCACGTTTTATCGCGGGAGGAGAAAGGTCTCCGTCAATTGGATGATTACTTTGTGTCATTCAGGATGCGGTTGCACAGCTGAGCCCCGTTCTTTATGTCGTCTCTGTCCGCAGGACACGCAATTACATTCATGCTGGCTCGTGCACACACACACACACACACACACACACACACACACACACACACACACACAGTGCAGTGTGTAGGATAAAAAACTCTGGCCGGTCGCTCTTCAGTTGATCATTAATTAAATTTAAGTCCTTGTGACGTCCGTTAGAGAGAGAGAGAGAGAAACGAGTGAATGAAAAAGAGGGAGAACGACAGAGCTGCAGGGGGAGGATACAATGCTGAACAGAAAACAGCAGGACATATAATGTTATAATTATAACATATATATATTTATAATCGTGTGTCCTGCCACAGATATTACAGCTTTAGCCTTGTGAGCTCAGGATGAGCTGCAGGGGGAGAAGCTGGTCCTGGTGGCCAGGAGACGATGCTTGAGTCTGGGGGACGGAGACAGAGAGACATGGGCTGTGGAGCGCTCTGCCCTCCAGGTAGGACACAGCATCAGCATGTTCCTGAGCGGCTGCGGCCGCCGGCGAAGTGGCGTTTTAGTGTCACACGGTTTGAACCGAGTGATGGCGTATTGTCGTTCTATGGCACAGTGGGGAGGGAGGCTGGGTGGGGGGGGGGGGGGATCCTCGTCGACCTCGTCTGAGCGAAACAAGCAGACGAGTTGATGCCTCGGTCGTCTCACCTCAGTGACGCGTCACATCTCCCTCGTGCTTCCTCCTACGAAAATAGCACAAGTGGAAGTTACAGTACAATCAGAGTGCGTTAATTGGTCTGGTGTCATTTTAAAAGCAGCTGCAGCCCCACGTGAGTTTCTGCACATCACAGCAGATATTAGAGGTTTTTAATTCGTTATGGTTTTTTTAAAGAACTTGTGAGGTGAGGACGGATTCAGAATTCTGTTCACATGTGATTTCACATGACCTGAAGATGATCAAACTCTGCGGAGAGTTTATTTTTAATCTGAGGTGTGATGAGAGGAGCTCAGTTTGTCGTGTCAGAAACAAGCTGCAGTTTTACAGATGTGTCCGGTATCATTAAGTGTAATGAAGTTAAAATGATTTAAAATGATAAAAACACAATAAAAGGCATAATACATTTTTAAAAAGTAAAGGTAGCTTAATCATGATTTCATGTGCAGAACTTTATATACAAAACTGTTTTCAAGCTACATAAAAGGCGAAAGAAATAAAAACGATAAAATCTGTATATAACATAAAAGAATTGGTTGAAGGAGTAGTGTAACACGAAAAGATAGAAATGTGTAACATAATAAAACGACATTAGAATAAATACAACGATGGTGTGACCTTGTAAAACGTGTGAATAAAGACGTTTTCAGTCTGGATTTGAGGGTTTGGAGAAACGGTTCTTATTGAATTCTTAACTTACTTGATTATTCTTTAATAACATAATGATGTTCACGTTTATATGTTGATGCAGAAAACTGAGGCTTCATGTGGTTCTGTTAGATGAGTGGGTGATAATTTACAGAATGAAGAGAGGGAGGTATGTGTCACTCTGTAGGAATACTCTCATACTGTGTGTGTGTGTGTGTGTGTGTGTGTGTGTGTGTGTGTGTGTGTGTGTGTGTGTGTGTGTGTGTGTGTGTGTGTGTGTGTGTGTGTGTGTGTGTGTGTGTGTGTTCGTTCATGCAGACATGCTGCACATGTGGATGGTGTTGATGAAGAGGATGTTGTTCCAGTGAAGGCAGAGAAATGCACAGGATGTTCACTCGGTGCTCTCAACACACACACACACACACACACACACATAGACAGACACACACACACACACACTCACACAGACAGACACACACTCACTCACACAGAGCAGTCTCCTCAGGTATCTGAACAACGACCCGCTGGGCGTCTGTAAATCCCGCTGAGAAGCAGGAGGTCGCCGTCTGTTCGTGGTTGTTTTGCTCATCACAGGAACATGTTCTGTCTCAGCTGATCTGAACTGAACCGACTGTGGACGGGTCAGTGTCAGTGGCTTCACAGGAAGTGACGTCATGAAGCCGTGTCGTGGTCACATCGAGCTTTGTAAACCTGTTATTTTTTCCAGTTTGGACAATTTAAATAAAAAAGTTAATCCTTTAACGGATTAAAAACTAAATGCATGTTCAGCTTTTATTTTCCTACATTTAAAATCTTTGGGTTTTAAATTGATGACCTGCTGCAACAAGATGAATTAATTGATTGATTGATTGATTTCTTAATTAGTGCAATAATTAAAATGAACAATGGCGCCTGATTGATTTGAACTTCTGGAGTATTAGAGAGTAAAAAAGTTCCAGAATGATGATTACTAAGATTTTTATCAAACCCTTATGTCAACGAAATATAATTGAGGTTTGATATATTATAGTTCAACCATAAACTTTATTATAAATAACTATTATAAATAAGAGACACAATATAGAACTTGAATTAAGAAACATCAGCAAACATGAACTCTGATACTGAAATATGAGCAGATTTTTATCTGCTCGCTGATAAATCGATCGAGTGAAGAAGAAGGAAAAACCCAAAAAAACGTGTCTGATGTTTTTGTGATGTGATGGAAACTGAAAGCTGCTTCTTGTTTGTCGTAGTGTCGGAGCTTCAGGAGGAAGGAATAAACGCCATCAACCTTCCTCTCAGCCCTTCACACTATGAGCTGGACCCTGAAGACACCATGCTGGGTAAAAACACTGTTACACACCAAAACACCTTTTTACTTTGAAACCTTGACGCTTGATAAAGATAATAATGTTTCCAGAGAGCAAAGAAGGTACTGAATACAATTTACAAGGTTGAACACCGACATCTGCTTTTGTATCTAGACAATAGGGATAAGGATAAAATCTATGTGTATATACACACACGTATAAATGAATAAATATGTAAAACGGGTGAATGTACAGATTTCAGTCGTTTGGCCAAATCAGAACAAAGTGGACTTTTAAAGGCCTGAGCTAATATTTGGTTGTTTCACTACGAGGTTCTGCAGAACATTCAGTTTGTTAACAAAGGTTTTTCTTTTAAACTAAATCATACAAAGCTAAAGTCAAACTAGCAGATCCCCTTTAACATTGATGCTGTCTCTGCTCCTTCAGAGGAGAACGAAGTTCGCACTATGGTCGACCCCAACTCCAAGAACGACCGAAAACTGCAGGAGCTGATGAAGGTGACGTTTATTTTCTTCTAACCAGTAAAAGTATGAGTCAGATGTTCGCTCTCGGATCGTGAGAGTTAAAAAAACACAGCTCAGGAGTCAAACAGTCAGAAACTCTGGAGGAGAATTTTATTATCTGGCTTATTTATGATTTATGTCCCAGTTGCTCCGGCTTCTGTTTCCCTGAGTGATCTCAGCTGAACGCTCAGATTCCAGAGGCAATACAATGTGTGATTTGTTGTGAAGAGTGAAAAAGATTAGATTCATGAAAGTGGTTTAGAATTCTTCATATTCTCAAAGTTTCCTGCTGAATATTGGAGATAAACTCTGGTTTTTAATAACTTCTGAGTCGTTTTTAACTGATCTCGGTTCAGCTTCACTCTTCACCTGCAGCTGGTTGTGACAGTTGAAGCTGTGACTCTCAGTCAGTTCTTCTCACAGGAGATGGAACCCACTCAGCAGAGTCACAGGGAACAGACGCTCAGGGAGAGAAGGAGCAAACATGTTCAATCTAAACATAAAATTCAGGTCAATTCACTTCGAGTTGAAATAACAAGTCGTCTGTTTCTTATTCTGCTGACGTCAGGTGTTGATCGACTGGATAAACGATGTTCTGGTGGGAGAGAGGATCATCGTGAAGGATCTGGCCGAGGATCTGTACGACGGGCAGGTTCTGCAGAAACTGTTCGGTGAGGAACTGAAACGGCGACGAGCTTCCTGAGAAAAGAAAGTGAATAAAAATCGTATTGATTTCAAAGTGTTCGTGTCTTCGTGTTTCAGAAAAGCTGGAAGGTGAGAAGCTGAACGTGGCCGAGGTGACCCAGTCGGAGATCGCCCAGAAACAGAAGCTGCAGACGGTTTTAGAGCGAATCAACGACTCGCTCAAGCTCTCCACCAGAAACATTCGCTGGAACGTCGACTGTAAGAAACGTCTCTGATAATTGTCTCTAATGTCACACATTTGGTTTGTAGTTGAAATTAAAATGATCTTAAATAACAAGAGAAGCATTTAAAAGAAGTTAAATCGAGAAGTCAAATTTCCCACTGAGCCGTTTCAAAACAACAAGAGAAGAAAAAGTCTTTTATTATTATCACAGATATTTATATATAAATAGGTGGAATATTTCCCCGTATTCTGAAGTTATATACATTAAAGAAATAAATGACACGGTCACAGCTTCAATCAGCCGTCAGCCTTCAGACATTCTGCAGCTCTCACACCAGTTTGTCCGTGAAAAGCTGTTTGTGCCAGAAGTCTTTAAAGAGAAAATGCTAAAGAGCCGCGAATAACGTGGAATGTCATTGATTTTACTTTCCCCTGCTTTTCTTTTAATCAATTCACTTTTGTTTGTCGCTACTTTCATCCTCCACGCGCTCGCTGAGGTAACGTGTTCGGAGCCGACAGGTTTCATAAAAGCCCGTTGGTTCGAGTGCGCTCTGTGATTTTCCCGTTTGCCGTGGGACACAATCAAAGGCCGGCTTTGGACACTTAATTGATCCTGTTTGATGTGTTTGTGTCCAGAGGTAAATCCTGTTCAGTCGACTGCAGACCAGTCGCTCAGGGAATCTTTACGGTTCTGTAACTGTATAAAAGCTTTTTTTTATCACTTCAGGGCGACTTCTGCCGTCGTGTTACGTGACCTTGTCGCGTAAAAACCTTTGATTCTATAAAAAATAAGTACTAGATAATATGTGGCTTGTAGAATCTTTGGCAAACAAACGCCAGAAAAAGAAATCACAAAACATATAGAGGATAAAAATGTTATTAAATTGAACGTACGTGAGGAACATGTCTGAGTGCTGATGCAGACAATGTCGTCTTTGTCTAAAATACAGTTTTTATTAAGTATTTAACTTGAGGTTCAGCTGTTTGTCGCCTTGTGTCTCGATCGTTTCTTCAGTTTGAACAAATCACATCTTTAAATACACAAGTAAAAATAACTGTGAGCAAAAGACTAAAGACAAATGTAAATTAATATAACATCAACAAATAATAACAATCAGACTGGACAGAAGAGGAAGTTGAACTTTTTGTATCAGAAAACATTCATACAGATTCTGATGCCTGTGTTTTATCGGCCAAGCGATTCATCCAATCAGGTTCTAGTTGATCGATAATCACTTATTTCTCTCGCTGTCTTTCCTCCACGTTAGCGGTTCATGCTAAGAGCATAGTTGCCATTCTCCACCTGCTGGTGGCGCTGTCGCAACACTTCAGAGCACCGATCAGATTGCCCGACCACGTTTCGATCCAAGTGGTGGTCGTTCAGGTGAGTGGGACCGTGTTTGCATCGTCTTCATCTTCTATTTGTCTCGTGTCGTCTTCTTTAGTAGAATGAAAATATACGAAATCACATGTTTACATCTTTTCGTTTCTTTGTCTTCCAGAAGCGAGAGGGAATCCTTCAGTCCAGACAGATTCAAGAGGAGATCACAGGAAACACAGAGTGAGGACATTTCAGCTTCTTTCAAACAGCCTCCATCGTCCCGGGGGGGGCACCCTGCACACACACTGTATACACACATAATATATATATATATATACATAATAAACAAATAATGGGGAATGTAAAGTCAATAATTCCTTTGACATGATGACGAACGATTGTGTTTCTAATATGATTGGTTGCATCTAATATATAAAGAATTCATGACTGTGGTGGAACGACAAACTTCAAATATCTTTATATAACTGTGCTTTTTTTACTTCAGGAGCTGTTATATAAATATAGAAATCATTGTTTCTAACCAGAGATGTGATTTCACCCTTTCAGCTGAAGAATTAGAGCATTAGCATCACGTGCACACTTTCTCACGCACACTGGCTGTGAGGCTTTCCTGCAGCCTGACAGCAGCAACCAGGGAGATAACGGCAGGCCAACACACACACACACACACACACACACATTTTGTCATGGTAGATGGATACTGTTAATAACACACACACACACACACACAGGCTCAAACACACTTGCATGGTCACAGTGGAAACACGGTTATTACCACACCAACAGGAGCCGTGCCCAGACCTGCCTGCCTTTGCCATCACAGATTACACCATGAACATGTGTGAGAGTGCCTCTGGTGTGTGTGCGTGTGTGTGTGTGTGTGTGTGTGTGTGTGTGTGTGTGTGTGTGTGTGTGTGTGTGTGTGTGTGTGTGTGTGTGTTTGTGTTTGTGTGTTGCTGCCATTTCTTGCTGGCCTGCCCGCTGCGATATCGCTTCCTCTGGGACGCTCACACTGCAGTGCCCCCCCCCCCCCCCCCCCCCCCCCCCCCCCCGATGCTCCAGAACCCACCTGACCCCGTCCAACAGCATCATCCCGCGACAGCGTCATAATGGTCGAGGGCGGCTCGTCCCGGCTCATTGTGTTAACACCCGGCTGCGTTGTGGTGCAGGGGAGGGATTGTTGCATTGTGTTGCAGTATGTGGTCATTGTGAACGTCCCAGGTCATTTGAATACCCGACGTGTTTCCTGTTAATCAAATTATGAGGCTACTCGAGCTGCGGCATTGTGTTGTCACCGCCGTGACACGATCCAGCCATTCTCTGCATTCCTCTGTGATCCACTTGGAAGCTCTCGTCTGGTTTCCTATAAATAATAAGTGTGAAATTGTCAATAAGGAGAAATGACCTCTGACACGTGTGTGTTTTTGTCTCCTCTCCTTTCAAAGGGCCTTCTCTGGCAGACATGGTAGGATGCGCCTCTTTTATTTCATTTCTGCTTCTGGCTTCACAAATGATCCCGTCTCATTATTATTCTTTGGTGATGATTTGTTTTGTGTTTCCTCCTCAGAGCGCGACGCCTTCGACACCCTGTTCGACCACGCGCCAGATAAACTCAATGTCGTGAAAAAGGTACCGGAGCCTGTTTCGTCACCAAGCTTCTTTAATCTTGTAGTAAAGCAATAATATGTCACAGTATTAAAAAAGGGATGTAAAGAAAAACTTAGTCTGTTTCTGTATATTTGTGTTTGTGTGTTTAACTAGTGAAGTGTGTGTAGATTTGTGTTCACTCACTGTTTCTACTTCTGTTTTTTCAGACATTGATCACATTTGTGAACAAACATCTGAACAAGCTCAACCTGGAGGTGTCGGAACTGGACACACAGGTATGACACTCTCACTTATATACACACACACACACACACACACACACACACACACACACACACACACACACACACACACACACACACACACACAAAGGGCTGCACACAAGGATGATGCATATATCTAAAATATCCCAGACCTGTGGAGCCAGAGTCTGTGCAGCAGCGATCGTGCAGCAGCGATCGCTGCTGCACGATCGTGCAGCTGTGGTATCCGGGTCATGCACATGCTCGACCAATCACGAATCAGTCTCAGCTGTCAATCAAGACGTCTCTGCCAATTTATACATCATCAGATAACTAATTAAAACCAAACTTATCAGAAACATGAACACTTGAGCAAAGACCTGAAATGACAGAAACCATCTTTATTTGATGTTTACTTTGATTTTAATATTTTGGTGAAGCTAGGTTAATGACCTGTACTGCAGCCAGCCACCAGGGGGCGTCACTTTTGGGAAGCTGTCATGTCGTCCACCTTTTATATCTTTAAATTGTTCCCAATCATTCCAGTTAGTTCTTATGTTTCTGATGAGTTGGATTTTAATCAATTAATTAATAATAAATAAAATAATTGGTGAAACGTCATGACTGACAGCTGAGACTGACGATCGGTCGATTGCACATCTTGCAGATTTTGTATTTCTAATCGTTGGTTGAAAACCCCGACAGATGATGTGTTCAGTGTCACAGCTCCTCTCCGTGTGTTTGTGCTGCCTCAGTTCGCAGACGGGGTTTACCTGGTGCTGCTGATGGGGCTGCTGGAGGGATACTTTGTGCCGCTCTACAACTTCTTCCTCACACCAGAGAATTTTGACCAAAAGGTAAAGTGTGATTTCATTTCCTGTGTCAGAATCACAGGAATAGACCTCAGGTAATAAAAACAGTTCTTCTGATAACTTTGTGTCTGACTCCAGTTAAGGGATTATACGCTTTTAAATTTTCAAAATAAATACCTCACTAAATGAACATTACACATTATTGCACAGAAAATGGATCCATAGGTTTTTTTTATTTATTTCCATGCAACTACATTTACTGTTGAACTGAACGACCTTAGTTTGTTTTTAAAGATTAATGTGACCCAAACTGACCTTGAGAATAAATTGCTGAATTTGATCTTAAATACATTTTTGAATTAATTAAAGCATCAAAAAACCCTTTTGTAACCTTTCACAGGTATTTATTACAAACCACCGCTTCATCCAACCTTGAAATTATTAGATTTTTCAACCCAGTTCACTGATAATGAACCAGAAGCCTTTTACCAGCAACCTCTGTTGGAATGTAATTACTTTAAAGCAACACTGTGTAACTTGTACTGAGTAACAGCGCCCCCTGCAGCCACAATAATTCAGTCGGGCTCCTGCTCTATCAATGTGTTGAGCTCTGACTGAGTCGAACCCAGCTGAACGCTGGATATTACCCATGATCCTCTGCTTCCTGACCCAGAAGAGCTGCTGCTGTAACAAATCCACTGAACTCTGTTTAGAATTCTTCATATTTCAAAAGGTTTCCTGCTGAATATTGGAGATAAACTCTGGTTTTTAATAACGTCTTTTAACTGATCTCAGTTCAGCTTCTCTCTTCTACTTGCTGGTCATGAGTCTGACAGTATACAGTATAAACAGTATATACAATACCCTGCACCGCCCCTGATGTCCGGACTTCAGTTCATATCTGGAAGCAGCTCTGATAAATCCACTCTGATCTTTTTAAGATCCACGAGAAACCGGACTGTGACTCGTCTTCTCGTCTCGACCTATAGTCCATAAGACTCTTAAATCCATGCTCCGTCTCCGAGGAGCCTCGTGCACTTTGAGCCAGGACTCGGCTCCTCTCAATAGCTTGATAAATGCCATCCGTTCCCCCCCCGAGCCCATTCAGTGCGGAGCCATCCCTCCTCTCCATTTGGCCTCTGTAGTACTACGGCATTCTGAGCAGGCGATCTGCGGAGACACCACAGTAGCCTTTTGTTTGGGTCTTGGCCAGGAGCCCCTGCCAGGCTGGAAAACAGAATGGGTATCACTACTACAATGTACACAACACACACACACAACACACACACACACACACACACACACACACACACACACACACACACACAGACTCCTGGCCTCAGAAGGACAGGCACCAGCCCCTCAGCATCTGTAATCTTCTATTGCACAGGGAAACGCTGAAGTGGCTTAGGGGCTCAGCTCTATTACTCTGTGTGTGTGTGTGTGTGTGTGTGTGTGTGTGTGTGTGTGTGTGTGTGTGTGTGTGTGTGTGTGTGTGTGTGTGTGTGTGTGTGTGTGTGTGTGTGTGTGTGTGTGTGTGTGTGTGTGTGTGTGTGTGTGTGTGGCAGCAGTGAAAAGTAGTGTCAGGCATGAAGAAAGCACTCCTGCCTCTGCTCAGTAGATCTCTACTCGAGGCTCATTCTCTTCTTTCTTTTTGACTCATGCTCATCACACAATAAGCTCTTGTTGGGCAAAGCTTTTAGTACTTCACAGCAGGGCAGGCACACACACACACACACACACACACACACACACACACACACACACACACACACACACACAGAAAACCTCGTTCAGCTATTTCCAGCTCTTCCATCTGATTGGTCTTGTACCACTTCTGATGTGGGTTTTTTTATGGCTAAATAAAGATGGACGACATGACAGCTCCTTATAAGTGAAGCCGAATCATGTTGACTGCAGTGTCGGTCATAAACCCCACCTCCTGCATGTGAGTGGATCCTTTGGCATCATCAGAAGACTCATGTCCTTTATCTCGGGGGGGGGGGACTCATTTTGTTCACTTCTTCTGTCGTCTTTACTGTAGATCTATTTGTGTACGTGCACTGATTCTGATGTGCGATACATGGCCCATGCTCACGATACAGCGATTCTGCGACAATCAAATATATATATATATATATGACACAAACCGATGTAATCAAAAGTGCATCAAGTCTTATCTTAGTCTCTTTAGTCTTTAACAAACTCACTGTAACGTGTCAATCTAATAACAAAATGTATAACTAAACATCGATAATCGTATCTCATGAGTCAGGACGACGATATGTTGCTGCATCGATATTTTCTCTGACCCCAATTAATCTCCACTGTGGGTTTCACCTTGCTCCAGCTTCATAACACACAGTATCACAACGGGCTGCGTCCTCCCGTCCTGTGTGACGTCTCTATCAGGGACAGTATCGGTGTGTTGGAGGTTTTGTGAGTGACACGGGTGACACGTATCCATTGATAAATGATGGAGCAGAGTGTTTGTGCAGCTGCTGCCGGCGGCTTATGGTCTTACAGAGCCGAGCCGTGTTGTGTTTGCCGACACAGGAAGCTGTGGTAACACCACCGAATCGACCCGGAGTGTATTGTGGGATTTAGCAACGTTCTCTTCTCAACAATGAGGTGTGTGTGTGTGTGTGTGTGTGTGTGTAGAGTTGTCAACACGGGCCTTTACAGCTGCTTTCAGACATTTTCCTGCCCTGAGTAAAATGTCACGGTGAGAATACAGTAGGACATTATTCATAAAACCCACAGCGAGCGGACGTGTTGATCACGTTTCTAACGAGCGACGCACGCGAATCTGGAACAATCCAAATCTCTCAGGGTGAAAACGAGGATTTAAACACGAGGAGTCCAGAAAATGTTTGGACCCAAATTTTCCAACGTTTATATAATAACGATAATATATTTTATTTTATTTCACGTCACCTTTCTAGACACCGGAGAACATCTTACAATAAATCATCACTAGCAACAGGATTGATTGAAATAAAACTTACTTTAAAATCAAACCGAAATACAACATATGTAAAACAAGAATTGTTATAAAGTAAAAGTCGGCTTTTGTGTAAAGTTAATGTTCTTGTGTCCTAACACGTCTGTCCTCGTCTCTGCAGGTCCACAACGTGTCCTTCTCCTTCGAGCTGATGCAGGACGGAGGTCTGGAGAAACCAAAGCCCCGACCAGAGGGTGGGACACATTTACAAAGCTTTATGAAATATAATAAAAGAAACCAGACACCATCACACCAGCTGGGATTCATGTTCCAACCCACGAGTACTGAGTAGTTATTACTACATCAAGTACAAGTACTGGGTCAGAGCATGATGCTCCATTATTGAAAAGCTAAAACATTTTGATATATTTGTATTGTGTTGATTCTGAAATGGATTCCAACAACCTCGATAAAACCAAAGCTGCTCGACAGCGTCGGCTGATTCTCGTCAGCAGGAAACCGGCCTGCATCATTATTTATATATTTATATTGCTCATTGTTAAACTCTACTGTAAATGAGCCAGTTTTCAGCTGTAGTCTAATCAGGTGTGAAAACATCAACCGAGGACAAATCAAATACATCAGACACGTGCATATTGTCAGATAGAACCTACTGTGAAAGTTTAGTGGATCTGATTCTGCAGAATCAAAGACCTCAGCTCTAAAACTCCTGTTCTTTTTGTGTTTTCCAGACATTGTGAACTGTGACCTGAAGTCCACACTGCGCGTCCTCTACAACCTCTTCACCAGGTACAGGAACGTGGACTGAGCGCCACACGCAGCACGAGCAAAGAGCTTTTCCTCCCTGGACCACATGATTATCAAAACTGTTTGTTTTTCACCTTCTGCTTGTTGGAGAAACGTGTTTTTATCTGAACTGCATGCGTCTCATTTTGTATCTGCTGAACGAGGCACCACTCAAACCTGAATCCTGCAGAGACGTTCAGCTTCTGGCTTTTTATGTGCAAACTGGGCATTTTCTGAACAGTCCTGCAGAAAACGATCAACTCAATGAAACGGACATTATTAACGTTGATTTAAATCCAGTTTCGCGTCCGTCTCGGTGTTTAGAGACATCGTCAACACGCCCACTCGCTTACTGGGAATGTTGTGATCGTGCAGGAGGACACGACGGATGAAAGCTCCGTGTTCTTGTTCACAGCAGATCCACACAACCGCGTCACCAAAAGCTCCCGTCGTCAGATATTCTTATTCTTCTAAAGGAGGGAATTTGTAATGAACGATAATAAACGTTTCCTTGTATTTATTCTTCATCCTCACTTCCTCTCTCTCTCTCGGCTCTTGTTTGTGTTTGTTGAACTCGTCTTCTCTCCTCTCGTCTTAACGCTGCACGTCTCTTTTTGGATCGTGTGGAAATATTTGACCAAAGCTGTGTTATATTCACACTCTAAAACCTTATAAAGGCTTGTTTTTGTATTATGTGCTGTCTTATTCTAAAAGGAAATAGCATTGTATAATCACTCTGCTGCTTAGTACGTTATATTTTTAATACTCATTGGATCTCACTCATTTCTGCAGGATAAATAAAATGTGACTGAATATACAGTGTTTCCTGCAGCTTTGTGTGCGTTGCTGTTTGTATGAACTTCAAACGCTTACGTTCCAAGGTTCAGGCTGACGACATCATGCTTCTATTTAAGTTTTAATGCATCACATTCAATAAATCATTCAGCTCCTCAATGCGGCTCCTTTCTCTTTCTTTTTTTTTTGTTTTTGCAAAGACGAATTCTTCACCAACTAAACTAAACAAATTGGGGTCAGATTGGCTCCAAGTTTTTTTGCTCGCAGGAAAACAAGTGAACCACAACAATAATTCTTTTTTTTTGTTGTTGAATTGAAATAAACCGAGGAAACTCTTTGTGATCGGGAGCCGAGAGTGAAATAGATCAGACGGTTATCGACTGGATGAATAGATCTGTTTTCCTCACACATTCCACAATAGCTTTTGAAAGGAAGAGGAGCTGTGTGTCTGTGTGTGTGTGTGTGTGTCTGTTTCTGTGTCTGTGTCTGTGTCTGTGTCTGTGTGTGTGTGTTTGTGTCTGTTTCTGTGTCTGTGTCTGTGTGTGTGTGTTTGTGTCTGTTTCTGTGTCTGTGTGTGTGTGTTTGTGTCTGTTTCTGTGTCTGTGTGTGTGTGTTTGTGTCTGTTTCTGTGTGTGTGTGTGTGTGTGTTTGTGTCTGTTTCTGTGTCTGTCTGTGTTAAATGCTGCCTTCAGGGACAAATTTCAGACTGAAGACCAGTTCATTGGGAATAGCTTTTCTAACTGGGAGCAAACTTTGTGTCCCCCATTGGGAAAGCATTGGTCTTTGGGTCAATGGTTTGGGGTTGTGGTAAATTCCCAAGACATTAATGTGTAACTTTGGTCATCACATGTTCGATCTGAGCCCGTTTCGGTCCAGACATCGGAAACGTACAACTAGAGTCGGATGAATATCAGCTTGGTCGTGCGTTTTTATCGTGCAGTTTTTTGGGGGGGGGAGCGAGGAGCGATTGGACATTCCGATGAATTCCTGACGTCTTCAAGCTCCCGCACAGACGACTCGAGTCAACTCCCCAAACTCAGAGCTTCCAGGTTCTCACTGCTTCCCGCGTGAAATTACAAAACCATAGACGACGTAGCCTGAGCATCTAGATGGACCCCTGGTGGCTGGCTGCAGTACAGGTCATACGTCCTGACTGCACCTTCTTTGCAGATGGATCCTTACGTTAAATCAAAGTTAAACACGTTTCTTTGAAAAGATGTTTTCTGTCATTTTAGACAGTTGTTATTCCACTGATATATGTAAGTGTTCGTTTTCCCAGTGATTTGGTTTTAAAAGCACTGGCGGCTCCTCCCCCGATCGCTACTGAGCAGATCAAGTGTGTGTGTGTGTGTGTGTGTGTGTGTGTGTGTGTGTGTGTGTGTGTGTGTGTGTGTGTGTGTGTGTGTGTGTGTGTGTGTGTGTGTGTGTGTGTGTGTGTGTGTGTGTGTGTGTTTTAGAGTTAGATTGTGTGAGTGGGTGCAGTCCTCACAGCTGTATCAAGCCCTGCAGTGGCTCCTGGGGGATCTCAAACCATGTTATGATCATTTCCTCTCGGCTCCTTCGCCCGGGGAACGATTCAGCCGCTGTCGTTATTACCTTGTTACGTTATTGTTATTGCATTAAATTTACACTGACGCTCTGTGAAGGGGTCACATGGGGACACAGAGGCGCATTCCTCTGATTGAAGACGCCACAGTGACGGACAAATGGACGAGTGCCTGCTCCACAGACGGGAATTGGAGATATCATCACTTTTCATAATTTTTACAGTGGATCCTCCGACGAGGACGATACCGACGTCCCTCCGTGTGTTTACACAAGGCTGCGGCTGAGGGGTAGAGCGGTCGTCCTCCAACCAGAAGGTCGTGTGAATGGGTGAATGTCAAACTGTGCTGTAAAGTGCTTTGAGTGCTCATCAAGACTAGATGTATAAATACAGACCAGTGACAATTTGCATCGTGATCCAAAACAGCAAGTGGGACATTCACAGCTTCGGCCTTTCCACTTTTAAAGTGTTGTTTTCAGATAGGTTGAGGTTAAGTAAGAAATGCAAGGCTAAGGTTAAAGTTAAGGTCACGGTTAGGCAAGAATTACCTCTGGTTAATGTTAGAGTAAGTCTACAGGAAATCAATGAAAGTCTGTGTGTGTGTTTGTGTGCTCTTGTGTCTTTGTGAGGACCGGTTTCAGTCTACAACCTACGGAGTGAGGACCTTTTGGCCGGACCTCACTTTGTGACCCTCCTTTGATGGACTGTTAACTGGGGGTTAAAACTTGGATTCAGGGTTAGAGTTAGAATTAGGTTTAGGTTAGGTTAAGAAACTCGTCATCACAGCTGTTGCTCTGTATTTGTGTTTGATTCATTGATTCATTCAAACTCTCTGATTCACTTTTTTTTATCCTTGAGGAAACAAATTGTGAATTTTCAAACAGGAGGAATCAAGCTGAGGAGAAAACCTGAACCACTTTATCATCCCAGTCGACACGTCTCTGATGACGAGCTGAGCGCTGTCGAGCGTCCGTCTCCATCGACCTCTTGAAGACTCCTCTCCTCTGCTGACACCTCTAACAGGTCGAACCAGCACTTTACTGAGCTCCTCTTCTCCACCTGCTCTCTCTCTCCCGCTCTCTCTCTCCCTCATTGAACATCTTCTGCACTTTATTCTAACTTCAAGGTCTCCGGCTGCACCGAAGCTTCAGCCCTCGGCCGTTTGGATAAAAGCATCTGCCAAATGAGAAAATATAAATGTGAACGCAAAAGAGCATTTCTCTTGCGAGGATCAATAAAGTATCACGTTATTATATTAAGTGGCAGTGGATAGAAGGCCTGGTCGTTAGGTAATGCTGCAGAGTAGCGGAGGACGGCTTCATCAATCACACGCGTATCGATGTTGTGTGTTTGTGCGCTGACATGTCGCCTTTTCCCTGTTTTTCCCGTGAAGCTCCAGTGGTCAGGACTCATATCACAGCAGAAACCAAATATCACTCAGATGAGCCTCTACATCCCATTATGTGTTCATGTGAGGATGTGTGCTGCATCACACTGTAGTTTGAAGTGCTCTCACAGGATGCACATGTGTGGACATGATGATAACAGCTGGAACAAAAGCTTCCTACTTTAAATGATGAATTCATATTTCCAATGTAAACTAGGTCACATTAGTGGGTCTTTATTGTGAAAAGGACAGAGACACGTGCACGTCACATCTTTAGTTACACAGTAACTGAAACCATGGTGTGATCTTTACATGTGTAAACACACGGTATGAGTAGGATACAAAACACCTGATAATAATGTACTGTAAAGTATTTATACATACTGAGTTCACAGTATCAGGGATCTCTCAATGCTGCACATTAGAGGAGATGTATATGTACAATCCCAGCTGACACTGAGAGGAGGGGAACATCGCCGACACGAGGCAGCGACTCACAAAGAGACAAACAACCGTTCACACTCGTATTCGAACCTGTCTCACCGGATTTAATGTAGATTATGTGCAGATCACGTGTTTTTGTTCCATCAGCATCGACTCGTATCAACAAAAGCTCACGAATCTCCTCCTCTGTCCAAGTTGACATCTTTGTATTCTACGTGTTTTAATTTTAAGATATTTGTATTCACGACCACCACACTAGCTGGGAGTTTCGCTTCGGGGCAACGAACTCGGACATTTGTGTTCTCACATACAGCCCCGGCCTCCGGAAAAGTTCAGGGACGTATCTTCACTGCAGGTCTCAAAGCAGCTCAGTCACCATTCACCATTGAAACTGTTTGGATCAGGACTCTAAAGGCAGCAGAAGAGTAAAGATGCTCGTGACCTCTGACTCCTTCATTCTGTCTCTGAGCCGCCGGATCAATGCTGCTCACGGAGGCCGAGCCCCCGATCCTCAGCCCCGTAAGAGCTATCTTTCATGTCTGCGCGGATCTCTTCATCCACGTGTCAAATAAATGTCAGAAAATTCAAAGGGAGGACGGGGCCGCACTCCTCTCTCTTAAAAGGGAACATTTAAAAAACACAAAAGGAGAGGAGCCTACCTGAAGCCCTGCGTTCCACCGGCTGCTGCTTTTTATTGCAGGACACATAATGGAGGTTTCATTGTGTTCAGGTAAAAAAGAAAAAACCCATGGAGCCTTGTTTCCAGGCTGCCACAAGGTTGAGTCGCCCTCAGAGTGAAGCTCCGAGGAAACACAACAAATGAGCTGATGTTTACACGATGTCTTCACGACAATGTGCAACGTAACCTCGTTCACAGCTGCAACTGAAATTACTGTGAGATTTTATAGAATAATTAGCATATAGAAAATCCTCTACTTCCTCCCTCTATCCAGAAGTTAAGCCAAATTATCACGGTGCGAACGCTGCCATCGAGGGGGGGGGGGGGGGTGTAGCCGCAGAGACTCAACCAATCGTGAGTCTGACTCAGCTGTCAATCATGACATTTTAGCCCCAATCTATAACATCAAACAGATTGTATATCGCAGGGTTTATGACCTATACTGCAGCCGGCCACCAGGGGGCAATTGAAACGCTTTGGCTTGTGTGTGTGTGTGAGTGAATGTGGCTTGTGCAATAAAGAGCATTGAGGGTAGAAATGGTTCATTTACCACTTGACTAATTCTTGAAAATTTATAAATTATAATTTAAATACATAACATATATATATATATATATATATATAAAGAGATGTGTTTTTTGTAGAAATTAAGTATAATATAGTTATTACAAGTTTAAAACCCATAATAAGCCATAAGCCAGATTTTCACAGTGTTTCCTGTTGTGTAGTACACTACAGGATTGCAGTATCTTGTGTATTTGATGTGTACTCAGGATGCAGACTGAAGAGCTGATGGAGGCAATCAGCAGGACCAGCTCCTCATTTCAAAGGTCTTCATTATCCCACTGGTCTGATTAGACTGATTCTTCCTCGTTGAGATCGAATGGTGCATCGTTGTGTTTCACGTGTTTACGTCTCAACACGTCAACTCGAGACTTCAAACCTTTTCCCAAGGAAATAAATGAATAAAGACAAGTGACGTGATTAGGGAGGCAAGATGGTAAATACAAATTAAAATACATATTCTGAGGGGAAAGGATCCGACCAGAGTTTTAAAAGATTCACTGAAGCCGTCCCAGTGTTTCAGACACATTTTCCATCTTGGATAATCAGGCAGCTTCAAGGCTGCAGCTGATGAAATCACCACGTAAAAAGAATCTGTAAAAAAAACAAACCTAAATAAAAATCTAATGTAAAACTGCCTTTCAGACATTCATGTGCTGCAAGTAGATTGGAAATCAAAAGCATTTTCCTTTTCATACAAAGCCTCAGGAGTCTCCAGGCTGCGGATGTACTCACCCTGGCCTTTGTATGAGGAGGTGCACACAAACAGAACATATACACATACGTGCACACGCACTTTGCTGAAGGTTACATCGAAATCTACACAAACTGAGTATGGTTATTAATTTGTGGAAAGATGAAGGTGAGCAACAATCATAAAGCTCAAGGTTTCAGAGAAGCGTCAGAATAAAATGCTGCCGAACCACAGAAAGCTGCTTTTTTCCTTCTTCTCCATGTTCCTCAGTAAGAAGAATAAATTCCATCAGGTGGAAGTTTGATTCATTTCTTTATTTTGATTGAGAATAACTCGCTCTGTGTTTTCTGCACAAGCGTCGAGGCCAAAGTTTAGGTCACTTTGAATTTTTAATTATGTGATTATGATCGTTTAAAAAGCAAAGTCGTCTCATTCTTGGCTCCGGAGACTCTTTATCAAAATGGACGTAGACGTCAGGTCCGGAGGGTCAAACCAGTGAGGAAGTGCCTGAAACCAGCATGTTCTCAAACAATCAGTGGAGGTTGAGTCAACTGGTTGTTTCTATAGTTTCTATACGTAAATAAATATGGACGTCGCGTCTCCTCTTCCTCCTGTTGTACAAACATGAATCTCAAATATCTCAGGTGATTTACTGCATCTTGTGATTTTGACTTCATTTGGATCCAGAGTCTGGTCCGTTGTGATCGTGGTGTTGAGCCACTTTGTAAAGTTTTCAACCTGTTTTCATAGTATCAATTAACTAATTAAAACCAAACTTGTCAGAACAATATTTATATAAAACCGTATTTGGACTTTTCAGTTTGGTCCCTTGGTTCCATCCACTAACATGGAGGAGGCAGGGTTTATGACATATTCTGCAGCAGGCCACCAGGGGGCGATCCAGATGATTTGGCTTCACTTTTTGGCAGCTGTCATGTCATCCATCTTTATATAAGTCTAGAATCTATTATGTCCCTTAAAATTTAAATAAGATAGAAGTACCTCATTGACCCCAAACTGGAAAATTCTATCTATCTATAGAACGTGTATCCTTTAATTCAGACTTGTGTTGTTAGAGTTTCAGAAATACTTGTAAAATATTCCACAAGTCCATCTGAGAGTTGTTTTTAAATCTTTTACCGATCTGCTCAGTGACATGAACATCACCCTCAGCTCAGCTCTTCAGAATCACGTCCAGCCCATGTGTAGAGTCCACGCCCTGATTGTTTAGATTTCTCCTCAGACCACATGGGGACTCTCACTGACGTTCTGCACCTGTGGACGCAGACAGACTCTTTATTTCCTCCACCTCTCGCTCTCTCTCTCTCTCTCATTTCAGGCCCAGCAGAGACCAAACATATTCAATTACACACAGATAGCTGCACAGATTACAGGGTTCACGTCGAAGCAGCGTGGCCCAAAGTGGAGCTCGTTGGACAAATTTGCTTCTCTGCAGAATTATTTTTAGCACATGAAAGAGTTTGACAGCGAAGAAAGGATCCGAGCAGCGACTTGATCTTTTTTATGTCGAACAAGTCCAACATTATGCAAATCTAAATCCTTGACACGTTTCTAAATCACGTTTTCCACATTCCAGCTTCTGGGCTCCCAGGCACAGGCAGTGCGAGCCGAGCAGGAGAAACCAGGTGAGGTCAGATTTCCGGTCAGACTCTTGACCTTAAGGTCACGGAGCTGAATGTTTAACTGCCTGTTCTGTGTCTGCGCGGCTCCTAAAGACGTCTGAGAAACCTCCTGCGTGCAGCGCTCACACGTGAGTCAGCTGGGTGCGGGTGTGTTTGTGTACATCCTGAAGAATTTTACAAACATACAAAACACAGACACGCTGCCGTGTGGAATGCCGGCCTGCTGGCTGGGCCGGCCTGCGGTGTCGGGTTGCAGGAGGTGTTCCCGGCTGCGTCCCGAGCGTATCTGTGTTTGTTTTATGTCACAGCCCCTCCCTCCGGAGAGATGTCAGTCCAGCAGCGCCTGGGGGGATGAAACCTGAGATCGGAGAGAGGTTAGCAGTAAACAACAACTCCTTTATGAGGAGGCGCAGGCTGCAAAGATCTGAGGGAGGGAGACACAAAGATTTGCTGGTTAGGGCAGTGGCTGCTCCCAAATGGGGTCCCCGACATCCCTGGGGGTCCTTCGGGGCCCTCCGGGGGGGGGGGGAGCAAAATGAGTTGAACCTCACAGCTTGTTCATTGGAAGTCAGGACAGGTTGAATATCAGATAAGATTTAAGGTGTGATTGTTCTCTGACAAATATCTAGAAGAAGCTCTAGATCGCTGGTGGTTAACATTGATCAAGAGGCAAAAAGCTGTAAATGAGCCAGAGGTAGATTTACTGCTCTTATTTTTAGTGATATACTTTAAATAGGCTAAACTAAAGAGAGTCAACTTAAAGTAACGTCAATGCTGGAAAACAAGCATTTCACAGAACGTTAGCAACACGTTAGCAACACGTTAGCAACACAACCAAATAGGCCTATTTGACAGTTATTTGACAGGACATGGACCAAACAAAAAAAAATCCCGATACACGTCATATGTTTCCCAAAGATGGTTTCTGTCCCTGTAGGTAGTTCTCATCACCCTGATGTTTGTTCAAGTGTTCGTGTTTCTGATCAGTTATTCGATTAAACCATGGCGAGACGTCGTGATTGACAGCTGAGACTGACTCACGATTGGCCGAGCCTGTTGATCAGCGGGTTCAGGAAGCCGCTGATGGCAGCGTTCACATCCAGGATATTTTTGGCTTCAGTTTTTTCGGATCGTGGAAGTGGAGACGTGTTGTCCGTCTTTATTTACAGTTGTCATACGAGGAAAAAAAAACAATGTAATATTTTAAAATGACGAAACCAAGGGTTAATTTTATTGCTGAAAAAAAATAAAACATCCCCAGATTTTCTTCCCCGATAATTTGCTTAAATGTTTAAAATAACTTAATTTAAATAAACATATTTGACTTTGATCTTTTACATTTTTTTTTTTATACCTCGTGTTTGATTCGCTGCCTTTGGAACTTTGAATGTCGGTGGGTGTAAAGTTGATTTGACGTGGAGCCAGCTGCTCCTCCGCACGGCAGACTGGTTTATCTCCAGCCTTTCTCTCCCCCGGTGAATAGAGTTCACTCTTTTCTTTTGTTGTTAAACGCAGCCCTTACAGTCCAGCCCCTCCCCCCTCCCCCCCCCCCCCCCCCCCCCCGCGCTCTCTTTCTCTTTCTTTTTCCTCCCTCTCTCTCTCTCCACCCATCCTCCCATCCCTCACTCATCCATCCAGGGTGACGCCAGCGCCTCTCACCCCGCCCCGTTCAACTCAGTCCACCGCGTTCATTTCATTCCTGCTCACCATTCCGCGCATATTTCGCATCCTTGGAGAGACGCTGCGCATTTTACGCACTCAGCGCGCCCGAGCCTCCGCCAGAACCGACGCCGAGCGCCGAGCGGAGTTGTCGGCGGGTTTCCCGGTGCATTGAGCGGCGTGGATCCGTGGGAAAGTGTGGGAATTAATCCAGAAAAGAGGCGCACGAATCGAGGTAAGTTCCCGAGGAGGAGTCCCCCCCCCCCCCCCCCGCCTTCCTCCTCCTGCGTACGGAGCTGGAAGCCCCCGGACGCTCCGCTTGTCCTCTAAACCGCGAAGTGGCCAAATCGAAACAAATGTCGGCGACATGGCGACTCTCGGTTTCCTCCTCGGTTTCCTCGCGTTGACGTGAAACAAGTGGAACCAGCTGATGAGGTCCGGCAGCTCAGGATCCAGGCGCCACAGTTTCAACCCGTTTTCCTCCCGACACCAAAAAACAAACCTCGATTTCTGTCACTTCTCGCCCGCGTTTCGCTGGAATTACGCACAGAGACTCATCCAGTTTCCTGCGTAATGTAAAAGCGACGGGGGGAAAAGAGGTGGATGAAAACAAATGGGCTGCAGAGGGAGCGAGAGAGAGAGGGAGAGAGGGAGGTTAACAAAGCTGGGAGTGAATGGGGGACTTGTTGCATCGGCGGGGTTTGTCTCTCTTCCTGCACAGGCCCCAGTCACCGGAGCAGGCCAGAGGCTGATAACGTGCACACAGCAAGTGTTTACCCGGCGGACAGTGCACATTATCTGGCATCACACAGGCAGCTGCTCCGCTCCACCTCCAGGGGACCAGGGCAGGTTTCTGTCATCAGACCCAACGTGCTGCTGCGAATGAGCCTTTTAAAACACGCACTTCACATCAGGTGTGTGCGTGTTAAGTTTAAAATGTAGATATTTCTGTAATTAAATTAATGCCGTTGATTCGAATGATCATTTTATCTCCTTTCTCATGATATATATTCATATAAATATAAGTTTCTGGTCCTATACGCAGCTGCTGCTATTAATAATAGATTACAACTTATATTTAGTGAGTTTTCTGTCATGGATTTAATACATTGATTCAAATGAGGTTATTCTATCTCCTATCAAAGACTCATCATCTATATACACGTATGTTTCTGTTCCTGTACGCAGCTGCTGCCTTATATGGAAAAATGAACCTTAATAATAGATTACAACTTGTATTTAGTGAGTTTTCTGTCATGGATTTAATGCATCAGGTCAAGTTAGTCCTTTTTGATCTCCCGTTAAAGACTCAAACTGTCCCTTTAACGTTGCATTTCACATCATATGTGTTATGTATATGTGTAGTGTGCGGTGATTGATAACAGTAAGTGATCACAGCTCATATTTGTGAGTTGTCTGTCGTTGATTTGAATGCGTTGGTCGTTTAATCTCCCTCTAAAGACGCAGATATATTAATAATATCAAGCTATTACAACTTAAATTAGTTTTCTGAGATGGATTTAATGCATCGAGTCAGTTTAACCTTTTTATTTCACATCATATATATTTTGCATTTCTTGGAATTATTGATAACAAATTTTAGTGCGTTTTCTGTCAGTAACTTAATGCCTTGGTTCAAATTACTAATAATACCTGTATCTCCTTCTAAAGTCTCCGCTCGGTGAAACACTCCACATCACATATATACATGAATAAGTATGTTGCGTTTCTGGTGATTGATAATATTAATTAAGAGATTCCAGCTCATAATTCGAGTTTTCTGTGATTAATTTAATCAATTTGTTCAAACTAGTCATTTTTATCTTCTTAAGACAGCGCAACATTTTATTTTACATCACAAACTGTGTATAATAATTCTGTGTTAGTGATTTCCTGAGAACTTCCCCTTCACCATCCTATAATATCCCACATATGGGTTTGTAGTTGTGGTGCCTCTTGTTTCCTTTGGAGAAGCGATTAAAGGGCCGCGCTCGTCCCTGTACAACAAGAGATATGTCGTAATGCAGGCGAAACCACGATGTAATAATTGGGAGAGGAAATTACAGCCCTGAGGAATAAAAATAGTAGATGACAGAAGCGGGGGGGGGGGGGGGTGTACGTCAAAGATGAAAGGGTTTTAGATTCAGAGAATTCGACTTCTGGTGGAGTTGATGTGATTTAAACTGTTGAATGGAGATAAATGCTCATAATTACTTAATGATTGATTTGAACGTGTTAAAACTGCCGCTTACAGTTGTTTTTATGGTTTGATTTTTAATCTGCAGATTATTTTCTCGATTTAATCAACGATTTGTCTGTTTCTGTTCATAAAATGTGAGAAAATAGTGAAATGTGCTCATTAAAGTCCCTCAGTATCTTTGAGTGACGGCATTTTAAAGCTCTTTTTGCCTGAGAAATAACCGAAGTGATTGATAATAACCAGTTTTTAAACAACAGTATCTGAGCTAATGTTGTCAGAAACACAGAATATGGAAGTTTTCTGACTCTGTAAAGGTTCCTGTGTGTTTTGTAGAGGAAGTTTTGGTTCATCTGCTGCAGCTGCAGCAACAACACAAGTATCTGTGAGAAGGAAATATAGATTCAAACACGTAAATCAGTTTTTTAAAGTTAAAACCTTTGTTTATTGTGATTTTGGAGCAAATTAAGTGTGTGATAGTGTAACAGAGGACGGAGGTGTGGGTCTGTGTGTCATTGTCTTTTGCTGTGTCTAGGCTGGTGAGTGTACAAAGCTTTGTCAGTCACCCTTGGCAAACAGCCCCCCCCTGCCCCCTCCCATCGCCCCTCCACTTTCCTCCCCTCTTCTACCCCCCCCCCCTGTCTCTCCCTCTCCAGTCCGTTGACATCTGTTTTGAGTGTTTTGTGCACCTGTAGAGACCGAGGAAGTGTGTGTGTGTGTGTGTGTGTGTGTGTGTGTGTGTGTGTGTGTGTGTGTGTGTGTGTGTGTGTGTGTGTGTGAGGGAGAAAGAGGAGGAGGAGACGAAGGGAGATGCAGAATGCAAATCCAGGCGTTTGTTCTGGCCTAAGCAACGCAGACTGACTGACTAACGACCATTTGGTGTGTGTGTGTGTGTGTGTGTGTGTGTGTGTGTGTGTGTGTGTGTGTGTGTGTGTGTGTGTGTGTGTGTGTGTGTGTGTGTGTGTGTGTGTGTGTGTGTGTGTGTGTGTGTGTGTGTGTGTGTGTGTGTGTGTGTGTGTGTGTGTGTGTCTTTGCCTCTTGCTGTCCAGGCCAGGCAGGCCCATTGTTGCGGCAGCAACAGGCGTCGGTGGATGAGGACGCACCATATGGCCTCTGTGTGCTTTAGTCACAACCGCTGTGTACGTGAGCGTGCTTGTGTGTGTTCATGTACTCCACCAATGCTGTCACAATATGGTGCGGTTTGGAGGCGGCCGGCTGCTCGCTGCCCTTCCTCCTCTTTCTCCTCTTTTCATCTGTCGTCTCATTTCTCGACAGGAGGACAGAATCCGGCACACAGATTTTTTTACTGACGTGGGATTAGGTGGAGTAATCTGCCCGGCATGAAATTATGTCTTGTGACGTCCAGATGTCGGCACATTCTGCTAATTTAATTTATTCAAAATATAGCCTTCTTGTTTTAGAGTTTTGAAAAGGACAAACTGGGCTTGAATCAACAGGTGATTCAGCTGCTCGCTGAGACGGGAGGTTTTGTTAGTCATATTATTCAGAATATTCTTTTTTTTACACAGTTCCCTTTTAATTTAAATTTTGAAACCAGTGTCCCAGCAGTTTGATTTATAGTTTTTTTAATACGTCTCCGACTCCTCCAGCTCCTGCACGTTGTTAAATCTCTGCTCGTACATGTGGAGACTTGCCACGTGTGTCAGGAGTTTAACATACAAAGTGTAAAAGAGCGAGCGCTGCGTGTAATGACATTTAGGAGCTGGTTTGTTAGAGCGACGATGCAGAGTGTGTGCGGTGGGGGTGCGGGGGGGGAGTGGGTGTGTTCGGGAGGGCAGGGGGCAGTCAGGGTGTAGGTGGGGGGGAGAAGGAGGGTGGGTTTTGGGGGGTGAGGTGGTGGTGCGGGTGGGGTCGGCTTTGTTTAGGTGCTGGGGGAACAATAGGCATCCTCTTGGGTGGGGTTGGGGTAGAGCCGGGTTGTGGGGGGGGGGGGCCGTGGGCCATGGAACCTGTACTGGCTCGTCTGGCGGCCTCGGCTCCTCGTCTGTCCGCCCCTCTGTCCCTCTGACGTCCACACCGACACAAATTACATCACAACACACATCATTCAAACAACGTATTTAAATCTGACTGAGGACGCAAAGTGTCAGTTGCTCCCGACATCCTCCGGGGGGAGTTTTCCCGTCGAGTCGTTTTCAGACACGAACTCCGAGGATGTCCGCAGCAGGAGGTTCTCCGCTGAGTCACAACAAAACCATGAACAGGCTGCGTAAAGAGGTGATAGTGTTAAAAAGATAATGTTGTGATGCCAACAAATCTCACACGTGTCTGATTTCCGTCAGACGACTGAAAGGGAATAAATCACCTCGAGAGTTTGTGTCAGTGTTTGTTAAGATAAACGGAGCTTTGTAAAGAAATGAAAACCTTTGTTTTTAATGTTTAAACAAACACCAAGAAGTCCACATATTAATGTTTGACATCTCAAAACAGAAAGAGGGAGCCTACGTGCACAGTGAGCGTTACTCAACAAGTGAAGCCATGTTTATCAAACCTGTGCAGTCGGGTCGCACCACTAACCTGAACGTGGTGCTGGTAATAAACCATTTCTCCCAGCAGCAGTTTACTCAAAAGAAGAGGAAGACAGTTCAGTGTCTTTTTGTCCTGTCAGTGTAGACGTCCCACATTTAGAAACCAGGAAACACAAGGACAGTATTTTAAAACGTGGACATGACGTGATCTCAGGCTCTGAAGGGTTTTAACAGCGAGCAGATAAATGGACGAGACCAACCAACCCTCCACGGGAAGTCAGAATCAACCCCTATGTTTCCTGATCGCAGCAGGAAGTGTAGATTTCTACTACTTCCTGGTTTCCTAGGAACTGACACGATTAAACAGTGACTCCGATTCTCTCACTGTGGAAACATGTTTTTGTCTTCCGCTGCTCGGACCCCGATTCCTCTCGGTTGTTGGTTCCCTGATAACATTTCTCAACTCGGGTGTGGAGCGTGATGCGTTACTCAGAAATAGCCTCAATGACGGCTGAGTAGAAACTAAAGAATTATCAACTGGATGAAACGTTCAGCAGCTTTTACTTTGCCTGTTTTGTTTTGTTAAGATGATAATTGGTGCTAAGATGAAATATTAATGTCTCTTCCCCGTTCAATTGAATCCACTCAGAGGCCGGTGATGAAATCAACATTTTCCTCAGGTTTACTCTAAATTAAAAACCTAAAAAGAGAAATAGTGAACAAAATAAACTTTGTGGTTGACTTTGATCACCAAGAACTCCCTTGACATTGTGAAACCCATTCGGACATTCTCCAGAGTTTTCACAAGGACGCTGGCAGGAGGAAGCTCTGATGTCCGGAGGCTCTTCCTCGTTCTTGGATACCGTCCTCCTGGAGAATATCAGGAGATCATCCGGAGTGCAGTGCTCGTCTGAAAGCAGCTTTACAGATTCAGATTTTTGGGGGAAGGATGAACAGGAAGTGCTCAGACCGTGAAGCTAAAACCAGGTAGATCCTTAAATAACCTGCCACACACACAGCAGCGTGTTTACGGGATGCACGTCCGCCACGTTCCCTGCCTCCTCACCTACATCTGTCTAAATAAAGCAGTATCCAGGTCTTAATGGACCACAGCTGGAAAACACAGTTCAGAGGCTAATTCATTTTTAGTGTGTGTGTGTGTGTGTGTGTGTGTGTGTGTGTGTGTGTGTGTGTGTTGTCAGTGGTGGAGAGCAGCAGAGCCTGTGTTAGATGGACTGGATGTAATTGTAGTGGTGAGTGGATTGATGGAGTTCACTGTGCAGCCATAGATGTTCCTTTACTAGGTGTGGATTAGGACACACACACACACAGACACACACACTCTGCACATGTGGTCCCTATCTCCGCACAATGTTCCAGAGTTCACACTTATTAAATGGTGTTGGTATTGCTGTAACCTCGCCAGGCCTGTCTTTCTTCTGTTGTGTGTGTGTGTGAGTGTGAGAGACAGTCTACGTGTGACACCAAACCCACCCACCCTGCAGGGAATGGCTGGATAATGGCTGGTTCTGACTCAGCAGAAACTTGTGGAAGAAGAAGAAGAAGACGAAGAACACAGAGGGGATATAGGAAAACAGGGATGAGAGCTGCTGGCAAAACCTTTTACCATCATATTTCCAGGATGAAATAAGCACTTCACTGTATCAGTGAGCAATCTGTGGCAAATTACTGTGAGTGTGCATAAATGGTAATGCTCCTGTGAGAGGAGATGGTGAAATAATGAGGCGTACGCGGTGAGACGCGGTGAAACGCGGTGAAACGCGGCCTCCTCTCCACTCACAAAGCCAGTCCCTCTGTCTTTCTCTGTCTTCCTCAAGTGTGTGTGAGCGCAGAGGGAAAAATGAAAGAAGCTTTGCTGGTTTTCTTTTCAGCGATGCAGCTTTTTCATGCGGCCCAGTGAATATCCGTCTTTGTTTTTTAAAACACGAAATCAGGTCAGAACGAATCAGACCAACTCGGGACTTTCATAAAGGTGATTAGGTTTTTTTCTTCCCCGGGCTTTGTGCGAGATGAACTAATCAGTAATGGATTAATTGAAAATCGTGATCATCTGAACCGAGAGCGAGCGCAGAGACGTGGAGACAGAAATCACGAGTAATGGCACAGGACAAAGTCTGCATCAGAAATGGAGGCGCAGGAGATCAGTCGGGTTCTGCACAGTGTGTTTCTCGCAATTTGGGTGATGAAACCAATAATCCACGCTGGGCTGCGGAGACTAATCACAAAAGCTAGAAACCCACGTATGGACCACGCTTCAGTCCTGACATGATTTGAGTATGTGTGCCATGAACCGATAAAGCAGTGAGAGGCTCGCTTGTCCCTCAGTGTAGAGGATAGATAATATTCACCATGCGGCATCTCGCTTCACGCTGGATTGAGGCGCTCGGGAGGTCAGAGCAGTTCACTCATGATTCTCCTGAAGAAAACCTCTGTTTTAGAGTCGAACGTCTGCAAACCGTCACATGCTCGTGAGAAAACAGGCTTTTTTCAGCTTGTTGTTCTGTTTATACTTCGCCCTGTACACAAATGCTGTTTTGTGTGTGTGTGTGTGTCTGTCTGTGTGTGTGAGTGTGTGCGGGTCTTAAGTGCACACTCCTGCAGAGTGAATGCACATAGCATGCACTGAGGATGCTTTGATCAAGTTATTTCCAGAGGTCGACCTCATTGACTCCAGTGTGTGTGAAGCGCAGCTGACGGTCGCATCCAGATGAGTTTTGCTGATGCCTGAAGATGTGAAGCTTGTACACGTGGAGACATATCGAATCATCTGTAGCTGATTAGTTGGTGGCCAATGTGAAAGTTGTGCTTTTTGAAAACGTTTAGGTTGGTGTTTAAGACAGACACGGAAATCTAGACATTGGCTCGGAGATAATTGTATTTTAAACATTTGTTTAAATTAGCAGGTATTAGCAGGTATACGCTGTTTCTTTAAAGACAGGTAATTCTGCTCTGGGCTGACAAACAAAAAGACGGACCGTTGTTGTCGTGTTGGAACTAGAAGTTGTTCAGCTGCTGTTCAGGAATACACATCTCTTTCCATGTGTTGATCACTTTACAGTCAGCGTTTGGAAACTGTGACTTTCACACAACCTTCTTAGATGAAGCAGAATACATGATTCCATGTGCAGCGACCAAAAACAGAAACGGCTGGAAAAACACGTTTTGTATAAAAAGTTCATTATCGTAATATCGTGATTTTGCTTTGATGTAACCTCGCCCGGCCCTCTTCTGACGGTTTGAGTAACGTGAGTGTGCTTCAGTGATCTAACCTTGAAAAATGAAGCTCCCCGGAATCTGTTCAAGCATCAAACACTTAAGTCACATTAGTACGTGAAGAGACAAGTCTTTTGTCTCATGGTCCTCGATGCAAAGAGCAAGAAATGTCACCACAGATGATAAATAATTCTGTTTGGGACGTAAAGGACTTTAAAACACGACGAAACTTTGTAAAGTGGATCAATGTTTACTTTGTGTGTGTGTGTGTGTGTGTGTGTGTGTGTGTGTGTGTGTGTGTGTGTGTGTGTGTGTGTGTGTGTGTGTGTGTGTGTGTTCATGTTGGAGACGGTTAAAACAGATGCCGTGGAATGATCCAACAGAAGCCAGAGTGAAAGGCACTGACGAGCGTGTGATAACAGCGGACATGTAAACCAACAGGACCCCCCCCCCGCTGACGTTAACATACAAACCCATGTCCCTCTGGTACGGAGGCGCTCACACATCAGAACATTTCATAACAACCTCTTTGGCGTGTGTGCGTGTGTGTGTGAGAATACAGAGGGCTTAGCGCCATGCACATTGAATGCACTCAAACACATACATGTACTTGGCATGTGGTGGCAGCCAGTAAGTGCTGTAGGACAAGATGCGACAGAGGGAGAGCATGAGAGTCCAAGGCAGCTGCAGGACTGTGGCTGTGTGCCCTGTGTGTATCCTCCTGAGGGCTGGCACTGACACCATGAAGCCTGCTGTCCTGGCTGGAGTGGCCCGGGCCTGCCTGGTGACAGAGACGAGGAGGAGGGGGGGGGGCGTTCACGCTGCAGTCGAGTCGCCCAGTCGTCGGTTGATTGTTGTATCTCTCCAGTGTCCATCTGCTCCCGGGCCCCTGAGGCCTCACTGTACAGTGGCTTCAGCAATTATTTAGGAACTATTTTTCATCTCAGACAAGGCTCGGGCGTGAGTCTCTGTTTGTTTGGGGGTTGGGAAACTGGGACTGGGGCTAAGAAACAACCCCAGGATTTCTTTTCACCACCTAAAAATTGTGACAAAACACATTTCCTTTTACTTCTCAACAGATTTCTCAGGATATAAGACATCAGACACATTCAGGGGACTGATGTCTGAGAATATGTGTAATTTGGTGCGGACCCAAGCAAAATCTGGATCTGGCAGATTTGAAATTTGTTCCATAAGCATCGTTGGATTTCTTCAGTCGCTGTATGGTAACAAATATGTCTAGAAACCTGTAACTACTACTACTACTACTACTATCAATGTGTATCATGTGGATTCATTAAGGAATCAACAGTTTGCATTTATCTTTAAGTTTTAGAACTATGTCCAAATGAACACGACAGATTTAGTGTGGAAGTTAAAGGGGCCGATGGAGAAATGCTGTTGTGCTGTAGATTTACTTTTAAATGGATAAAGTACTGAAATCCTCCATTTCCACAGGTTTTCTGAACCTTTACCGCGCGCGGCTCCACAAATTGTGATCAGGTGCTTCCTGTTTGCTTTAATTATCCCTGAGCTGTGGCGAGACCCTGGAATCCACCTGTGGCAAATTAAATTGATTGGTCCTAGTTTAGGAAGGCACACGCCGCCGCCGGTGTGTGTACATCTGAGGTCCCACGATTCACACTGCGCGTCAGGACAAAGAGCCAGTCATGACATCCAGGGAACTCTCTGAAGACCTCAGCCAAATACAGAGGGGTCCTTGAAGAAAACCAGAGCGCGTGCAACCTGAGACCAGAGCGCCGGTTCTCCTTTCACCACAACAATGTCCTGAAGCACACGGCTGAGCTTTGGGACAAATCTCTGACTGTCTCTGAGTGGCTCGGCCCGAAGCTTCGACATGAGCCCTGTGGAACATCTGCAGAGAGAAGATGGCACAGATACCCCCCCCCCCTCCCTCCCCCAATCCAATCTGATGGAGAGGATCTGCCAGGAGGAATCCAGATGTGCAAAGCTTGCACTCTATAAGACTCACAGCTGTAATTGCTGCCGGAGCCGCTTCTGTACAAAGAACTGAATTATGGGTCTGAATGCATTTGTAAATAAGAATGGCACTGACTGCATTCCTCTGCCAAGCCCGACAGTTCCCTCAGATTCAATCAAGCTGCACCAAATTTCACATATTCATAGACGTCAGTCTCCTCAACATGTCTGCAGTGTTTTTCATTAAGATGCCATGAATTATTCCCTCGGTAATTGGTGGAAATATCTCACAGTGTTAAAGAAAGAGAAAAATGCCTGTATCCACCCCTTTTTCCAGATCCATAGCAGAATTAATTGGGTTTTTTCTTGGCCCCTGTCGCATCTTTCATGGAAATCCGTTCGGTATTTTTTGTGGAATTCTGCTAACGGAATTCCAACCAACCAATTAACAACAGACTGGGGCAAATGAGTCCTTGGTGGAGTTAATGAGGTTTTAAACAGTGACGAGGTGAATGACAGAAGGAAAGAAGGAGTCATCCACAACAACCCCCCCCCCCCCCCCAACTCTGCACCGTACAGACACTGTGATGATCTTCATGAATTGACTGAGGCTCCTGTAGTTGTTCCGATCTTCATGAATCCGTCGTGTTCTACCTTCTACGAGCTGGTTTCTAACAAATGATTGAGAAGAAGAAGAGCCGGCATCTCAATTCAGGGGCGGGGCTGCAATCTTCAGCCGACCTGGTCAATGCATCCTCCACCTTCTGCGTGGACCCGTCTACTTAGTGCATCACCAGCTTGTCCTGCCCTTACAGCCATCGCCTAGCAACAGAGCTCCGGACCAAAAGGATTTTTTGGATCAATAAATATGTTGAAAAGATGCTTTTTAAAAAAAAAACATGTGCACTATATTTGGGGTTTGGTTCGTTCTGTAGCTTTGAAATGTAATTTAATATCTTCCAACGTGACGTCACTGGACTCAGGTCCTTCTCATATCATCCCTTTTATTCTTTGTGTCTCATCTGTTAAATGAGCTCTGTCTTGGTCTCAGCTGCTTCACAGTTCCACCTCGCTGTTTGTTGGCGTCCATTAATTATCATCATCTCTACATGAGAACTAGTTTAATTTGGTTTCATGTTCATAGGCTTATATAGGACGAGTTTGTCTGCTACAGCGATTGGTTTTATTAGATCATGTGCTTGTTTTATGTGTAAAGAAAGAGCTGCGTATGTTTCTGCTTCTTTATTTTACTGATATTTAATTGTAGTAGCTCATGTGAACTTTTCAGAACCCAGGGTCAGAGAGAATTGATATTCAAGGTTCAATTGATATTCAAGGTTTAAATGACATACAATTATACAAACCATGGCCTTCTGTGCAGTGTAGGAAGTTTCAAAGCTCCAACATGTAGAGCAGTGCAGAAGAAGAATAGCAGCAATTCATGTAGATACAGAAGAGGCAGAATTAAGCTGTGGGTATTTAAAGCCCATTGAGTTTAAGAGTATCTGGATTCTTCTTGTTGCTTCGGCATTGACCTTCAAAGAGGTGAAAACTCTTCTGCGGTAAAATGCAGAACCACTCAGACCATGTGAAGAAGAAATACTCTACATTTCATTTGTTGTTTGTATTTATTTATTAGAGGGAATCCTTAAAGGGTTATTTGAATGTGAGCACAAATTGATTATTTCTTTCAAAGACCATAACTGACTCAATGGGGGGAGAACGTGAAGATACTCACAGACACCAGTTGACAACAGTCAGTGACGTGGCACATAGAACCTACATTTACACCAAGAACTGGCCAAAATGTCCTTGAAGCTTAAAGTGCTGCGTTTGGGCAAGTGAGGCAGGTTTAACACTCTGGTTATACAAAGACCTGATGACTCACAGCAAGGGTCCCTGTACCCCAACAAGACCCTGCAAGGCCCACCCGGTCATAGGCCTTCTCCCAAGTCCACAAAGCACATGACCTGTTGAGTGAAGAGTAAGAACTTGGTTCACTGATCCACAACCAGAAGCGAACTCACATCGCCCCCCTCCAAAATCTGAGGATCGACAAATTGTTCCAGCTCCACCTTCTGTAACCGCTGAGCTCGATCTTAAGCTCAAACAGAAGAAGCCAACCTGGCCACTGAGATGTTGTGAGATGTTGATTATTTACAGTATATTGAGGAAATACATAGATCTGCCTAGAATTGGGTTGCACAGCAGGAGCGGTTTAGAAAACTCCCTTTGAATCAAATATGATCAAAGGCTCAGTTAAGTGTGAAGGATCCTTGGCGTTCGCTCACACAAACAAACTCACACTCGGCGAAGAGGAAATGAATCTTGAATGAATCTTTGTTTGTTTCTTTGAAAACTACAAGGGGGGGGGGGGTAAGAGAAGGGGGAAAGAAAGCGAGGGCGGGGAGTTGGGAGAAGAAACGGAAACGAGGGTAACGAGTGTGAGGAGAGAACCTGAGGACAAACTGGTCAAAGCTGCAGATCTCGTTCATTCCTGGGCAGCACATGTTCTCCCGTGGCCTCGCGGTGTCCTGAGCTTGAGAGTGTGGACGGGGTTCAAATGTGTCCAAAATGTTGCTCGCTGCTTTGCATGCTTCATTTGTATGTGTGCACATTGTCAAGTGTAATTGTGTTGAAATTAGCCAGGCAGACACACACACACACACACACACTGACACACACTTCACATTACAGGCTTGTGCAGGCTGTGGCAAGGGACAGAGCCTGGGAAGTGTGAACAGTAGAAGACCAGACAAAATGACATGTGTTCGCCCGAGGAGCTGGCACTGTAATTGTGTGTGTTTCTATGTGTGTGTGCATATGTTTGTGTGTGAGTGCAGTGTGTGCTGCGCCAACCCTGCTGTTTACCGTGGGGGATTTTTTGAAGAACTCTAGGCAGCTGGCAAGCCCCCATCAGTTTTCCCTTTTTTTTTTAATCTGCTAGTGGCTGTGTGTGGTAGTCCGTCCGTCCGTCCGTCCCTCCGTCTCTCCGTCCGTCTGTCCGTCCGTCCCATTCACTTGCTCCACTTGTGTGCATGTGGATTTTATGTTCCACAAACACAACAGTTTAACAAAATAGGCAATTTCCCACTTGAAAAGAAGCAATAATTTCCCTCTATCACCTGGGACGCAGGCTCTCGACAGACATAATCAGAATTTAAAGCTTTTTTTTTTTTTTTCGGTTGGAAAATATCAGCATGAATCACAAATCCCCAGCGGGGAGAAGAGAATGACCCGTTCTGTTCGCTTTTATTTGGAAATGAAATTCTCCTGTTGGCATCTGTAGCATAGACTGTATCTAAAGATGGATGACGATAATGCCGAACGCTGCCATCTTGCGCCCATGACCTTATTTAGAAAGAGCCGTCATCTGTCAATCGTGATGTTTCACCTCATTTTTATAGCATCAAATAACGGACACATCAGTTGTGATAAGAGCGACCGAAAATGACAAAAAACATCTTCGAGAAAAACATATTTAACGTGTATTACTTTTTAGTTTGGTCCATGTTCCATCATCCACTAACATGGAGGAGGCCGAGTGTATGACACATACTGCAGCCAGCCACCAGGGGGCGATTGAGACATCTTTGTAGATAGTCTATGTTCTTCTTCTTCTTCTTCTTCTTCTTCTTCTTCTTCTTCTTCTTCTTCTCCTTCTCTTCTTCTTCTCTTCTTCTTCTTCTTCTCTTCTTCTTCTTCTCTTCTTCTTCTCTTCTTCTCTTCTTCTTCTTCTTCTTCTCATTCATTTGTTTGATAAATATTGGCAAGACTGATTTGGGATTTAAAGCTTTTCGTTGCGGTTTGTTGTATTTCATTCGAGAATGTTTGCACGTACGACAATATGTAAAACTTCAAAAAACTTCAGCCAACAATAAAATCTTTCTCTCTTCTTTCCATCTCAGGGTTCCTGCCGCCGGCCGTCGGATATCGCACCAACTTGTGGAGTTTTCTACAGTCGGATATCAGCCACTTTGGGATCACGCAGTTAGCGTTAGCATTCTGCGTCTAGTAGCTCACAGCTGGCTGTTCCTGCTGGGGTTCAACGATTTCCATTAGCGTTAGTTTGACTTAACATTACCTACTTAGCATCAAACCATTAGCATAACTGCAGAGTACAGGAATTGGCTTGTTAACGTTAGCTGGCATCATGGAGCGCAGTAGCTGGAGCGGCAGCGAGAGTCCTGGGGAGGACATGGACAGACTGAGTGACTCAGGAGGGGACAAGACCATGGACGGGGACCCGGAGGGGGTCTGGAGCCCCGACATCGAGCAGAGCTTTCAGGAGGCCCTGGCCATCTACCCGCCCTGCGGACGGAGGAAGATTATACTGTCGGACGAGGGAAAGATGTACGGTGAGTAACTGGGAATGGAAACAAGACATTTTCACTTTGGTTTCCAAATACCAAAAATTATAAGAGGCTCATTTCCTCATTGGTGAAGCTCTTAGTGGCTTTAGAAACTAGTCAGACCCCTTAACTTTTTGCCCACTTGATTTTTAAATGGATGAAATTGCCATTTTTGTCAATGAATCTACACTTAAAAATCTTACATGTGAATTTATTAAAAACCCTCATTTGATAATGTATTCAGACCCTTAATTCAGGTCTTTAATGGCTCTTAGGCATCAATGGCGGCTTTGAGTCTTCTTGAGTGAGTCTCCACAAGTTCTGAACGCCTGGATTTGGGCTGTTAATCCTGGCAGATCCTCTCAATCAGATTAAAGGGGAAGTGTCTGTGAACATCTCTCTGCAGAGACGAGGTTCACAGAGGCTCCTCTGGGAGTTCTGTCCACTGCTGTCCTGGATACATGCTTTGTGTCATTGTCGGGCTGAATGGTGAAGTGTCACCCCGGCCTCAGGTGATGTGCACTCCCTGTGTCCGCTGATGAGAAGCCCCGTGATATCATGATGCTGCCACCACCACCGCAGTGATGGTAGTAGCCTGGTGAAAAGCAGGTGCTTGTGCTCACCAGACAGCTCTTCGGCAAAAAAGAGATGGATTTTGAAGTCATCAGAATCCTGAGAATCTTTCCCCCTCATGCTCTCACTCCTTTAATTGCTCTTGAACAAACTCAAAGCAGGCTGTCACATGGCTTCTGTCTGTCCACTCGACCATAAAGACCTGATCGATGAAGAGCTGCTTAGACGATCTGTCTTCCATCTCTGCAGACGACCTCTGAAGTCACAGAGACCATTTTTCACAACAAAATTGGCGGCTAAACATCGTTTTTTAAACTTGGGTAAAGCTGCTAAAAAAGGCGATTTTCTCCCATCAGCCAATCAGAGCCAATAAAAACCTGAAGTCCTTTGACCCGGGAGTGAATGCAGATTGAATCCATTCTGAATGGTGTTAGTTTTCCTTTTTCACTATTATTAATGTGGAACAATCACAAGTTTAGAACTGGTTTTAAACCACAGTTTTAACGCCGACAGAGAGTTCCTTCGTTTTCACAGGTTGTACATTATCCAATTAATTCAATTTGCCACAGATTGTGTGTGAGTGTAAGCGGCCGTTGATCTTTCACTCAGAACGAGGATGATTTGTTGACACTTGTTAGTGTATTTATACATTTCGTGAGGAACCATGTGTTAAGGGTGTGAATCGCTTTGATCGCTAGTCGCTAATTGGCACGTTGCGTGTTGTGGGAGAATGTAACGCCTCCGCACCGTGTGATTGGTCGAGCTGCGGAAATGTTCTGTGGTGTGTGAGACTTGAGGATTAGAGCGTGGACGGTCAGAGACTCAGAGATATAACGTGTAAAAGAGAGAGAGAGAGGAAATAGAGGCTGTAGGTGCCTGAGTGTACGAGCGTGACACTCGGAGGGAGGGAGGGAGGGAGGGAGGGAGTGTGTGTGTGTGTGTGTGTGTGTGTGTGTGTGTGTGTGTGTGTGTGTGCGCGTGTGTGTGAGTGAACTAATAAAGTGATGAACAGATGGTCCTCTGGCTGCCACCAGCTGTGCCTCCCTCCCTCTCTCACTGTTGTTTCTCTCTCTCTCTCTCTCTCTCTCTCTCTCTCTCTCTCTCTCTCTCTCTCTCTCTCTCTCTCTCTCTCTCTCTCTCTCATGATTACTTCACTGCTCTGACTTTTAGGTTTCATAGTATTAGCTACCTTTTTAATATTCGACTCCTCATGTGCCCTCGATGAAGTTTTACCTTGGAACCCTGATGGATTTCTGCAGAAACGCTTTTCGTGAAGAGTTCAAACCGTTTCTAATTGTTGAACTTCTCCATTTAGACACATTAGTGTTCGTCCCCTTGTCCACCGGTGAAAAAACCCACTAACGTCTGCTTTTGTCTGCAGGTGAATATAAACAATCTGCCTACACGTCCTCGTCTGTGATGGTCAGTGACTGGCCACATACTTTTAGACGTACGCAGTCCCCCCCCCCCCGATACACTGACAAACTGAAGCTCCTGTGGATCGGCGGGTCTCATCCTGTCCTCGGCCTCTGTGGCATGTTGGTTGCCGCTTGTTTCGCGTGTTGACTCCGGGTTGTTGACATGTTTATCATCGGGGCCCTAATTACGTTAGACTGTGTCTGTTTTCAGAGGCAGAGCAGAGGCGGCGAGAGGGGAGGGGCGTCGAGACCGAGGGGGTTTTAACCGTCACTCAAACATCTGTCCAAGCCCCAATTATGAAGCTGTGTCTGGTTTGTTATGTTCTGCTCATGAAGGAAGAAATCACATTTTTTATTTCCTGCATTCAGTTTTATTTGACTTTTGGGAAACAGGGATTTTTTCTTCTGCTAAACAAACACAGTGATGTTTGTTCTACTGGACAAAGCTTCCTGCGCACACAGCGTTGGTTGGTGTTATTTGTATTCAGTCATTAAAGGAAGTTTTGTGTTTTTCTTGGGCGTCACATTAATTAAAAAAACTGATTGTCGGGTGAGTCGTCCGACAGAAAAGAACGAGGTGATACCTGATGGGAAGGTGACCTCTGTGGGTCTTAAAATACCCCCCACTGGTTACAGGGGGAAGTGGACTGAAATATAAAAGAAGGAAAAATGTTCGAAAGTGCCGAGATGAACTTAGCAGGAGAGAAGAGTGGAGGATTCATAAATGGATGCATGTACAAGGCAGAGAGAATGAAAAAGTGAATAATGGAGCTATTATCCTTGGCAAAGGTACATCAGAGGTAGAAAGTAATGGGCAGTGGCTTTGTCCCCTACAGACACATCGTATGGATCTACCGTACAAATGTGAAAGTCGTTTAAATGGTATTGAACCTTCGCTGCCTCTTAAGCTGCGGATCAGGGACATGTTGAAAACAGACGTGAAGCCTACAGCCTGCTCTGTGTGTTAATGGAGGAACTGCGGCGTTGACACAGACGACAAATATCCCTCAAACATCTTCAGTCCGAGCTTTATTAACGCATTTCAATCAGATTGTTTGAAACACGCCCGCGTTACAGCCGAGTGAAAATCATTTATTTCCTCTGAGTGAAGGTGTTTTATCACATTCTTCATTGGAACCCTAACCCTATGATCCAACGGTGTTTCAAGGGTCAAATCAAGTTTCTTAATGTGCTGTACAGAAAAAAATGAAGAGAAGTAAAAGAATAAACCAGAACAAATGTCTAAGAAGAGATTAAAAACTGCTTAGAGGGCGTGTTACAGCAGCAAAAAGGAAAAGTGAAGTAAAAAGTACAATAGAACCAGAAGGAAGTACAGAAAATAGAAACGTGTACAATGTAAACAAACAGATATCAGATATCGAACTTGGACAGGGAACTTGTATCGTGCAGTAAAGTTGCAGCCGAGTATTGAAGAACAGAGCTTCAGTGTTTGTGTGGTCGACTGTGGAGG